>JAXDDX010000158.1:995000-1010917 GCA_034670405.1 Hoplostethus atlanticus | reverse complement strand
TCATGAATGAATCATCCTGGGTGATAGGAGGAGTTGCAGGGAGTTAGGCCTGACAACGTCCACTTTCACCACTTAAAGCCCCAGGAAACTTGGCTTGAAATAGTAAAAATGAATATATGATATCAAAGTTTAGTGTCTAATTAAGCATCCACAAAAATCTGAGTGAAAATAAACATTCAGAAATATTAGAAAACCTAGTTCAAATGAGTGGGGCGTTCAGAACAGTGGGGTTGAATTGGGCGTGGTATTTTCTGAGATTTATGACGCAGAGAATTCATTCATCCAATCATTAAAAAATGCACGTCAGTTGTCCCTCCCCCAACAGGTGCAACAGCTTGACAGTTTGACATGGGCGGAGCTATCAATCCTGTCAGGATGTCAATCAAATCCTGATCTGACATGCCTACACAGTCCTGAGAAATGGTCTAAACAGCTAAATGAGCTGTTTTTGAACTAGGTTTTCTAATATTTCTGAAAGTTTATTTTCACTCAGATTTTTGTGGATGCTTAATTAGACACTAAACCTTGATATCATATATTCATTTTTACTATTTCAAGCCAAGTTTCCTGGGGCTTTAATGTCACTTTTGCTCTCTGTATTAGTTACTATTTGTACTATTTACTATTTGTATAAATTGTTGAAACTACAAATTAATTCTAATACTTTGTACTAGATAACGTACCCATTTGTTGATGTTTTTGATGTTAAAGTACTAAATTAATATCAATATTACGTGAAGTAATTACGTGTGTAGCGAATGTAAATATGTTACTGCTTGAACAATAAACTAAATTAATGTTAACTTGCCTGGTGGTCAGTCTGAGTCTGTCTGGTTGGTTTCTGTTTAGTGTTGTTGCATGTGGTGGTTTAGCTGGAATAAGAGCAGACATTGAATTTACTGATATTTAATTGACTAATTATGACTAAAGTGACACAGGTAGTATTTCCTCTAGACGTAAAGCTGGATCATATGTTTTGTTTTGCAATCACAATCTTGTATTGTTCCCCACCGTGCAGCTCCACAAAATCTGTTTTGGATTGACAGAAAAGGAAAATCTTCGGTGGCTCCATATGAGCAGCAGAAGTAAAACAAACAAACTTGTTCTTCTAGTAAAATGTGACTTTGCTGCCATCGTGTGGGAAAACAGAAGCATTGCATGCCAGTGTGGCAACCCTGTAGGTACTGTGTACATGACCAACACCACTTTATAGATGCTGCCCTTTTGAATTCATTGATCCCTTAAGCGAGGTCTGGACCCGGAAGAACCCAACAACTACCGGCCGATCTCCAACCTTCAATTCCATTGGTTCCGGTCATATCTCTCAGAGAGGAAACAGTTTGTCACCATGGGCAGCTCCAGATCCCCCCCGGCCCCAGTCAATTAGGGTGTGCCCCAAGGCTCTGTGCTCGGACCCCTCCTATTCACTATCTACATGCTCCCCCTTGGCCAAATCATCCGCCGGCACGGCCTGGACTTCCACTGTTACGCCGACGACACCCAGCTCTACCTCAGCACCAAAGCATCCACCCAGCTCCCTCCCCAGTCCCTTGTCACATGCCTGCATGATTTAAAAGTCCGGATGTCATCCAACCTTCTGAAACGCAACACTAAACACACTAAAACTGAGCTCATGGTTTTGGCCTCCAAGGCATTGCTGCAGCTGCAGCGCCGCTCGAGCGTGTCTCCTGAAGTAACTCCGCTCTGCTGTGCAAAGCTTCGCTCCATTTTCACATTTATTCCACTCATTATTTCAGGTCTGATTGTTGTCCTGCCATTCCACCATGTTGTTTCTGTTGATTCTCTTATTAAATTGTGTCTTTGCTTGTCATCTTTTTTTTTTGTTTGTTTCTGTTTCGTTTGCTTGGCTGCTGGGTCCATTGAAGTGTTTAAACAGTGGCTGAAGACCATCCTCTTCTGCCAGGCCTTTGGGCCCAGCTGCTGAATTGTGTCCTTTTTTTTGCCTTTTTGTCCATTGCCTTTTGTTTGTCTTATTGTCTTCCTACTTTTTAGCCTAGTCGTTATTTTCTCACCATATATAGTTCTTCTCTTTTCCATTGTTAAGTGCCTTGGGTACCATGAAAGGCACTCTTAAATTAAAGTTATTATTATTATTGTTATTATTATTATCATTATTAATGGTTGAAGCCGCCCGGCAGCAAAGCCCCAAACCGTGATGCTCCTCCACCACGCTTCACGTTGGGATGAGGTTTTGCTGTTGGTATGCAGTGTGTTTTCTCCTCCAAATATAGTTTTGTGTGCTATTTGTTAAATCACATTGTGTTTATCTATTATGAAGATCAGACCATATCATAGGAGCCATTGATGCAGGAATGCAGGGAATTCAAAAAGCTTTTACTCCCTGTCCAAGGTCCTGGGGGTGCGTTGACGCCTCCTTGACAAGCTGCAGTATTTATTTTATTAGCACAGCTTCGACTCACTGACTGCCACAGCAAAGGATTGGGTTAGGATGCATTGGAAACCACTTTCCTCAAACCGACAGAAACCTTGCAGCTTGGATCCCATCACATGCATTATATTATATTGGTTAAAAACTCTGCAAACTTTATTTTCATATTCATTTGCAACCAAAACACCTCATCCTTGATTTCATCTGGTTTCATGTAGTGATTTTATTCATTCACATTCTGAAGTAGAACAAAATCATTTGCAGAAGAAAAGTTTATCAGCGTTTTACAGAAGTCACATTGCACAGAGGAGCAATAACCTGCTAAGCCCACTTTCCCACACAAATCATGAAGTAAATATACTTTTTGGTTCACTGTTGATTGACTTCCTGTGTAAAGTTACTGGAATTATAGAGGACCAAAATAAACCACTACCCCATGTTACAGTCAGAGAAAAGTCATAGTGAGGCACTCTAAGATGGACAAAAAATAGTTTGTTTTTTTAGGACAACAATTTACATCCATTTTGAAAAACAATTTAAAGATTCCTGACTCCATATTTCCAAAATAATCAAAAGCTTTAGGAAGGTTAGTAACCTCACTGTGCGGTACATAGTGAGTTGTTCTTAAAATCAATCATTGTCTCATTTTCAAAAGCAGGCCGTTTAGCTGACTGAGAATAGGTGTAGTAGATCCAGACCGAACCATGTGGCAGCCTGCATAAGTATGGTCTGTTGATGGGTCCTATGGCCATCATGAATCTGCAGGATCCCAGTCGGTCATTAAACTCTTTGTCTTTGTCCCAGACCTCCACCGTCACCAATCTGGTGTAGACGCGTGTAAAGAAGAAAGTCTTCTGCCAGAACGGGTTGTTGTTGTTGTAAATGACTCGGGTCGTGCCTCTGTTGATGCCATTTATCACCTAGGTTGAATGGTTGATTGGTTAATTGATTATATTAGACTAGATTAGGTACTAAGATTAGACTGTTTAAACACCACCAGCACACCTACTCATTACCACACATTTTCTCTGATTGCATTGCCTATATTTCAGTTTACCAACTCACGTATTGATTATGACATTTTACATCAGAATAAAATGTAAATGCAGGTTTATTTTGGCGGCAGGGTCCTGTTGCATCGCCCTCCGCTTAACCCTTGTGTTGTGTTCGTTTCGTGTTACCTACTTTTGTGATACCGGTCAAAAATGACCGACCCAACAAATCTATCATTATACATATATTATCACCTGACGTTGTACTAGATATTTTAATCAACTTCTAGTATTTATGACTTTATGTTATTTATGGTTTTGCACTTCTATTTGGAACTTATGACCTGTAGGCCTCATTGACCTGATCTTATACAACTCGTTTTTGAGTAGAAATAGCATAATCTATGGATTATTTTGACTATAGTCAATACCAGAGGAAACATATTGTACTATTAATCACAGACTACTTTGTGTCAAAGTTTAGACAGCACAAGTTTTGAAACACTTTTAATTTTTTGGGCACAAAAAAAATAACATCAAAATAACACAAAATAACATCTGTGGTGTTCCCGGTCAAAACTGACCTATTTACACATTAACACTTTACCACATTACTGAACATATTAGAGAACAACAGTAACAATATCAATATGAGTAACAACAACAGAAACACTAATAAGGTTCAAATCAATCAACCATTACATGGTGGTTTTGAGTGTGCTCATGCACATGGTTGACAACAGGTGATGGTTTTTGCATGTGCCTTGCAAATATGTGCACTGCATTTTAGACACACAATGTTGGTAGTGACATCTCTTGGTGCACACAGTGTGCACCTCTTCCTTTTGTCTCTTCTGTCTGTGGTTCTGGCCCTTGTATGTGTCTCACCAATCTAGCAGAGGGTAGTACTTTGGTCATTGTGCTGCCACAGAATGAATGGTGAGCAAGGCCCTACGGCACACGGTTATGCACAGCACAACTGGATGTTTTTGAAAGCATGGCGGAAACGCAGGAGGTGGGTAATATTTAATGAAAATCTATTCATGCCGAGTAGAGTCAGTCCGCCATACGTGAACGAATGTCCAGTTGCGCTTTAGACCTTCACTTATGCTCCAGTGGTCGTGCATTACATTGCTGCTCACTGATTGGTTATGAGCTCTGGAGGCAACTTCATTTTGATTGGTGCAAACGCTCGTGGATTTTTTCCTCATGGTACATGGAAATAAAGTGCCAAAACCATTTTAATTTTTCTGTCTCCACAACTTGAGATCCACACATGCGTGCATATTGACAAATGCATGTTCAAGACTCACAACATTTTTTTTTACATTTGTGACTCGGGAAAAACACACGTAAATTGTGATTACTGTGCACAAAACTTCATTCAGATTTGTGACTCGGAAAAAACATTTGTACGTTTTATTGGCATCATATTCACTCCATAATTTCCGCTTCAGCTGACTGAGCTGCAGCGCCGCTCGAGCGTGTCTCCTGAAGTAACTCCGCTCTGCTGTGCAAAGCTTCGCTCCATTTTCACATTTATTCCACTCGTTATTTCATAGGTCTGATTGTTGTCCTGCCATTCCACCATGTTGTTTCTGTTGATTCTCTTATTAAATGGTGTCTTTGCTTGTCATCTTGATTTTGTTTGTTTCTGTTTCGTTTGCTTGGCTGCATTAGTGTTTTACATTACCGCTCTTTATAGTACTTTTTTTTTTAGATTTAGAAACTTTTCATTTCATTATTTCTGAAAGCAACCTAATTGTTTTACAGTTTCAAGGAAACACATCGGTTCACCTGCCGAGCATCCCCTTTCTCTGAGTTAGTCACCCACCGCCTATAGCCACCGTTCTGATATTTGTGTGAGGAGGCTGAGAGGTCCTACCTTAACGTATGCGTTGGGTTTTCTCCTTAAGTCGTCCTCTTGCAGGTTGACCCCACGATACACCATCACCTTCGCCGTCGCCGTTCTGACTCCATTGGTGGCTTGGAGCTGGACCAGTACGATCAGCAGCAGGGGAACAAACACAGCCAGCTTCATCCTCACTTCACTCTGTGTGTGTGTGTGTGTGTGTGTGTGTGTGTGTGTGAGTGAGAGAGAGAGAGAGAAGATGACTATCCGACCATCAAAATACTCACCTTGACCCAACCAGTAACCCAAAACATGACAGATCATTTTTAAACCATCACAGTGTTGCGTAACGTAACAGCCGTCTCACCCTTCAGATCCTGTTGGTCTCTCTTGTCTCAGTCTGTGGGGACCGTGGTGCGTCCGGCCTCTGATCAACCTTTTATTGAGGACCAAGAATGAAGGAAGTACTGATCAGCTCCTCCCCTTGACAATGGCCTATTGTTTTCTGTGCCAATTTTTTTAAAAGCACATACGGCTCTTTATAGTTTTTTATATCATTGTTGTAACTGAGAAATACTAGCTGATTTCCCTGTTGATACCAAAACACTGACGTGGAGGTACACGGCTTCTGCAGGACACCAGAAATAAATACCCAACCATCTTATCACCAATATTACCACAAAGAGTTGCCCTCCAAAATGAGATATCCACCATCAGTTCATGATTAGTATTAAAATAAAATAAATACTGCTGCTTTTCATAGGATATCAGCAAACTCAGCGGTCCTTTATGTACATCCTGTACATACATCGTATTTTGGAGTAGGACTCTTCAAATCCACCATCACTCGGGTGAACTACTGTGAAATGCAGTGGTTTCTGATGAAGCTGATAGTCCTGCTCACCTCCCTGACCTGATTGGGTCAGAGGTCGGAAAAAACCCAACCTTGATTGTACTTCAAAACTACAAACCGTTCCTCTCCAAAATACTTGAACGAGCTGTAGCCAGCCAGCTTACGGATTTCTTGTCAAAAACAACCTATATGATCCCTTTCAATCTGGCTTTAGCTCTTTCCACTCCACCGAAACAAGAGTGGTCAATGATCTCCTGTTAACTATTGACTCCAACTCAACCTCAGCACTATTGCTACTTGTCCTGAGTGCAGCCTTCGAAACAATTCATCACACAATACTCTTGAATCGTCTTGAAAATTATATTGGTATCCGGGGATCAGTACTTCCTTGGTTTAGGTCTTATCTACTCAATAGATCACACCGCGTATTTTACAACAATATGACCTCAGAGTGTTGCAATATGGACTTTGGTGGTCCCCTAGTCCTGTGTATACGCTGCCTGCCCAAACTCGGCATCTATTGCACGCCAACGGTCCTGATAAGGGGATCCCTCTCGGAGTAGCCCCTCCCGAGGTTTCTTCCATTTCTTCCTAAAAGGTTTTGTGGGAGTTTTTCCTTGTCCTCTGTTGAGGGTTCAAGGCTGGGGGATGTCGTGTACTAACCATTTATTGTTTTCACATGTTGGTTCACTGTGAAGCCCTTTGAGACTGTAACAGTGACTAAGGGCTGTACAAATAAATGTGATTTGATTTGATTTGATTGAATTTGCTGATATTTAATTTACTAATTTTGACTAAAATGATACAGGTAGTATTTCCTCTAGACGTAAAGCTGGATCATATGTTTTGTTTTACAATCACAATCTTGTATTGTTCACCACCGTGGAGCTCCGGTGGTGGAGCTCCACGGTGGTGGAGCTGTGACTTTGCTGCCATTGTGTGGGAAAACGGAAGCATTGCATGCCAGTGTGGCAACCCTGTAGGTACTGTGTACATACATGACCAACGCCACTTTATAGATGCTGACTCCATGATATTATCTATCAGTGGCCAGCACAGCGCTTGTTGAAGGCCGTTTAACACTTAGGTCTGTACAATTTCTGGCCTGTTTTAAAGGCTTCAAAAATGAACAGCAGTTTTATTACATAATAGTTTTGTTCCTTTTTATTGTCTACGTTGTTTTTAATCCCAATCCACGCTTCAACGTTCAAAAATCAAATGTCACTCCAGGGAAGGCTGGCTGAGCGTGCTTGCTGTTTTATTTTCCTGGCCCAGATGTTCCCAGGCAGCACCATGCTTGTCTAAGATCTAGGCTATCACGTTCCCTTGTGTTGTTGATACTGTCTTGACTCCGGTTTTCCCCTGCAAAGTGTCCGACCTCTGAAATGGTTGAACTTCTATGAAATACTGGCTTTATTTCTAAAACCAGTTCCAATGCAGACTCGTGGTGCATGTGTGTTGGAATAGCTGGAATACTTCAAAACCAGAGGGCTGCTGGTGGGTTTTGCTTCATTCTGTTTGTCTACAGGCATTAACTGCAACTTAAAAACACAATTATCCTGAGGTGACTGACATAGTACTGAATAGTCAAAGTTCATGAGTTGTTCTAGTGTAGTAAAACTCACTCAGACAACTTAAGACAGCAATTTCAATTAGCAAATGTCCAGTTATGTTGAGTGTTTATTAGCTGAATCCACTAATTGATGAACTGCATTGTTATTTACCCTCTGATTAGTGAGGAGGTTTTTATTCTAAAACCTATTGGGGGATTGAACTGATACAAATGTTATCATGTTAGCATCTTTTATTAAAGTAAAGATGTTCTTTCAACATCTTATAATAATTTTAAGTCACAGCTTGTGAACTCATGATTACAAGTTATGAAGCCGTGAGGTGAAATTGACAGTGATCTATTTCCACTGAGTTAATGGTTACAGGTGAGTTAGTGTGATCCATGCTAGGTGGTTTAGCGTGTGACATTATTCACTGACAGAGCTGTCTGCCTCCCTTTGTGTATCTCTCTGTCACACACACACACACACGCACACACACACACACACTCACACACACAACATCAAGAGACACACAACACTATAACAGATAATCTGGGCTGCATCAAGAGATTAAGATTAAAAGGGATTAAGATTGGGAGTTCAACATCATATCAAGATATTATTCACATTGTGCACCCTGTGATCTGTCGCGTGGTCCATTCATCAAGAAATAAAACAATTTCTGAAGACTAAAACTGCACTTATTATTATTATTATTATTATTATTATTATTATTGTAGTAATAATAATTATACATAATAATGTATTGTTATTATTACTGATAACACTAATAACAATAATAATAATAATAATAAAATAAAATAATGCATAATTTAAAAAAATGAAAATAAAAAAATGACAAGCAAAATCCTTTATAACAGCTGTTTTGTCTGTAATTGTCCATTACCTGTTACACTAAATAAGGCATTCATGTATTTTATTTTTTGTTTTTAGTGTTAGTCTTCATTCCTGACTATAAAAATACCACTCTAATATTTCTATAGTATTCCTTTTGGGACTTATAGCCTGTATTGAGTATTAATATTTATAATATCCTACGGTATCACTATAATATTGTTATAATATTCCTGTTGGGTCCTATGGTGTGTCTGTTGTTCTCAATAGCGACTTTTAGTAGCCTCAGTACTTTTTCTAAGCGCCTATGGTATTAGTGATATTATTATTAGTGATATGATTTATGATATAATATTCCTTTAGGGACTCATAGTGTATCACTGGTACTCAAGGAGTTTATAATGACCTTATGGTACTTTATGGTATTTTTCCTATCGTGTCGCCATGATATTCGTATTGGATAACATATTTTATAGTTGTGCTGTGATAAGAATAGAGGGTGGGGGCGAGAGAGGAAGAGATGGAGGAGGGGAGGGGTGGGAAAAGCGGAACCCGGATGCTGATGCTGCTCGTATCGAGCGATGAAGATAAGGGAGAGAGAGAGAGAGAGAGAGAGAGAAAGAGAGAGAGAGGAGTGCGAGAGAAAAAAAGGAAAAAGAGAAACGGGGATATTACGGGCAGCAGCAGCAGCGAAGGGAGGCCATCCCATGAATGAAGGATACTGTGGATGCGGGGCAACTTTTGACACACTGGAAGATATTCGTCCAAATCGTCCCAGAGGCGACTTGCATCTGTGTTCGCTATTTCTGCGCGAGGACAACGCCTGCCGAAGGAGGAAGATGCGGTGATATCATGAGCATAGCCGGCCAGGGAGAGAGCGCGAGAGGGAGGGAGAGAGGCACGCAAGGGAGGAGGGGGGGAGTCGGCTACCACCAGGCCAGCTGAGGATGCTTGTTGTTTCTAGAAGCGCGATTGATCACAGCAACTGGGCCGACCGCTGATTTCCACCGCCGCAGCACACACCGGGCACGCCTCTCCGCTGTAACCGTACGTGTTTCCCGACTGACGGCGCGTTTGATTGTCTGGCCCGGTCCGGCTGTTTGGATGCTCTGCCCCCTCTGTCTCTATTTCCTGATGCAGGGCCGGTGAGGAGGGGAGGGGGGGCCGGTGAACTAAAGTGTGCACCGGATATTGGAAAACCCATTCTTCTGCTGATGCTGTTGTGATAATAGATCATTACCCCGAGACATCTGCACAGCTAGATCCTGACCCCGGCGAGGCCTGGCCCGAGGAGGAGATGGGATGTATCAGTGCATCAAAAGATGATGAAAACATGTTGGACGTTGTAGTAAGATAGGTGGTGGTGGTGGTGTGGGGGGGGTCCCTAGTATTGATCAGTGAATGAATTCGATTAGGGCATTCTGACTTGTGATATTTGAGACGCCAGCTCCTGCAGAAATCAATCTGTGACAAATGTAGCCTTTCTCTCCAAGTCTCAGAGAGATTTTTCTTTTCTGTTCCAGCTGCATAAGCTACCCGGTATCAATCAGCTTTAAAGTACTGTCACTTATAAGGGGTGTTGACGGTAACTCGAGGTTCATTCACACTAACCGGCACCGGTCGGACAGACCCCGCACATCCTCCTCTTTCTAGAATCCCCGCTCTGTCTCGTGCCACCTCCCTCTGGATGCTGCCGCTCTCCGCGCTCCAGGAAAAGAGACACACGCCGAGATCGCGCGTGGAAAATAGTTTATTCTACAGGCCTTAAAGGAGACACATTGGACTGGTTCTCATTCCTAACACGGAGGTTTAGGTGGTTGCCCGACCGCATGACAAACAAGTGCATGGGAGTAGCCTGCAGGGCCCGGCTTCAGCTGCCTGCCTGAGATCACGACCAGCCCTCCACACCTCCTCTCCTCTCTCCATCCCTTCCCTCCCCTCCAGCGACATCGCCATAGCCGCCTGTAATGTGCGTTACGGCGTTACGCACGGAGAAGGACCGACCGACTATCGACTCCGGTGATCTGATCTGCCTTATATCGGGAATATAATTTCGCCTTCATCTCTTTACGGAGGGAGGAACGGGAAGGATGAGCAGCAAGGAGCTGACGGTGGGCCAGTCTAGCCAGTATGTGGGGCCTTACCGGCTGGAGAAGACCCTCGGGAAGGGACAGACAGGTAAGACCCTCCCCACTTCCCTCACACACAGGAGAAAAAAACACACATACCACAGCATGAAATAGTTTTACAACCATACCTGGGATGTAATGGGTGTGGATGGATCAGAGATGCACCTGCAAGGGTGTAACGAAACATCACTGTAGTATCCCTCTAATATCCCTATAGGGTCTTATGGTGTGGAGTTTGTAGTGAGTTTTTGGTAGTTTTTTATCTCCCATGGTGTCACTACAACATTCCTCCAGTGTTCCTATGCAGACTTATAGTTTTGCTGTGATATTTGTATAGTATTGTAGGATTATGGGGGCGAGGAAAGGGATCACAATCTATTCTGAATGAATCCTTTCTGTCACTCACTTGAAGTTGGGCTGTTAACTAACAGTTGTAATATTGTCATCATGGGATGCTTTCTGGGTTCATGTGACAATATAATTGCTGTGTGTGTGTGATGTCCCATCAGGATGACCTATCATGGAGTCACATATTTTGATTCTCTCTCTCTCATTCCCTCTCTCTGTCTGTCTCTCTCTCTCTCTCTCTCTCTCTCTCTCTCTCTCTCTCTCTCTCAGGACTGGTGAAGTTGGGTATCCACTGTATAACAGGGCAGAAGGTGGCCATAAAGATTGTCAACAGAGAAAAGCTCTCTGAATCTGTTCTTATGAAGGTACAGTCACATTATCCATCTATCCGTCTATCCGTCTATCTGTCTGTCTATCTATCTATCTATCTATCTATCTATCTATCTATCTATCTATCTATCTATCTATCCATCTATCCATCTATCCATCTATGTGTCTATCTATCTATCTATCTATCTATCTATCTCTCTATCTATCTATCTATCTATCTATCTATCTATCTATCTATCTATCTATCTATCTATCTATCTCTCTATCTATCTATCTCTCTATCTATCTATCTATCTATCTATCCATCTATCTATCTATCTATCTATCTATCTCTCTATCTATCTATCTATCTATCTATCTATCTATCTATCTATCTATCTATCTATCTATCTATCTCTCTATCTCTCTATCTATCTATCTATCTATCATTCATATTTCAGAAGTTGCTGACTAATACTAATACTGTACCTGTGCTTGTGGTCAGTACGTCGGTCATCACGGTGGCAACCAGGCAGAATACATTTAACAGACAGAAGTAAAAAGCTTGCACTCTGCAACCTGCAGAAATAGAAACAGCTGAATTAATTCTTTATTTTTGTCAGGAATAGCCTGCCGGTGTGTGTGTGTGTGTGTGTGTGTAACTTGGAAGAGCTGAGTGTGTGGGCAATAATTCTGGACCAAACAGTAGAGGACGGTTTAATTCTGCTAATTGAGGCCTCCGATGAAACAGCTGAAACACGTCGGAATGAAAGAAATGAAAATAGGCTTTTTTACGTCCTGACTTTTACGTTTTTAAAGTCCTGACCACTAGTAACCTCATCTCCATGCTATCATGTGTTAGCCGAGTTCAGCTAGCTGCTTGCTTGCTGTAGTGCCTATAGATAGAAATGGCACACACGTGGCTGAACAGTCATTTTTCAGTTTACCCTTCCAGGCTACAGTGTGATACACAGGCAACATTTTAAGGCCACAGTAGGTTTTGTGAACATGATGGCCAACTTTATGTTTTTCATATCTTTTTACCAGCGGTGTGCACACAGCAGGAACAGAGGGGGCAAGCGCTCCAGCCCTTTTGGTCTTTCAGGTTTATTAAAAATTAACAAAAGTACAACAAATTTAGGTCAAATAATAAATATTTCCTGTCTGAAAGCCGAAAAAGTGAGTTATTCATGTGATTTAACCAAAAAGTCACCAAGCTTGTGCCCGCCCAGTCTGCAGTATGACAGTAGTGCATATGTCATTATATCAGCTCTGCTAAATGCATGAATGGTATTTCCATGTTGATACCAGTGCTGTTCTGTAGACGGAGCATGGGCTGCACTCAGCGCCCCTGTCCTCCCTATAGGGGCCCCTAATTGTGGTAGCCCTTTCCACCACCTCCCTCACTCCCTCGGTAACATCCAATGGTGTCTCGTCAATCTGAGTCAGACAAGCCTGGAAGATAGAATGAAGATATGAAGAACGAAACCTCCTAGTAGCCCATTTATGAAACGTCTTGCCCCTGGAGAACCGTGCACACCGCTGCCAGTGTCAGTTATGTTGTCTTTGTCCCAGTTGTCAATCCCCAACCCCCCAGTCTTTATTGCCCGTCTCCATTGCCTTGGAAAGTTGCCCATTGCTGTACTCTGCATTATCAGTGGTAGCAACCGCATTCCCATGCTGCTCTCCGTCAGCCAATTTAAGCTAGCTGATTGCTAGCTGTAGCACATATAGATAACGGACAGGAAGGATGCTTCTGGAAAGCAGGGGATGGCAGACACCAAGGAGACTCCCAATTAACAGCAATGTTAAAAATCACATTCTATATCTCTTCCTACTGAAGCGGCCATGACTTTTTCCTGTATTCCCAAAAATAAATGTGACATCTCCGTCTCGCCTCCTGTTACATATTTTGTGTTATTTTTAATAAAAAAAATGCATGACCTTTAAAGTCCACTTGTCTTGAGCTGCTAAAATGCAAGTTAGTACGGACAATGAAAGCAGATGGCATATTGTGAAGTAAGCATATAAGTAAGAGTGTTTGTAGGGCAGAAAGGTGTACAGCGACTCCGGCAAACATGAAGGAAACCCACAAAATGTTACAGGATGCTAACGTTAGCTCGTTAGCTATCAAGCGAGTTGTCTCACAGCAGCTTTGAGCTCTGCTCCATTTCTATCTATGGTGTTGCAGTGATGCTGAGGGATGCTGTCATCCATTCAACATCGGCCGCTGTGGTCTTAGACAATTAAACGTTTCCCAAGTTACTTCCTGTGTTTCTTGTGTGAACGCACAATTATGATTCAACAACCTTTGTAGGACAGCGAGGTTGTGACAGAATAGTTTCCCTCTCCTGTCCTTACAGAAGCTACTCTACACCACCTGAGTGTTTAGGAATACTTTCATTGTGTTTTAGCTTCGGAAATCCAAATAAAACTCCTGCAGGTCAGATCTGCTTTGAGCTTCCTCTCTCCCATAACGTTCTGGGTATGTAAGGGTTGCTTCTAGACCTCGTCTTGCATTGCATTTCACTCATATCTTCTCTCGTCATCCTTTCTTTTCTCTTCTATCTTTCCTACAACATTTTAACCATCCTGTGTCTGTAAACCTCTCTCCCCCTCCAACCTCTCCCCTCTCTCTCTCTCTCTCCCTCTGCCTTTACATCAATGTCTCTCACTTACAATCTCCCTGCACTCTCCCTTCTCTCTCTCTCTCTCCCTCTCTCTCTCTCTCTCTCTCTCTCTCTCTATCCAGGTGGAGAGAGAAATAGCTATCCTTAAACTAATAGAGCACCCTCACGTTCTGAAGCTGCATGATGTCTATGAGAATAACAAATACCTGTGAGTATCTCTTTATCTTCCTCCTCTTCTCGGCCTCTTATCTTCCTTCTCTGCCTCTGGATCTCCGCCATAACAAAAACAACCTTGAATCTGTGAGAAAAATAAATAAAGGTTCTGTAAAGACAAAGGAAAAAAAAAATGTGTGCATTTATGGAAGAGGAATCCATGAGCATGTATGTTATATGCTGATAATACTCTGCTTTACCTTTATCTCCTCCTGCCTCCATCGCCCAAACCCAACCTCCCTCACTTTCCTCCCTCCTTTATTGTCTCCTTCTCCTACTTCCTCCTTCCTCTCTCGCTCTGAAACTACACGATGATGCATCTTCTTTCCCCTTCCCTCCATCTTCTTCCTCGTCTTGCTAACCCGTCCTCCGTCTGTCCCCAGGTACCTGGTGTTGGAGCATGTGTCGGGGGGAGAGCTGTTTGACTACCTGGTGAAGAAGGGCAGGTTGACCCCCAAAGAGGCCAGGAAGTTCTTCAGGCAAATCATCTCCGCCCTCGACTTCTGCCACAGCCACTCTATATGGTCCGTGAGGAGGCTGCAGGACTTTTCTCTCGCCTCATACGTTTGCTTTATTTTTTTAATTTCCGGCGTCTCTGAACAGTTCTGCGCTTTTATGTCTTGATCTGTGCCTTGGTGATGTATGACTGTTTTTCAGAAAGTTGTTATTATGGTCTAATTTTATTCAAGCTCTTTTATTATTGCGCCGCCTGAATTTCATTCCTTGTTCAACATGCGCTAGATAAGATAAGAAGTGAATTAGTTAAAATGAATGAATTTGACGACTAAGGTAGAACAGGCTCAATTCTGGACCCTGATTGGCCAACAACACCGGCTCCTCTAATTCAAATGAAGTAAAGCTGCCAAGTGGAGGCTTTCCATTTCAACTGGCCTGATTGGACAGATTTCAGGAAGCCTTTAGTGAGGGGAGCCAATCAGGCCCAAGTACAGTTGTGATGCGTTTACTCGAGTTAAATTCAACCACTCAAACTACACAAAATCACATTAAACATCTTTGATCACATAAATAGAGGAACATTTTAATTCCTATAATATGGGACCTTTAAATATTGGGAGTGTACTTGTACATAAAGCCGCCTCAGTATCACATGGGCTTGTATTGAGTTACTATCACATGTGAAAGTGAGCTGAGTTGAGATACAGAAGGCTTATTTCTGTGTGTGTGTGTGTGTGTGTGTGTGTGTGTGTGTGTGTGTGTGTGTGTGTGTGTGTGTGTGTGTGTGTGTGTGTGTGTGTGTGTCCAGTCACAGAGACCTGAAGCCAGAGAATCTTCTCCTGGACGAGAAGAACAACATCAGGATAGCAGACTTTGGCATGGCCTCCCTACAGGTGGGGGACAGCCTGCTGGAAACCAGTTGTGGGTGAGTACTGGTTGTAATGGGTCGAGGCTTCGAGCGCCCAGGGAACTGCTGTGTTGTCTGGGTCAAAGTTTGATTGTGTCACGGTGCGATTTGATATGATTTGCTTTGGTAACGGTCGGCTAACCATTCAGAGATTATTTTAAAAAGTTGTTTATTTTATTGATTAAAAAGATGATCAGTGAAAACATGTTCAAAGTCTTTTCCTCCCCCCTCAGTACTTCCTAATATGTTGGTACCTGGTTGTAATATATCTGGGGAGTGGAAAGCAAGTCCGGATTACAATTTTGAAGTCAGTTAAATGGAAAAAAAAAACGTGAAATATGTCAGCAGAAATATTTGAAATAGGCTGTGTTCCTATGCAAGTTGTCCTCAAATGAAAGATGAGAAATTAC
>JAXDDX010000158.1:905000-990000 GCA_034670405.1 Hoplostethus atlanticus | reverse complement strand
TCCTTCCCCCTTAACTGCATCTGTAATTACTCCAAAATACTCCAATTATCTACACTGATATCAGCTGAATGATAACAGCTCTGGAGCTCCAAAGTAGATTTTGCACGCTGATAATTCCCATAAAGAATATCCACATGTTGGTAGCCGTTGTATAACAGCCATAATACCCTTGAGGTTTTTCTTTACTGTGAATATTCTTACTTTTGTCCCGGCCGTGCCCATGATCACAGTGAAGAACGCCCTCTGGCATTACTGCTATATTGAAACATCCTTTGAGACTTGGCTATATTGGTCTCTTTCCATTGGGGGGGGGTAGCGGATAGCTGTGCACTGACCAATCCCTCTGCAATCCGCCTGCATGTATATCTGATAGGGTTTTTTTACTTTTCCATAATATCATATTGTGAAAACGCTAAGGGGTTGGACCTCCTCCTGTACGTCCAATGTCCGATATGTGTATTTCTACATGTGCCTAAGTCTATACTACACCGGTGTTTTCCCATCAGGGGTGGTCGTAATGAGCCGTGCCCAGAGCAGCCCCCCCCTCGGCGGGTGTGCGTGAAGAGGATCCTGTCCTTAACGGAGCTGGACCCTGACGTCCTGGACAGCATGCACTCCCTAGGCTGCTTCAGAGACCGGGTCAAGCTCACAAAGGACCTGCAATGTGAAGAGTGAGTAAATATAACCCCAGGCAAACCATTTTCACATTCAATAGATGTTGTTGACACATCGGCCCCCGGACCGGCGTTGAAAACCTGCAAATAAATACAGAGCCAAAATGAAATTCAAATAGACCTAAATATCTCTCTGATATCAGTCCAAAACTGTTTCCAAAGATGTGTTAACTTGAATTTTTTACGATGCAATAATACCTGTAATGTGAAGTACTAGTATGCTGTATACTATACAAATACAGTACATATCCACATGAACACACATACACACACAGAGAGAGAGACAGATGCGAACAAAAAAAACAATCGCATTACTGTTTGGAGTCATTGCTTTGGTATTCATTTAATCCCTCTCTCTTTCTCTCTCTCTCTCTCTCTCTCTCTCTCTCTCTCTCTCACTCTCTTTTGTCTGTCTCATTTTGGCAAGTCGATTAGTTACATCATTCATCACTGGCATGGCAGGAACAAGAGCCACAATATCAACAAAGCCTCTTTCTCTCTCTCTCTCTCTCTCTCCTTCTATCCCTTGTTTCACTCTGTCTCTGCCAAACGGATGTGGCTGGTCACTACCCACAATGCAACAGCCCTCTTAGCGCTGTCCAAATAAACCAGACAAGCATATTTTGAGTTTATTTGTAGCGGGACTGTTTTGGTGAAAGGTTTGTCACTTCAGTTAGATGTATTGAGGGCTTCCAGGTGACCTTACGTGCCCCTCTGGCGGCCATGTTGGAGGTCCTCAGCTGGCAACATGGATGAGGACAGCTAATGGCATTTCTAAACCGACTCAACCATGTCAGCAGTATGAAACAGACATGGTTAACTTCTTCTCCACTTTTAGCTGGAGGCTGTTCATTTCATCATTGATACTTCAAAATACGTTATCGCATTGATTTTGTGTTTATCGGACAATTCACTTTTATTTATGAAGTTAATGAATGGACCTACACCCACACCACCACCGTCTCTTTTCTTCCAGCCCAGTTGTTTTGTATTTATTCACTATTTCTGCACAGCCAATTCTGCGCAGGACCTCCATGATGGCGCCAGAAATGGTTGCTAAGTGATTTGTGACACCACTGCAAAGCCTCTGTGTGATTCATTTGATTATAAAATATGAGCAGTGAGTTTTCTCTCGTTTCCCCCGTGCTCTCCATCTTTTTTCGCACGTTCTGTCTGGTGACATCTTCCTTCTCTCTTCTGTTTCTCCCTCTCTCTCTGTCTGAATGTCTTTCTCCAGGGAGAACCAGGAGAAGATGATCTACTACCTCCTGTTGGACAGGAAGGAGCGATATCCCAGCTGTGAGGACGAGGATCTGCCGCCTAGAAACGACATAGGTGAGAACCGATGGTCTTTAAAGCCAACGTATGTCTGCATCAATTTTAGGTGTATGTTGTGGATTCCTGAAGGGTAACATTTGCAGCTTTGGTTGCAACTACTAGCAACTGCTAACGCTAGCTTCTACTAGATACGTTAGCTAGTGCTCAGAAAAAAGACATGAAATTAACAAATTAAAACATATAACACTAGTCAGTAAAAAGTAAAAGGTAAAGAGACATAAAAAGTCATGAGGTTATTGGTGGAGGTTCTACTAGTTTTAGTTTTAGTTTAGTTTTAGTAAATGTTTCAGTAAAATAAAACTAGGTTAAGTATGTTTTGTATGTTATTTAGACTTAGATGAAGATCAGGCCATATTTTAGGAGCCATTCTTGCAGGAATGCAGGTAATTCAAAAGGCCGCCTAGAAACGACATAGGTGAGAACCGATGGTCTTTAAAGCCAACGTATGTCTACATCAATTTTAGGTGTATGTTGTGGATTCCTGAAGGATAACATTTGCAGCTTTGATTGCAACTACTAGCAACTGCTAACGCTAGCTTCTACTAGATACATTAGCTAGTGCTCAAATCAGAGGTGTTTACGACAAAACAGCATTTTAAATCCTGTTGAGATGGCCAAGCCGTACGTTTTGTTTCTCTCCCCCCAGACCCGCCCAGGAAGCGCGTGGACTCCCCCATGTTGACGCGCCACGGCCGGTGTCGACCGGAGAGGAAGAGCCTGGAGGTCCTCAGTGTCACAGATCAGGGGTCTCCCACCCCGCCCCGCAGGGCCCTGGACACCTCCGCACACAGCCAGAGGTCTGGACCTGCACATACGTACATACAGTTACAAAATGTGACTGTTGCACTTCCTGCTGACCAAGATGATTTCGCTGATTGTTGTTATTGGTTGTCTCCACAAGGTCTCGTTCTGTGAGTGGAGCATCTACCGGTCTGTCCTCCAGCCCTCTCAGTAGTCCAAGGGTAAGGAGTCGACTCTACTCTGTTCTATTCTACTCTATTGAACTTCACACACTTTTCTCTGCTGTACTTGTCTTTACCAGTTGCGAGAAAATGTTTATGAACCCTTTTGAATTACCTGCATACAATACTGTCTGATCTTCATCTAAGTCATAACAGTAGAATAGAGAATATCAGGGGAACAGTCGGCGAGCTGAAGGGTAACAGAGGTCGGGTCATGCAGCATGACAATGACCCCAAACACAAAAGCAAATCCACAACAGAACGGCTTAAACAGAGTCCTGACCATAACCATATTGAAATGTTGTGGCATGACCTGAATCCAAGACATCCAAAAACATCAATGAACAGTTCTGCAAGGAGGAACGGACCAAAATACCTCCTAACGTTGAGCAGGTCTGATCACAACTACAGGATTTGGTTTAAGTTTTTAGTTTAGTTTAGTATGAGTAAATGTTTCAGTAAAATAAAACTATGTTAAGTATGTTTTGTATGTTATTTAGATGAAGATCAGACCATATCTTAGGAGCCATTCTTGCAGGAGTGCAGGTCATTCAAAAGGCTTCACAATCTTTTTCCCACAGTTGAAACCATTTAATGCCATTTCCTCTGGAAGGATTTGGGGACCCATTTTAATCTCCCCGTGACCCGTCTCCTGGTCCCGGCCTGGACTTTGAAAAGCGCTGTACTGTACATTACATTATATAACCTGACGAGATGATTATACTCAGGAGAGTAGGGGATTGGCCCGGAAAGCCGTATTAATGAGGACGGTTCATGTCCAGTGTCTGTGGATTAGAACGATGTCAAATCATGAACTATACAGTAAATAACTTGAAGTACTTCTTGGTATATTATGTGTATATATGTATATCATATCTGCACCAATAGAATCATCATTTTGCTCTATTTACATTATATTTCTCTAGTTTTACTAACTTTAGGAGCTTTATCTTTATGCTGGTAATTGCTTGTGTAGGGGACAGTGAGACAGAGCTTCTTACCATTGTCATTGTTTTAATATAGTTTAATATGGGGCCCAATAGGGAGGTAAAGAGGCTTCTGGGACAATAGCATTAGCCATGCTAGTGCAGATTCCTACAGACTTTACATCAAGGGGCTTGGGTGTAAATGTAATAGATTTAAAATCACTAGGCTCTGTTAGCAGCGTATCCTATCACAGTTATACTCAATGTGTCAAAACACTCCCTGATACTCTCTCTTGACTCATATTCAACTTTTAATGTGAAATACAACCATTTAGCCGTAGATGGTTTAGAGCTGTCTAGGCTAAAATGAGGCTAGCATTATGTTCATATAGACTTGTCTGGTGCATCTTTTTGATGTTCACAGCTTAAATATGTATTTACTGCTCCAAAACTGGGGTGCACACAGCTTACACACAGATTACACTGTAGATCAATCGATATCGAAGACTAATTTTGGCTGTCCCCATGCTAGCATTTGGGTTAGACCGATGTATCACCCGGTCATGGTCCACCGCTGATCCTCCCTGACCACAGCTACAGAAAAACCTGCAATTAATCCAGTTATTATTATTATTATTTTCTGTAAATTAATTCTTCATTTAAAGGATTAATATAACTCAGAGTTTCTTCTACTATTGAGTAGGTGTGGTGGCTCACCCTGCCTCAAGGTCCTGCTAAGAGTTTTAGTGTCCATGATGGTCCAAATGCTGAATCCTTGTACTTTTTTGGTGTGAAATAAAAATAATAATAAAAATAAAAACCCCATATTGGTCAAACTGTTGACCGCTGCCACCATTAGCCATAACATCTCCTTCATACTGTCTCATTCTCAGCCATACACATTCTCATTTCATGACACAGAGGTGCACATACACAAACACAACTATATCCAAGACATTATTTATCATTTGTACTGGACCAGTTAGTCCTCCTGAAACCAAATCCAGGAGTCTGCCAGATGCATCTGGCTCGATCTTGTACAGTAAATGTAGATTTAGGAAGTCCTCCGATCCATAACCCATAATTCATGACCATCTCTGTCACCCCCCCCATCCCTCTCCATCTCCCTCTGTCTGTCCATCAGAGCCCGGTCTTCACTTTCAGCCAATCAGAAGTCACCTCCGCCTCCACTTCCTCCTCCAAAGACCCCAAACCAGGAAGCGCCACCACCTGCTCGGCCATCCCGCCCGGCACCCGACCCAAAAACCCAGACCCTGCCCACCAAGGGCCCAGCCGAGCGGCCCCAGCTCCAGTCCATGAAGTCCCTCCCCCTCCAGACTCCTCCCTCGCCCTCCCCCTCCCCGTCGCCCCTCCTCTCCCCCATCCCGCGCTTCTTCTTCTTCCCCGCGCCCTCCGTCTTCAAGTCAGTCACCAAGAACGTCCACTCGTCCTCTAACTCCTCTGCCACCCCTCCCCCTGTGTCGCAGGTCACTCCGCAGGGCTCGCCGCTGCCCACCCCCCCTGGGCACACCCGTGCACCAAATCCAACACCCCTCCTCCACCACCCCTCCCTCCTCCTCCTCCTCGTCCTCTTCCTCCAGAGCGGACGGAGGCGGCGGCGGGGCCTCTCTGTCACTGACCCCGCCCTCCAGCCCGGGTGGCAGCGGGGGATTGGCCGCCTCGAGCTCCGCCCACTGGAGGACGAGGCTCAACTCGTTCAAGAACAACCTGCTGGGCTCGCCGCGCTTCCACCGGCGCAAGCTGCAAGGTGAGCGGGTTCGCAGCGCAATTATCCTTAACGTGACAATGACTAATACACTGACACTCCCTTGATACGCTTTTAATGTGAAATACAACCAATTAGACGTCGACATGGTTTACAGCTGTCTAAGCTAAAATTAGGCTACATGGGTTTAAAAGTGAAAGTCTATAAAAAGTATTATTTGTTCATATAGACTGCATATAGACTTCGCCGGTGCAGAGTTTTGATGTTTGCATTGTTATGTATTTACTGCTCCAAAACTGGGGTACACACAGTCCTGGGCGATCCTGGCCGCAAGTGGCAGCAAAAACATAACAGTTTGAATGTTCAGGACTTCAATACCCAGACGTGACGTAATGTGGCGTCAGTAAACTGTTCGCTCCTCGCACCTAAATTTTCCTCTTCTTAGCGGAGGTGGAAATGGTCGAAGAGGTTCAGCCATTGTTGTTGAGTCCAACTTTCTCCGAGTCCGCTCGCTCGCTGATGACGCTGCTGGGAGCATCAAAATTGAATGTGGGCAATTAGGGTGAATGTACAGAGTCTCGATGAGCAGGGATGGGACGCTCTTCGGTTGCAGCCCTGCTTCAGGACTCAGAGGACGAATATCTACATACAAATCTTCCCTAGTGCAGCTTCAATACAGCAAAACTATTCCCACTAACTTTATTGATACCCTGTCCGTCGTTTTGGACTGCAGGGTTAACGGGAGAGGTTTCTACATGTTGCTCCGCTACCAGTTTGAATAACTTGAATCATCACATTCTTCCTTTATAACCAAGACAGACTGAAGAGAAGATGTGATCAGGTCTCTGTGGTCTGAGGCTGATCTGTAATCAGGCCAATTAGGTTCAAACACATCAGACCCTGTCATTAAGATTCACTTGTCTTTGGTATCCCTGCTTCTCTCTCTCTCTCTCTCTCTCTCTCTCTCTCTCTGTTCAGTCCCTACATCGGAGGACATGTCCAGTCTGACTCCAGAATCCAGTCCAGAGTGAGTCAGTCCACACACACCTGAACATGCTGCTCTGCTACCAGTTTGTTAGATTGAATCTGATAATCTCGTCTCTCAGGAATATGGAAAGAAATATCTTAACATTGATTGACAAAAATATCCGTCTTAACCGGTTGTTGACCTTTAAATTCTTAATATTCTTTTAAAACAAGTGAAAATTAGTTAATTTCTTTTGTTTCCAATGCAAATTGTTTTCAAGAGCTTCCTTGAATGACGTGTCATTTTCTTGACACGAGTGCAGTAATCTGCCTAATCCTGCATTGTTTCTAGATATTGACATATTCTAGAAAATATTCTGAAACTTCACTGACTACACAGAATGTTTCATTTGTTTGAAGAAAAATGTGATTTTAAGGCTGAATATGAAACTAAATGACAAGCATGTTCTCACTGCTGTTCTTACTCCCTAAATCTTCTGTCCTTCTGTCTATCTATATTTTATTTATTTAATGTAACTCTATGTTGGTGTCACTTTGTATAGACGTCTCCAGAAGTCCTGGATCAATTTATCGATCTGTTGAAAACTAGCTAGTTAGTATTGGTACTCGTACTAACGCCGGCCTGTCTCTGCTCCTTCAGACTAGCTAAGAAGTCGTGGTTTGGTAACTTCATCAGCCTGGAGAAGGAGGAGCAGATCTTCGTTGTCATCAGAGACAAACCACTCAGCTCAATCAAGGCCGATATCGTCCACGCCTTCCTCTCCGTGAGTACAAGTGAGCTTGTTGATGCTACGCAAATGCAGAGGAAAGCATTAAAACATAATAGAAACTGTGGGATTAAATAGAACCACTCCTCTATCTCTTTTGGATCCTGTTTATTAGGTTAGGTCCTCTGCCTTTTACATCCTCGCTTTCTTTCTCTGAACTTTGGTGGAACCTTTAAAACAACAACATGTCTTACAGTGCCATGGGAGCATTTTCAGTATGGATGGGTCTAGTGGTGGTGTTGTTGTTACAGGGAATTAACTCCCTTGAATCCATCATCCAGCCAATGAACAACACAGGACTGCTTTTTACCTGTCTTCTGTCTATCTGTCTTTTTTTTAAATCACCAATCTCATTTCACCCCCCCTCCATCTCCAGATCCCGTCTCTCAGCCACAGTGTGGTTTCTCAGACCAGTTTCCGGGCGGAGTACAAGTCCTCCGGCGGCCCCTCTGTATTCCAGAAGCCTGTCAAGTTCCAGGTACCATCTCAGTTTGAGTTTTGTCTGTTTGACATTTCTTAACGATGCAGTTTGTAAGTGTAGGCGGACTGTGAACGCACTGATGTAGGTCAAAGATCTTATAAAGTCTTATGATGGCAAGCTATCCACAGAGGGATGATAATAACTACAATAATAATAACAATAATAATGATCTTTATTTATATAACGCTTTTCAAAGCACCATTAGAAAGTGCTTCACGACCAAGAAAAATAAAAGAGAACAATGGGATCAATAAGACAGAAAGAACAATGAGAGTATAAAAACTAAAAGTCATGTCGCTAAAACAAAAGGAAGAAATAAATAAGTCAGTTTTAAGAAGTGATCAAAAAGATGAAACTCTGGCAGGCTGAGCTCCACCTTTAGTGTTTGACCTGGTCATCTCCAGTCTTTAGTCTGGTTACCTTTAGTGTTTAACCAGGTCATCTCCAGTCTTTAGTCTGGTTACCTTTAGTGTTTAACCTGGTCATCTCCAGTCTTTAGTCTGGTTACCTTTAGTGTTTAACCAGGTCAGCTCTAGTCTTTAGTCTGGTTACCTTTAGTGTTTGACCTGGTCATCTCCAGTCTTTAGTCTGGTTACCTTTAGTGTTTAACCAGGTCATCTCTAGTCTTTAGTCTGGTTACCTTTCGTGTTTGACCTGGTCATCTCTAGTCTTTAGTCTGGTTACCTTTAGTGTTTAACCAGGTCATCTCTAGTCTTTAGTCTGGTTACCTTTCGTGTTTGACCTGGTCATCTCTAGTCTTTAGTCTGGTTACCTTTAGTGTTTGACCAGGTCATCTCTAGTCTTTAGTCTGGTTACCTTTAGTGTTTAACCTGGTCATCTCCAGTCTTTAGTCTGGTTACCTTTAGTGTTTAACCAGGTCAGCTCTAGTCTTTAGTCTGGTTACCTTTAGTGTTTGACCTGGTCATCTCCAGTCTTTAGTCTGGTTACCTTTCGTGTTTGACCTGGTCATCTCTAGTCTTTAGTCTGGTTACCTTTAGTGTTTAACCTGGTCATCTCTAGTCTTTAGTCTGGTTACCTTTCGTGTTTGACCTGGTCATCTCTAGTCTTTAGTCTGGCTACTTTTAGTGTTTAACCAGGTCATCTCTAGTCTTTAGTCTGGTTACCTTTCGTGTTTGATCTGGTCATCTCTAGTCTTTAGTCTGGTTACCTTTAGTGTTTAACCAGGTCATCTCTAGTCTTTAGTCTGGTTACCTTTCGTGTTTGATCTGGTCATCTCTAGTCTTTAGTCTGGTTACTTTTAATGTTTGACCAGGTCATCTCTAGTCTTTAGTCTGGTTACCTTTTGTGTTTGATCTGGTCATCTCTAGTCTTTAGTCTGGTTACTTTTAATGTTTGACCAGGTCATCTCTAGTCTTTAGTCTGGTTACCTTTAGTGTTTGACCTGGTCATCTCTAGTCCTTTTTTTTTTTACCTTTCGTCTTTAACCAGGTCATCTCTAGTCTTTAGTCTGGTTACCTTTCGTGTTTGATCTGGTCATCTCTAGTCTTTAGTCTGGTTACCTTTAGTCTTTAACCAGGCCATCTCTAGTCTTTAGTGTGGTTACCTTTAGTGTTTGACCTGGTCATCTCTAGTCTTTAGTCTGGTTACCTTTTGTGTTTAACCAGGTCATCTCTAGTCTTTAGTCTGGCTACTTTTAGTGTTTAACCAGGTCATCTCTAGTCTTTAGTCTGGTTACCTTTAGTGTTTGACCAGGTCATCTCTAGTCTTTAGTCTGTAACGGGGCACTGCAGTAGTCAAGGCGAGAGAAAATAAAAGTGGGTCGGGTCGGGTCGGGTCGGGTCGGGTCGGGTCGAAAAAGACCAGGCCTGCTACCCCAACCTCTAGTCTACTGCTACTGATGATTGATTCATTGTAGCATTTGAAGGACACATTAATGTTTAAACTTGAATCAACTACATCTTAAGAGAATTCATTTATTCAGTTATTCCAAGAATCATCACAGTTTGGTCTGTGAGTCAACAAACCTCTTGTTCATTTATCTAACAGTCTTGCTCATTGATTTAATTGAACAACTGGCGGTTATTTTAATGCTTTAATGCTTAACCACTTGTTTCCTGTGCTGTAGGTGGACATCGCTTTCTCCGAGGGAGAGAGGGAGCGAGAGAGGGAACGAGCAGAGAGGGAAGGGAGGAGGGAGATGGGCATCTACAGTGTCACCTTCACTCTAATATCAGGTAGGAGAGAGAGAGAGAGAGAGAGAGAGAGAGAGAGAGATAAAGAGAGAGGCAATACTGTTGTTCATTGGAGCTTCATTCAGTTTGTGTTAAAATTCACTCTTTCATCCAAACATTCAGGAAGTGAATTTTCACCGTACATATATTCACATTGAAGAAAAACATTACCATGAATGCGTTCTTGCATCCAATCTATTTAAATGATCGATAATGAAATGTCCATCATCATCAATTTTCAGTTTCAGTTTCTGTTTCCCACCGTTACCATGGCGACCCGAAACGGGCGACGGGTTGATGTTGTCTCCTCTCTGCTCAGGTCCCAGTCGCAGGTTCAAGAGGGTGGTGGAAACCATCCAGGCTCAGCTACTAAGTACTCATGATCAGCCTTCTGTGCAGGCACTGGCTGGTGGGTAGCACACACACACACACACACACACACACACACACACATACATACATACTGTACAAACATGTGAAACATGTAGTGAAACTAGCTACATGGTGGTACTTCAACTTAATCCAAATTTGGATAGTACTATGAAGATTAACAAGTCAGATGATAATAATAATAATAATAATAATAATAATAATAATACTTTATTTGTACAACACAAAATAAAGTTACAACGTGCTTAACAGGAAATAATAAAAGGAAAGACTAAAAGGTAGAGCAATACAATCTATAAAAGATTTCCCTTCTCTCTCTCTCTCTCTCTCTCTCTCTCTCTCTCTCTCTCATCCCTCCCTCCCAACTCCTCAGATGAGAAGAATGGTCAGGTTTCCCGCCAGCCCAGCACTCCTTCTCGCCAGAATTCCCGGCGTTCCGAAGGTGGCTCCGACCGGGAGCGGGGGGAGAGAGAGCGGGGGGACGGAGGGGGCGGGAGCGTCCTCCAGAGGGGGGGGTCGGGTAAAGACAAGACCAGACTCCTCTCGTCGTCCAACGGGACGCAGTCTCATCCCTGAAAAGAATGTTCTGGAAGACAGGCGGGATCACCCGCCCTACCTTCCTCTCTTCCTTCCTTCCCTCCTTCCCTCTTTCCTTCCTTCCTTCCTTCCTTGCTTCCTACTGTCATCACCTAGCAGTGGGATAGAGGAGGGTGAAGTTATTGCTTGATGCTGATCTAGGGTCACATTGGTGAATTCTCCAACAAATGTTGATGTTAGGAAACGGTGTGGGGAGTAAGCTGATCTCGGATCAGCATTCAAGAGCAACTTCACCCTGGAGGGATGAGTCAGAGACCCCCCCACCACAGGATGACTCAAGATGTCCAGAAACAGCGACCCAATCAAAGACACACAGGAAACACTCATCAGCCAGGGAAACCCACGCTGACAAATCAAGAAAGCACACAACCCTTCCACCGACCAATGAGAGACAGCGCCCAGAAGTCTAAACCAATGACAGAAAACGTAGGAAGGCACCCATGAGCCAGTCAGGATGACACAGCAAGCCCTGCTGACCAATGACAGAGCACCTCCAGGTGACCCATCATTATTAAGAAGCTAACTACCAACCAGCCAGCATCACCTCGCTAGCCAATCACCAAGTCTCCTCAACGTCACCTGACCAGGCGTGGTTAGTCACATGACAGGAAGTCAAACATGTAACGTCAAAGCAAAACACCAAAACCAGGAAGTCTTCTGTGTAAGGAAGGAGAACGAGATGTCACAGGACGACACGAGTCTTACTTCTGACTTGTTGTTAACGTGGTTTTTTATCCTTCAAACCGAAAGATCAAAGAGCTGAGAGACGCAAAGAGAAAGATGGTGGATCAATACAAAGTGACGCCAAAAAGACGCCGACACAGATATCTGACACCCCTCTCCCAAAACGCCCCGCGATTATCGCTGAACAAGATTGAAGAAGCTACGATACCATATTGCCTTTAACGGAGGAGAAACGGTGGACAGCTCGTTAGACGTTAGCCCCATTATCAAGACGCCACTTCACACCGTAGATGGATGGAAAGAGAAGGTAGACGCATAGGTAGGTAGGATAGGAAGGATAGGAAGGATAGGAAGGATAGGAAGGATAGGAAGGGAAGAAGTCGTAGATAGGTTACCTCACAGAAAACGACAAAACTGATTGAGTCAAACCCAGGAGGAGAGCGGGACAACCCACGGACCCACAACCCAGCAGCCAAAACCCACCGATGACGCCGCGGCAAAAACGCCTCAGCACCCTCCGTCTTCCCGAGGGAGGGGAGGGGGAAGGGCGGGGCGGGGAGGGGGAAGGGCGGGGCGGGGAGGGAGGGCGGGAGGACAAAACTTTTCACAAGAAAGGACTACAAAAAAAAAAAATTATAAAAAAAACTCACAAGAAAGAATAACAGACTCGGATAGGTCTAAGAGTGAAACGTCGTCGTAAAGATGTGTGCTGCCTGGAGTGGGGGAAGGCAGCTCGCCACAGGAATGAAACCCCACCGGTTTATCATCCCTTCATCCTCTCCTCTGTTCTGGTCTCTGTGTGTTTATTTCAACGTTTTGGTGTTCGCCACCAGCAAAACAGAGGACGACGCTAACCAAGTGAATGTCAAAAAAACTCTTTGGGAACCTTTTTTTTTTTTGGGGGGGTGGGGGGGGTCTCAACAGTGTTTGTAGTATTTATTTGATTCCACATATTTCACATATTTATTGAAAACGTGTTTATTTATTTGTGTTTGCATCACGTTTGTTTTCGTTTCATTATTTTACTCTTTTTAAGTTGAAGAACAAAGAGGAAGGAGGGAAAAAAAACTGTCGGCGGGGGGGCGTTGGGGGGGGGGGGGGGGGAGTAACCAAGATGGCCGACGCTCTGCGGACCCTGAACTCCTCTGGAAACCAATGCTGCAAAAAAAACATCCTTCCAGCTTTACACGAGGTTCTTCTTACAAGTTAGTTCATCGTTTTGCTAGATGTTTTCACATTTCTAGACAAAAACACACACACACACACACACACACACACACACACGGTGAGAGATTTGCTGCTGCTGGAGGACTTTTTTTGGGGGGGGGTCGATAAAAAGGTTGTAACGTTCCAGCGACAGATTTTACATTTGTTTGTTTGTTCGTGGTACAAAGTCACTTACTGACACTTGAAGCAGAGGAGAGTTCACTGTCTGCTCTGCTAGAATGTTACAGAAAAAGGTGTGTGTGTGTGTGTGTGTGTGTGTGTGTGTGTGCATACGTGCGACACACACACACACACACACACAGGCCTTTGAAATCTGAAGGTCTTTGATTGTCAGTGATTTATTATTTTATTAGAATTATTTAACAGGTTTCAAAACTGCAAACACATCAAATGTCATTTTTGTCAAATTCCTTCTTTCTCTCTACATTTCCTGCCTTCCCTTTTGTGTGATCCTTAACAACCTTTCATCTTTCATCTTCCATCTTCCATCTTTCATCTTTCCTCTTCATCGCTTTGCCAACGTCGATTTTCTTTATTAGAATTTACACTCAGATTTGGCTGCTGGTTAATTCATCACACAGAGCTGAGATCGGCCCCCCGATGCTCCTGGGACCCGTTCACATCTCCAGTTACAACCCAGACGGAGCTGAGAGTTGTGAAGACATCCAGTCTCGTGAGGGGGGGGGGGGGGGGGGGGGTACGTTCGGGAATGGTTCGGGAATGGTTCGGGAATGGTTCGGGAAAACTGGCTTACAATTCCTCCTGGTCGTATTTACACTTTTAGAAGACACAATCAAGATGGATTTAGTGGATGTAGTGGATGTAGTGGATGTAGTGGATGTAGTGGATGTAGTGGATGTAGTGTCAGGTGGTCTCTTCCCCTCCCAGCTCCCAAAGAGGCCCCGACAGTCGGAAAGGTCAAAGGTCGGGGTGGCGTGGAGTTACACACACACACACACACACACACACACACACAGGGACGAGAGTGTTGTGTCATAGAGACGCTTTTAACACTAGACCAGACTCACGTTCACCTTTCATCCACTTTTAGAGAGAAAGAAAGGAAGAGAGGGAGGGGGGGGAGAGGGGGAGAGAGGGAGAGAGGGAGGGAGGGAAAAGAAAAACAAAAGAAAGAAAGAAATGGAGGAGGAGAGAAAGAGAGATCCTCCGTCCTGCAGCCACGTTTGGCGTCTTTTGTGGTCGAAACTCGTTACTCTCAAAAACTCCTGCTGAAAGAAACCCCCTCCCCCTCCTCCCTCCCTCCCTCCCCCCTCCATACTCAATGCATTTTCTACACTCCCCCCCAACCCTTCTCTTTGTATCTCTTGACTCCCGGTCTCGCCCTCCACACCATCCATCCATCGACTGCATATACCTCACCCCCTTATATAATCACTCACCCCCCTCCCCCCTCTCCCTCCTTATATACATTTTATACATTGTATACTTCAACGTACACGTTCGTATACTCTGTATTCCCGTCTCCGTCTCCATCGTATACCGTCCGTATCTATGTATCGTTCACTATCTTTTATCGACACTGTAGTCACCGTACGACTCTTCTTCTTCTCATCGTTATTGCTCATTCTTCTTCTCCACTTACGATTGTATGACTATAATCTCTCGTCTCCCACCCTCCCCTCCCCTCCCCTCTCTCCCCCTCTGCCTCCTTTGTCACCCTGACACCCCACCCCCCCCTCCTCCCCACCCGCCACTCGCACAGTATAACCAAGTTTGTGAAATCAGAAACTCGAGGGAGGGGGTGGTCGAGAAAACAGCAAACGTGACGATGATGATGACGACGAAGAGAAATGTCTGTATAATTTTAAAAAAAGGAAAAGTGCACTATTATGACGATGATTATTATTGCCTGTGAGAAATACTGACCAATAAACGACAACAGAAATAAGAGCATGTCTCTGTTCTTGCTGGCTGGTACTGTTGTCAAATGCTTGATTTGCCTCTCCTTGTATGGATTTGTCAAAATGATATATTGTTTATTTCTTACACAATTATATTTGTCACATACAGAATTATGTCCAGTAAGGACTTCATCCCTTCCATAAACTATAGCCCGAACAAATAAATCACTATAATATTCTGGCAGAAACAGAACAGTGTCTGTGGTACTCAGCAGTTTGTTATTTATGGTATTTATTTATTTATATTGTATTGCTATAATATTCCTATCATATTCCTATCAGGGCTTATATCCTAGTTTTGCTGTGATATTTGTATTGTATCTTATTTATTATAGGATTAGTATACTTCTTTTTCATAATGGAGATTTTAAAGGCAGAATGGGATGGTATCAAGTGCTAATGTGCTAGCATGTAGCATCAGATCATATTGAAAAGCTCAAATAAGCTGATTAAATAAGCTTTGATCAGCCTTTGATTAAATCAGCACTTGAATGTATTTAATGTACACATTTTACCTAGGATACCCTATTTTTGGTAGTTGTGGTTTGGGGGGGTGAGAAGGTCAAGGGGAAAATTGGAAATATGGATGGTTGTGATCATGACGCCCAGCAACAGCAGCTGGTTTTCTTCAAACTATGAAAATAACAGTAAAAGGTAAAAGGCCGGTCTGGGCTGCAGGTGACGGTTGGGTCTGTTACACTGCGGCCACCATGATAACATGGACATGCCTCCAGATTCCCCAGCTGCCATGTGTCGGAGATGGGCGGCTCTCCCACGGAGCAACAGAGCGCTCACTCCGCCTCCCGCAATCACCCAGATGTGTCGCGCATATCTAATATCTAAAGCGGAAGTTGTCATTTTGCGTCACTTTGTATGTTAAAGACTCCCACCGGAACGCCCACTGGTTTTGAAAATCTCTATTTCTCTTAAAGGTCCCATATTATGGAAAACGGTTTATTCCTGGCGCTTATACATGTTCCACAGGAAATTACTTCCCTAAGCAGCTGAGAAAATTTGAAATCTGGAAGTCAACCCGTTTTTCTGTATTTTCCTTTTTCCCAAAACGGTGCCAAAGATAGGAGAAAAACAGCCCGTTTCAGAAAATGGTTCCTTTGGATGTCATAAGGTGCAAATCCAGCCCCTCTCAGAGCATGCCCACGCCCAGTTGAACAACCAATCCCATTTACGTCCCAACCAATCCCACGCCTCACTCAAGGCGTGAGGCGGCCAATCAGAGCAGTGCTCATTACATACAACCTCCACGCCCTCAAAACAGCCTGTTCTTTACAATGGAGAAAATGAGAGACTGAAACACACACCACAGAAGCTGGTTTTAGGATTTTTTTTGATATAGACTTCACAAACGTCTTGTAAAGACCCCCAGGAACAGTTTAAATAGCCCAAAATGAGTACAATACCCCCCCTTTAAGGTTGGCAAGCATGCGCATGCGTGGTGAGGGTAGTGGCCACTTTCCCAAACCGGAAAATGGGACGGGCTTTTTTTTTTTACCGAGTGATTCATCTTCTCACACATAAACCATCTTTGCTCTCCGGCGGCTGTTGCCTGTTTTCTTGAGGCACTGCCCACTTACTCCGCACTTCGTTGGAGGGACTGGGTGGAAAAAACAGACCTCTCCCAACCTGCTCGCCGAGAAAACCCTCTAAAGACAGTTCAGGTAATGTTTTGAATCGTATTTGATCGTGCCCTTCCGGGTTCTTGGTTGTATTTTACCCAGTTTATTAATTTCCAGTCTCGCGCGTGTCGGCATTGTGCGTTGCGCTGGGCGGAGATGCTGAACGCGTGAATGGACCGTTGAATGTAGGCTCTGTTACTCGGTGTCGGTTGTTGCGCTTCCCTTCAGCGCAAATATCTCTTTCTGTGTTCAAAAAACTGTTTTGTTTTTGTTGTTTTTTCGCTGCCGTGGGTGTTTTCCCCCCGGGGATGGAGGAGGAGCTGATGGTGTGGAGGTGACTGTAGCAGCCCAGTTTCATCAGTTATTTCCGTAAAGGAATTGGTTAGGGCTAACTAGACCTAGTAACTAGCATAACCACACCGGAACAAGTAAATATATTGATTGTTTTCTGTTTTAGTTGTGTGTTTCTAATAACGCCCACTCGTCAATATGGAGGCCTAGTCGAGTGAATAACTTGAGTACTGAAATGGAAAGAGGTGACTGCAGTGGAAAGCCGTGCTCATGGACTTGGCTGATACTGCTGGGAAGCCAAGTAAATGCCTGACCTGGGGCCTGTCTCACCAAGCTGGTTATCCAGTCTGCCAAGCCAGGACATGAGCGCGTTCACATAAAAGGGGCGGGGCTTGTAACAAATGGTCAATCGCATGCAACACGGACAGATCCAGAGCAGTGGATTCAACAAAAGAGGAAACTATTGATCCCCGAGGGGAAATTGGATCGTGGTAGCGGCAAAAGTGAAATGATCCGGTGGGGGAAATGAAACGGAATGCGTGTGCTTATATTAAAAAATAAAACAATAAAAGCAACAAACTAGACTTTGAATAATTGTGGGGTTGTATAAACATCATGCTGCTGACGGATGGATGGATGGATGGATGGATAGATAGATAGATAGATAGATAGATAGATAGATAGGTAGATAGATAGATAGGTAGGTAGGTAGGTAGGTAGGTAGGTAGGTAGGTAGATAGATAGATAGATAGATAGATAGGTGGCTCTTTATTGTCCCCGAGGGGAAAGACAAGAGAGAGGCACACATCACTATACAATAAACACATTTAAGGTCAACAGGCTGTATAAAAAAATATCCTCAATATATACAAAAAAAAGAAATATACAAAAAATATACAAGTAGTGCAAGGAATATAACTAATATTCCTTGCATATACAAGTAGTGCAAGGAATATAACAAATTACAGTAGACTACAGTCTACTGCAAATTGCAGTTGACTGTAGAAGTGGGAAGTACATGGATGGTGAAAATGTTTCAGTAAATAGTCTCATCACTGCCTGTCACTAAGGCACCGTGGGATATTTGTCATTGATCCAGTTCAACCGATCGCACCGATTGCTCTCGGGAATCCTAATAAATTTCAGCACACTTGTATGCAACAGTAAATTTCATTAATTATTGATAACTGTAGATGTGATGGTGTATGATAGAAACCCTCTTTTGTAGCCAGAGTGGACGAATCACCTGGAAACGCTACAAACATTTATTATATCTCTAATATAATAAATAAAGTAAAGGTGTTGGGCTGCGCTCTAAACACCCTCGCCCTGCGAAGAAACTGTCTGTTAATTCAATAGCATCCCTCTGTACACTTCATCTCATCTGAACTCAATGTTTTGGTTCATATTTTGTCAATGGAATTTAAAAAGAGTGTTAAAAAAAAGTCCACGGTATCTTCTGGGAGTGACAACACCATTTTTCCAGAGAGTTGATTGGTGAAGAAGCTTTTTATCCGTTTTGATTGGATATCCTGAACATAACCTGGTCCGGAACAGCCTCCGTTACCATGGTGATCTAGTGTATTGATTTCTCGTTGGGTTAGGCAACAGATTTTCTTCGCTTGTCTCCGTCCTTTTTAAAGAAGAGCCTCAGTTTGTCTTGTAAATATCTAAAGTCCTCACAGTCCTGACCTTCATCTTTCTTAACGAGAGCATAAAGCAGTACAAGCCCAGTGTTGTTGACCAGCAGGGCAGATCGAAACGTGGAAACTGGCCCGGAGAGCAGCTCTGGTACAGTCATGCACCATACTGGTTTCTAAGGTTTCTAGTCACACAGACTCCCGGACCGGTGATGCTTTCTGAGATACTCTTCTGGAGAGAGGAAAACGATGTGCGTCTGTGCTGAAGACACTGTCCAGTTCAAAAGTGGTACTGGTTTATTAGCGGCTAGGTGGCTAGCACGATTTTCCATAGACTCGCGGGGACACGTCTTATATCAGCTAAACAAAGCAATACATTTTGTTGAACATTTTGTATATAAGCAACCATAAGAAACACATTTTTGTTGAAAACGTGTTTACTTATAAGGTAATCAATGAATAAATGTCACGTGTGTGTGTCACCGTGCGGTTAGTAGTTTCCTCGTATCAAGTAATCTGATGTATAGAACAGGCAGAAGTGACTCCCCGGTGCAGGTGAACAACCAGGAAGTGCGTGAATCGGCGCTACGTTGTGACACTGAGCCACGGCCCATAGGAAACAAAGGAGGCGTCCATTCACTGTGTTCCCTTGGTTGTCACGCCTGCACACTGTGAATGATTGAATGAAGGTTTGCGTGTCAGTACGTTTTCTTCCTGACATCCGTCTCCATCAGGTCCGACCTGCCGTGCGGCATTTTCAAAACCGTCTCTGAACTAGTCTGTCTTGTTTTAGAGAGAGACAAGATATATAGTCGTACGATCCCCATTCTGAAATATGTCAGAGACCGAAGTGGTATTGATTCCTCCGCCTGATTTGGTTTGATTCACCGTATTTACCGCGCTGCACCACCCAGCATCAGTTCGATACGAACAAGGCTCAACTTCCTGGTTTGGAATGTCCCAAAAACTAACATCTTGAATCGGTGTAGAAGTGATGAAGACAGAAGACGTCACTTAGCCTGCTAGTAACCCTGCTAGCTTCATGGCTCCTAGCTAACTTCGTCACTAACCTGTTGGATTGACACACATGGACGCTGCTTTTGGTGAGGTGTGTGTGTGTGTGTGTGTGTGTGTGTGTGTGTGTGTGTGTGTGTGTGTGTGTGTGTGTGTGTGTGTGTGTGTGTGTGTGTGTGTGTGTGTGTGTGTGTGTGTGTGTGTGTGTGTGTGTGTGTGTGTGTGTGTGTTTGTTTTAGACCTTAGCAGGGAGGACATTCTTGCAAAGTGAGGTGATTTTGGTCGGTCCTCAGTGACTAAACTAGGACCAGGACGTTTAGGGTTAAGATTAGGATTAGTTCAGGGTGAGGGTTCAGGTTATTTCAGGATGAGGTTAGAGGTGTGTGTGTGTGTGTGTGTAATGTGTCATACTTCCCCATTCATCTGTCACAACTGCAAATCTCCTGTCTTTCTTTTCTCTCTCACACACACACACACACACTTTGAAGCAGCATGCCTAACTAGCAGACTTCTGTGATCACTGTGGAATGTGTGAGGCTCTCTGTTTACACCACAGTAACTCGGTAAGCTGTGGCGCTGCTGCCTGAGACCTGTCCTTGTTGGTAGCTGAGATGCATTTTACTATATGATCTTTACTCCTTTTAATAAAAATACTTCTAGCACTTTGTTTCCATGTTGCATCTTGACTTTGTTCATGTGGTGATGCCCAGGCTCTTCACAACGTCCCTCAGCCACCAGTAGTGAAGCTCTGGCCTGCTGTGGTTGCTGAGCCATAGTTAAAGGTCCCATATAAAGGTGCCGTTGCTCAAGCAGTCTGAGGACTGATCATCACACACAGAAAAAACTGTAGCCGTTGCTGTTAAAAATAAAATTCATCCACTCTGTCCTGCATTTTCGCGTGTTGGGAGACTGTGCAGGGATCTATGTTGCTGCCTGCATCCTACAAAATAATAACTGGAGTTGATATATCTCCTGATATGTTGTTTTAGCTTCAGTCGTCGCAAAGTAATGGTGCATTCCAGTGTACTCGGAAAAAACGGCGTCCAAATGTGATATGCGCCGATTCTCTTCACTAATGGCGCTGTAGTAGTTGATGTTGAGTTTAGATGCTTGTAACATTCTGAGACTTACCATACAAACATGAGTTTGCTGCAGGTGATTATGTTTTCCCGAGCAGATGCACTGGAACACATTTAGATTGGAAGTTAGGAATACCGACTCGGAATTATCGATTTCCGAGTGCAATGGAATGCACCATAAGCAACGGCTTGCGGCACTGCCTGCATTTTGCGACGACGTAAATGGGATTGGTTGTTCACCTGGGCGTGGGCATGCTCCGAGAGGGGCTGGATTAGCCCCTTATGATGTCCAAAGGAACCATTTTCTGAAACGGGCTGTTTTTCTCCTATCTTTGGCACCGTTTTGGGAAAAAGGAAAATACAGAAAAACGGGTTGACTTCCAGATTTCAAATGTTCTCAGCTGCTTAGGGAAGTAATTTCCTGTGGAACATGTATAAGCGCCAGGAATAAACCGTTTTCCATAATATGGGACCTTTAAAGATGGAGCAATTCATAAGGTACGTGACCCATCTGCAAAATTGGAATCTGTAAGTGTCACCATGTTTTGATTTAATTTACCAAATTAGTCTGGTTAGTATATTCACTGCTGGCTAGCTAACGAGCTAGCGGGGCTAGCCACGGGCTTGTTGGGCGTGGAAGAAGAGAGAAAACTAAAGCTGGAGTCATTAAAAGTAAAGTAAAGTAAAAGTAAAGTTATTGGTTGGAGTCAGGACTCATCTTAAAGTTGTTGGGACCAGTGTCTGTTTTATAAGTCTGTCGAACGTGTCAGGCTTGGTAAACTTTAGCCACCATTAGTACAATCGTGTTTGGTTGTTTGGATGCAAATAGATTGCATCCAATAATATATTGGTTAACTGGCTCAACAAAATTGTCAATCCTAGCTTGTCTGCAAGTTGTATTCAATAAGCTTATGGACATGAGCCATAAACAGACCGGCTACAGCAGAGAGTGTCGCTCACACACCCACATACACAAACACAAGGCACGAAAGTACAATATTACACAGAATTGTTATCATTGAGAAACTAAGTGGAACCGCCTCAGCTGCCTCTTCCCATTCTGGGTCAGACTCAAACATGTCCGGTCTCAGTGTTGGTTCTGGAGCGGCCGCCATGGTTATGGTAGATTTCTGCTTCAAGCTTATTTGTTTACCTTGAGCAGCATGAGCGCTCTGCTCTCCGTCTTGGTACTCCGTCTGCCAATCAGAGCAGTGCTCATTACATACAACCTCCACGCCCTCAAAACAGCTTGTTCTTTACAATGGAGAAAATGAGAGACTGAAACACACCACAGAAGCTGGTTTTAGGATTTGTTTTGATATAGACTTCACAAACGTCTTGTAAAGACCCCCAGGAACAGTTTAAATAGCCCAAAATTAGTACAATACCCCCCTTTAAAGAAACAGTAGAAACAGGCGTGCAGGGTGACGTCGCTCCCAGGTGTTCTGCTGTTTCACCTCTTCACATTTTTCAGTTTCCCTTTAGCTAACGCTGCGTTCACAACCTGGTTTGTTCTGCAGGACTAGGACTGCAGGATCCTCCTCAGCTGGTCACGTTTCACAGCAAACCCACGGTTGCAGTGTCGACCACAAATTTAAAAAAATCTGTTAAATTGTTCATTTTCTTGATTTTTCTTTTCATTCTGGACATTTGATGACAGTTGTTTCCTTGTCGGTGACATCAGAAATCGAGGCTCCCGAGTTCCCAAGTGGTATTTTTCCACCTGAAAGCTTGTATCTGTCTTTGTGAATGCAGGATATACTTCCTTCCTCCTAAGTGTGCCGGCTCTGCAGTTTGCATGACGCCCATTTGTGTCTTTTTGCTGCTTTTTGCTGCAGGCAGTGAGTTTCACACCGTCCCACACGTTCAGTCCTTAGGTGAACGGGGCAATAAGGAATATCTTCTTCTGCCCCGTGGCTCCAAATAGCCACAGTATATATTCAGTTGATGGTTGTTGATCACCACCAGTGACTCAGTGATTACTTTGCCAGGCGCTGAGCTCTCATTTTCCGTCCCGCTCTCAGTTTTGGACCAGAAACTCTCCTCCCACTGTAATTTCTAGATGTTAGCCAGATAACTCGATGCCTTTCTCAAGGGCGAGCGCCTCAGAGGGTGATGCCGAGGGAGGGGGAGAGCTTTTCTCTCACTTTCACCACCCAGATCTTCCCCCGGCCGGCCTGGGATTCGACCGGGCGACCTTCCAGTCACGGTACAATGTATTTGTACATTAGAAATATGTTGCAACTGTCCCAAAAAAGATTTCCAGTGACCAGTGACTCCAACAGCAGCATTTAATTTGGGTAGAAAGGGGCGGATCTCCAGCGTCTCCGTTAGTTGGGATGAGTCTCTTTTCTGTTGCAGCCCCACTTTGTGATTTTTGGGCTGACATGTCGGCTGTGTTTTTACCTCGTGCAGCTTTAAACGAGGAGCGAGGATCCTTGATGGTCCTATGCATCATTTTGTCACCTTCCAATTAGTGAACACGTGTACTTCCATTACCCACACACCCTCCCCGGGCGCCAGCATGGCGGCCGAGCCGGCGGCGCGGAAGTATTGAATTATTCAGACTCATAGATCTATTGACAGGCCGGACAGGCCCCCGACCATGAATACTCAACGTCTACTACAGGCAGCTCTGTTCTGTTCATAACGGGATCTATCAGACGTGAACGGTGTTTGGATCAGAGTCAGGGCGGTAAATGTGGGTTTTTTTTAAAAGTACATACTGACAACACGGCGACCGCGGGACGTGTCCTCCCTCCGCTGTCCGACCGTGTGCTGAGTGCGTTGAGTTGCCGCAGCAGGCGTCGGCGGAACGACAACATTCCACTGAATCATTAAATTACCGAATTACTGCCGAACAAAGCGTTCATACAAGAGAGCCAGCGGACGCCCCGAGGCCGCCGGGCGACCGCTGCAGCTCTGATGAAGCCAAACTGTAAAAACGTTATAATGTTTATCCTGAAGTCAGCAGCTCTGGGATCAGTTTGCATCGTGTTTTTAAATCACTTCTTGTCTGCTAAAGTAAAATAATTGCTTATCACACACGGACTAACTGTGCTGTATTAATGCAATTGTTGATTTTTGTTGTTCAGTTTGGTTTTGTGTGTTTTGCGTTTCCATAGCGATGGCGGAGGCCCACCAGGCAGTGGCGTTCCAGTTCACCATAACGCCGGAGGGCATCGACCTGCAGCTGTCCTACCAGGCCCTCAACCAGATCTACCTGTCTGGACTTCGGTCCTGGAAGAAACGAGTCAGCCGCATGAGGGTAAGGCCCCCCCCCCTCCCCGCCCCGCCCCCGCTAGGTGAATCAGCAGAGTCCATCTTGTTCACAGCGAATCGTGAGGCGCTGCTCAGTCACAGTAATAATCCACCACATTTTGCTCATTGCCAGTTGCTTCAATGGGTTTTCAAGTGAGGAGCAGGCAGCGCTGAGCTCCTGCACAGGGAGGGAGGGAGGGAGGGAGGTGTGGCTGGCCGTGAGCCGCCATGTGTTCATGAAAACTAGCAAATAAAGAAAGAATGAGTCACCCGCCTTCTGAAAACAACGATCCCGACGTCATCCACGATACGAAATCAAAACTATTTCATTTGGATTTAGTGACTCTGTCTTCTGCATTAAAGTTAAACATGACAGGAGGTTTGACTGAATCCAGCTGTGGGGATCGAACCTGAGACCCTCTGGCTACGGGACGGTCTGGCCAAGAGCTTCTTATGTTGCTCTGCATCTGCCATCATGGGTGAGGTAACCGGCGTGCAGGAGGCCGGGTGTATCATCAGGCTGTTACGAGGTCTGAGTTCCTGTCTGGATCGGGGAGGAACAACAAGGCCTCCCTGACACGTGCTGACGTGTGTTTTTCTTCTTCTGTGGTGACAGAAGACGCAGCTGTGCAGGCTGTGTGTCTGTCGTCGTGTTGTTCAGTAATGTGTAATGTTGTTGTTGGTTTTTTTCTGATGACGGCGCTTGTTTCTTCTTCTATGGTAACAGAACAGGGTGATTAAGGGCGTGTACCCCGCCAGCCCCTCCTCCTGGCTGTTTGTCGTCATAGCGATCCTGGCTACCATGTACATGCGCTCGGATCCCAGCATGGGGCTCATTGCCAAGATACAGCAGCACCTGCCGCTAAGGTACACACACACACACACACACACACACACACACACACACACACACACACACCTTAATCCCCAAGACAAAGTGGCATCTACCTCAGAGGTAAACACGTTTCTAAGGGATATTTGCTCCCACTATCAGATTTGGCCTTTTCTCTCCTCGCTGGTGATCTGGCAACTCAACGCCGTTCCCCCGTCGGTCCTGATGAACCTCATCACACCCGGCTGGTGTTTTCATCGCTAAATGTTTCGCCTCTCTGACGTGCAAGCGCTACTCGGGTGATTGGATTGGATGGATAGATGAGGATGAGGAAGGAGGGTTAGCAGGATGAAGGAAAGGATGGAGGGGGTGAGGGGAGGGTGGGAAGGGCGGGAACACCTCAGACCGGCTCTTCTCAGGTTGGCGGTAAACAACCCAATCCGCTGACATGACACCAACATGTTATCTGTGTGGTTCCCGTCTTTCTCCATCAGTTAGTGAGTTACTGAAAATAACGGCAACGTAGGAAAACAAAATCTGTGTTTGATCTCAAGCAGCTTTAAGATTTAAGACGAGTTCGGCGAGCGTGGGAGGAGTTATGTAACGCGATAGCTGAAGGTAAGGCGAAGGTAGCCAAGATGGGACGTCCGGGAGCCTCAGCGGGTGTCAGATGTCACTGATATCGGGTGGAGCGCCGCCGGGGAATCTCCTCAACACTCAACATCTCATGCCAAGAGCCTCGTGGAGCAGATCAGAAATGAGTTGTTTTGTTCCCCTTTTTGCACATGAGAGGATGTTTCACACTCCTGAGGTCGCGGGTGGGGAAACCCTGCGATGATATCATCGTATTTAGAAGAACTTACATATTGACATATAGTGACGTATTTTTGTCATTTATATTTTATTTTCCATTAAAATTGTATTTAATAATTCATCAAATAAATTAAATTACCAACTAGTTATTCATCAGAATGAAACGGGAAAAATCACTCTGACTTGAGGAAACTCAATAAAGAGTATTCAATATATTCAATATATAACATCTCACTAATACAACGAAAGGGTTTTCTTCCTGTTCACCCGTGGTGCCGAGCTGAAGGAACTCGTGCTTGGACCTGATCGTTTCACTCTTACATCCCAGAAGTGTGATTGGTGTAAAGTGCAGCGTTGTGAATCGGTCTGCAGCATCCCTGTTGTCCCACCCGGGGGGGGGGGGTCTGCAGCGGACTGGTCCAGACAGGCAGGACTCATATTGTGATGCTGATGAGTCATTGTGAACCGGTGCAGGCGTGGTGCTGCACATGACCTCTGCCCTACTTCCCTACCTCAACGTGTTTGATGTACTAAGTGTATCTTAGGATTTCTCCAGGCATTGCTGGCTGCCATACAGTCTCACACACACACACACACACACACACACACACACACACACACACACACACACACTCTAAATCTGACTCCTGACCTAGTCCACCCTGATAAGTCTGAAATGAGCAAATGCAGATAACATTTGATGCCGTATCATATTTGATCATGTTGTACGTCACAGATGAGATGAACACATTTGTTATGATATTGGGGTAAAAGGTCTTAGACAGTTTGCACATCATGGAGTTGTTTTCTTCATATCCCCTTTATTATACAGCTCTGGAACAAGTGAAGAGACCACGCCCAATGTTTCTTAAATCAGCATCTCTACATGGCAGCCGTTCCATCCACGATAATTTGGAGTGGTCTCTTAATTTCTTCCAGAGCTGTGTACAGTAAAAAGAGTTTCTAAATATCAAACAATGTACTATAAGGAGCAGTGATGTAAAACACTGTCCTCCATGTGTCTCAGTATGTTCTGATTCATATTTCCTCCAGACTTTCATCCCAACGTTTCCAGTTAAAACAGGGTCACGACGTAGTCTCAGTTCCTCTTTGGACCAACAGGTGGTGCTGTGGTGCTTTCACCAGGACTTTCACTGTCTCTCTCTCTCTCTCTCTTCTTCATGTTGCAATGAGCTGCAGACACAAGTTGTGTGGCTTCACGTTTCCCCGCTCATGTCCAGTTGCAGAGTGCTGTTTTTCTGTTTTCAGTGCCGCTGCAGGTCCATAAAGGATAGAAAAAGTCTTTAAAATAAATCTTAAAAAGGATCAATATATTTAATCTTGTTTCTCCATGCAGTAACAGGGTAGATAGATAGATAGATGGATGGATGGATGGATGGATGGATGGATGGATGGATGGATGGATAGATAGATGGATGAAACAGGTTTAGTGGTGCAATGTGCTTTACTCAACACAGTTGGACAGTTGAGTTCACGTCCAGTTCTTAACAATTAACGTCCTGGTGTCCCCCCCCGCCCCATTTCTAGTTTCAGAAGTTTCATTATCTGTGTTCAATCGAAGCATCAAAAAGGTCTTACGGTTTTTAAAAGTGTCTCTGAAACCTGCAGATACCTCGGTGTTGTTTAACTTCCTCCTCTTCTTCTTCTCTCCCCAGTCTCCACGTCTCCCTGAGCGCCCAGGGTCAGACCATGCTGTCGGCGCTGGTCTTCAGCACCCTGCTGTGGCTGTCGCTCATCCTCACGTTGAGGTTCTGCCTCAAGCTGCTGCTCTCCTACCACCAGTGGATGTTCGAGCAGCACGGCCGGGTTTCCACCACCACCAAAGTCTGGGTGGTAAGGCTGGTTTTCGTTTACCACGGCGCCACGGCTCCCCCCTGTGGCCGTCCCCGGTGTTACTTGTGGCGTTTCAACGTCAGTGAATCACCACCAGCCTCAACCTCGTCTGAAGGCTTATTGGCTGGTTATCAAGGGCTGTTAGTGGCTCTTCTTCTTCTCTCTATATACCCGTGACTGTTATTATTTACAGGTTTTACTCAACGCTGAATCTCTCTCTCTCTCTCTCTCTCTCTCTCTCTCTCCATCAGACTCTGCTGAGGTTGTTGTCAGGCAGGAAACCTCTGCTGTACAGCTACCAGACCTCTCTACCTCACCTGCCTGTCCCTGCCATCAAGGACACACTGGCCAGGGTGAGCAGACAGACAGACAGACAGACACCCATCTCCACATACACTATCGATCAGTATTGATCTAATTACTCCATCCAGTCAGATTATGTCCCCAGCTATGATGAATACTGAGCTGATCCAGAGTGCATGTCTTACTCTCTCCTACCTGTCTCCCTCTCCTATCTGTCTCTCTCTCTCTCTCTCCTACCTGTCTCCCTCTCCTATCTGTCTCTCTCTCTCCTACCTGTCTCTCTCTCTCTCTCTCTCCTACCTGTCTCTCTCTCTCCTACCTCTCTCTCTCTCTCTCTCTCTCTCTCTCTCTCTCTCTCTCTCTCTCTCTCTCTCTCTATCTCTCTCTCTCCCCTACCTGTCTCTCTCTCTCTCAGCACCTGGAGTCTGTGCGCCCGTTGCTGACTGGTCCAGGGTTTGAACGGATGACCGAGCTGGCCACTCAGTTTGAGTCTAGCCTGGGGAACTCCCTCCAACGCTACCTCAAACTCAAAGCTCTGTGGGCCACCAACTATGTAAGTGGAGAGACACACACACACCCTGATCACTATGAGGGGGTCATGCCAGGTCGTGCCAGGTCATGCCAGGTCACCCCCCAGTGAGTCGAGTTCAAGATTCAAGAAGTTTATTTGTCACATACACACACGAGGTGTGTAGTGAAATGTAAAGTGGCAATGCTCAGCAGGAATGTGCAAAATAACAGGTTCACACTATTTACAATAACCAACACAATATTTACATGTCACAGTTTTAAGAGCTCTATATAAAAAACAACACAATATTTACAATAAGAGCACTTTATAAAAATATAGTAAAGAAGGGAAAAAGGGAAATTGTATGTATAATATAATATAAATTATGTGTAGTCTTTACCTGTGTGTGTGTGTGTGTGTGTGTGTGTGTGTGTGTGTGTGTGTGTGTGTGTGTGTGTGTGTGTGCATAAGAGGGGCAGTGTGTGTGTCTTGGTGGGGGCCCTGGTGAGGTCAGAGTTCACAGTCCTGATGGCCTGAGGAAAGAAACTCCGTCTCAGTCTCTCTGTTTTGGCAGCGTGACTACGGAGGCGCTTGCCTGACCGCAGCAGCTGAAACAGTCCGTTGTTGGGGTGGTGAGGATCCTTCATGATCCTGCAGGCTCTGGTTCTGCACCTCCTGGTGTACAAGTCCTGCAGGGTGGGGAGTGTAGTTCCAATAGTGCGCTCGGCCGAACGCACTACTCTCTGCAGAGCCTTCCTGTCCTGAGCGGAGCTGCTGCCAAACCAGGCAGTGATGCTTCCTGTCAGGATGCTCTCCACAGCTCCAGAGTAGAAGGACTGAAGGATCCTCCGGGAGACTTTGAATTTCCTCAGTTGCCTGAGGTGGTAAAGGCGCTGCCTCGCCTTTCTCACCAGAGTGTCAGTGTGTGTGGACCATGTGAGATCTTCGGTGATGTGGACTCCCAGGTATTTATACCTGCTCACCCTCTCCACAGTCGTCCCATTAATCCCCAGTGGTGAGTACGTCCTCTGTTGTTGTGTCCTCCTAAAGTCCACAATCAGCTCCTTAGTTTTGGTGACATTCAGGAGGAGGCTGTTGTCCTGGCACCAGAGTGACAGATCAGCAACTTCCTCCAGGTAGGCCTTCTCGTCGTTGTTGGAGATCAGGCCCACCACCACTGTGTCATCCGCAAACTTGATGATGGAGTTGGAGCTGAACCTGGCCACACAGTCATGTGTGTACAGGGAGTACAGTAGGGGGCTGAGGACGCAACCCTGGGGGGATCCTGTGTTCAGGGTGAGGGGGTTGGAGGTGTGTCTGCCCACCCTGACCACCTGGGGCCTGGCGGTCAGGAAGTCCAGGATCCAGGCACACAGGGGGGTGTTCAGTCCCAGCTCAATCAACTTGCCAGCCAGTCTGGTGGGGACTATGGTGTTGAAAGCTGAACTATAATCAATGAACAGCAGTCTCACATAGCCCCCCTTCCGGCTGTCCAGATGAGAGAGTGTGGTGTGCAGTACCTGGGAGACAGCATCATCCGTGGATCTGACGATAAGCAAACTGCAGCGGGTCCATGGAGCAAGGGAGGAAGGTGCAGATGTAGTCCTTTATCAGCCTCTCGAAGCATTTCATGACCACCGAGGTGATGGCCACCGGTCGGTAGTCATTCAAGCATGCTGGAGAAGCATTCTTGGGCACAGGGACAATAGTGGATCTCTTGAAGCAGGCGGGGACCACAGACTCAGCCAGGGAGATGTTGAATATAGTGGTGAACACTGGAGCTAGCTGATTAGCACAGGTCTTCAGTACTCGCCCAGATATGCCATCCGGACCAGCAGCTTTCCTGGTGTTCACCCTCGTCAGAGCCCTCCTCACACTGTGCTCGGTCACAGAGAGTGTGTGTTCATCCCCAGCGGTAGAACTCACTCCGGCTGCGCTAACGGTGATGTTGTTGACTGGTCTTGCATGTCGTCTGCTGCAGGTGAGCGACTGGTGGGAGGAGTACGTCTACCTGAGGAGCCGCGGCCCCATCATGGTCAACAGTAACTACTATGGGATGGTAACCAGACCAATCTGAAATATTGAAACTTCTTCCCTTCCTTCCTTCCTTGCTTCCTTCCTTCCTTCCCCCGAATACATTTCATTAAAAACTCACCATATTATAGTCTTCCTCCATTTCAAAAATAGTCTTCCTGTTTGTGTGTCTGTGGTGTTTTTAACCCTACCGACGCCTCCTCCTCTTCCTCAGGACTTCCTGTACGTGACCCCGACCCCAGTGCAGGCGGCCAGGGCAGGAAACACCATCACCGCCCTGCTGCTGTACCGCCGCAAGGTCAACAGGGAGGAGCTCAAACCTGTAAGACCACATTGAGAGAGAGAGAGAGAGAGAGAGAGAGAGAGAGAGAGAGAGAGAGAGAGAGAGAGAGAGAGAGAGAGAGAGAGAGAGAGAGAGAGAGAGAGAGAGAGAGAGAGAGAGAGAGAGAGAGAGAGAGAGAGAGAGAGAGAGAGAGAGAGAGAGAGAGAGAGAGAGAGAGAGAGAGAGAGAGAGAGAGAGAGAGAGAGAGAGAGAGAGAGAGAGAGAGAGAGAGAGAGAGAGAGAGAGAGAGGACTAGAAGACAAGAAACGTCTCGTCTAGTCGACGCACCTGAAGCGTAGCGGGACGGTGCGAGTCTGACATGGCGACTCGATCTAGAAAGCGTCCGCACACCGCCCGGTAACGGCCAGAAGGAATGCACGCAGTCGGGACGGGCGGCCTCGTGGAAAAGTTCAAATGTTTGACTGAAACTACTTGAGATGAACTAACAGCTTGAACCCCGTCTGAAGATGTCGTGCAAGCTTTCATCCTAAATCAAACACACACACAGAAATAGTCAGGCATAAAGAGAAAGTATCCATACTACTACTCAACGCAACCAAGATCGGCCTCGCGGTCAGAGGAGGCTGAGGAGTGGTCAGTAACCTGCAGGACACTGAGACCTCCGTCCTGTCCTTGAACGCACCACAGCTGGGGGTTTTCCAGCAGAAGGCTCCGTACACTGTGGCTGTGAAGGTCCAGAGGGGAGGAAGACCATGGAGGTCGCAGGGGGACAAACCTCCCATGGTGACGATACTCACTAACAGTGGGGGAGGAAGAGTCTTTAGGCTGGGGAGTTTAAAGGGGGTGTCAGAGAAGAGGAGGGTGTCCCTGCTTCAGGCCAAGATGGCTGCCTGGGAGAGCAGGAGGGGCGAGAGGTTAGGGAGGCTCAGATGAGGACCAGGGCTGGTGGCGGCTCAGTGGAGGAGGTCTTTCCTCTGTAACCTGTCTGTCTGTCTGTCTGTCTGTCTGTCTCTCAGAGTCGTGTTCCAGGTACCGTCATCCCTCTGTGTGCTGCTCAGTGTGAGAGGATGTTCAACACGACGCGAACACCAGGAGAAGAAACTGGTAACAGGATTTCTGTCCTGTAGTGAATCAGAAGTATCTCAGTCATTGATCCTCACTTCGCCTCAACGCAGCTCTGAGATGATCCCTCTCTCTCCCCCTCTGCTAGACGTGCTCCAGCACTGGCAGGACAGTGAATTTGTGGCGGTGTACCACAGGGGGCGCTATTTCCGGCTGTGGGTGTACCGGGCGGGCCGGCTGCTGTGTCCCCGGGAGATCCAGTACCAGATCCAGAGGATCCTGGACGACCCCTCGACCCCACTGCCCGGAGAAGACAAACTGGGGGCTCTGACTGCTGGAGACAGGTAGGGGGGCCGATGATTGATTGATTGATTGACTGATTGATTGGCTGGTTGTGTGTGTGTGTGTGTGAGACATGATGTTTGAAGTTGCTGCATCACTGCTGACCACTAGGTGGCACCGGGCTACACAGTCTAAACCACCATATGTCATTCACCTTCACATTTCAGGGCGTTGGGCCGTGCAGTGAGTGCCGCAGTAGATTAACTTTTATCGACAACATGTCACTCGGCGTGTCGTGTTGTTGATCCAGGTTTAGACAATCACAGGAAAGCGTTTGAAAGTTAATCTCTCTTTTCCGCGACTCCCAGCACTTCCTGTAGAAACCATATGTGTGAAGTGGGATCATGTGAGTTTGCCCATTCAGCTGAGGCCAGGAAATAAATTGGACACAGACGGGAGCGACTAGAGACATGTGTGTTGCATCTGTTTCTTTACGCATTCACGGCGTCGAACATCTTGTTAGTCCCTGCCCACCTCGCCCTTAGTTCGTCATGTTCCTGACAGTCACGTTGGTGAGGTGTCTACCTTGGAACAGCGTCGAGCCTTAACCGGCATCCATGAAACCACAATAGGCACCAATGTAATCAAACGGTGCAGACATCCCATGAGTAACGAGTTTGCATCATCCCTCCCAAGTTTCCTTGGCAGTTATGGCCTTTTTAACATTTGACGCCGCTGCATCTCGAAAACATCAGTGTAATGTGTTTAAACAACATCCTCCCACGTCTCCGGTCCCTCCTGAGACATCCTGTTGGACGGACGGACAGACACCAAGCGTCGACTGGAGTTCAAGCCAGCAGCAGCAGCTGAGCTCTGAAGCAACTCGATGGCCTGAGACTCATTTTACTTTAACTTTGACGCGCGGCCTCAACGCAGATCAAACTGGATGGAGGTCCCAAAATTAGTCTCGCATAGCAAAAGTGAAATATTTCCAATAATAGAATTTTAGAATTTTAGAATAGAAGTAGATGTTGCCCAATAAACAACAGGATTGATCTGTAGAAAACCAAACAGGGACAGAGGAGCCGCTGAGAGGTAGAAAACAGGAGTGGAGAGATGGAAAGGAGAAGCAAAGAAGAAGAAATGGTTGAATGAGGAAGCATGGAAAGGAAAAGTGAACTTTCAAGAAATGTGTGTCTGGTCACGGTTATCTGTCATCAGCTCTTAGTCTTCACATGGAAAGTCTTCTGACAAGGCCTTCAGCAGACGGGCGGGCGGGAAGTCTGGTGTGTGTGTGTGTGTGTGTGTGTGTGTGTGTGTGAGTGTGAGTGAACATGAGAAACAATGGACATGATATTGGCCCCAGCCAAATGCTGAATGGTGCGTTCAGGGTCACGTGACAGACGTTGCCAGAAAAGGACGAAGTATTGAGACGTATCTGTTTTTATGAACTCTGTGTGTGTGTGTCCCCTCTCCCAGGATTCCTTGGTCTCGGATGAGGAAGCAGTACTTCAGCTCCGGGGTCAACAAGCGATCGCTGGACGCCATCGAGAAGGCAGCCTTCTTCGTAACCCTGGACGATGAGGAGCAAGGCATGATGGGAGAGGACCCTGTGGGAAACCTGGACCGCTACGCCAAGTCGTTACTCCACGGGAAATGCTACGACAGGTGAGACGAGAGAGAGATCTATACCAAAACGTGAAAGGGCTTTGAGGACCTGAAAGGGGTCATTGACGGTTCCTCTCTAACATCCAGGGAGTTTTTTCAAGGAATCATTTGGGGACATTTTATCTAGCGAGGAACCGGAAGGAGGAGCTCCCGATGCTGAGTTGTACTTCCTTTGATTCCTGTGCTGGCAGCGTTCGCTTCAAAGATCGGAAGAGGGGAAGCCATAGTGAGGGAAGATGACATGCTGGTGGCGGGGGCATTTCCTCTCTATTGTTTTAGAAACTCACAGGTTACGGTGTCACCTCAATCTGTCGTCCAATCCGTCTCTCTCCATCAGAGATTATGGACCGGTCCATAAATAAACGGAGGAGGGGTCGGGGGACAAAGGACGGCAGCTGGTGCCAAATGAAATCACCCAATAAATCGTCAATACATGGGAATCATCAGGAGGAATGTATCATCACATTCCAGTCATTTAGCAGACGCTTTCATCCAAAGCCACTTAGAAGAAGTGCATTCAACGTAGGGAGGCAAGAAGACTAGTAGACATGTTTCAACATGGTGGAGTCCATATGAGGAAATCTGTAAAACTGCTTCTAATGGAACCAACCAGAATGACGTACAAGTTTAATATTGACTTGCACATTTTGTAAGTCTTTTCTCTGACTTGTGTTGAATTCATAACCGGGGTGTTTGAAGAGGTCCTTGAAGTATTGTGATCTTCATCGTGATCTTTTTCTCTTCCTGTCTCTCAGGTGGTTCGACAAATCGTTTTCCATCGTGATCTACAAGAACGGGAAGAGCGGACTGAACGCAGAGCACTCCTGGGCCGACGCACCGACAGTAGCTCACCTATGGGAGGTGAGCGAGCTGTCTGCCTGCCTGTGTCTGTCTGTCTGTCTGTCTGTCTGCTCATGTGTGTGCATTTCTGCTAATTGTCCCTCAACGTCAGTCCGTCTACGTTCACTCAGAGGGAAACCAATCAATCGGCGTACCCGAGTGCAGCCGGTCAGAGCCGAGCACTCGTGAATTTGTGCTGCCGTTGGGGAACATCCGATACGAGCTGCGTCCAAAAAGATTGTTGCGTTTGCTTTACTGGGGAACAGAGGCTGAGGCCATGTCCTGGAGGCCCGGGGGGAAGACGGCAGCCAGGAGTAGGATGCCGAGGTCGGCTGAGTGCATGAACGTCTTACTAAATCTGTTTGTGTACTTGGAATGTACTTCTGGAAAAAACGCACAGTAGCCGACTCGGCAGTCAAAGTCACGGGTCACACATGCATGTATCTATGAATTACCATTCTTCTGGTGTGTGTGTGTGTGTGTGTGTGTGTGTGTGTGTGTGTGTGTGTGTGTGTGTGTGTGTGTGTGTGTGTGTGTGTGTGTGTGTGTGTGTGTGTGTGTGTGTGATGTAATGTTTATCTATGTGTCTCTCTCTCAGTACACTCTGGCCACAGATGCCTTCCAGCTGGGCTACACAGAGGACGGACACTGTAAGGGCGAGGTGGACCGCTCACTACCTCACCCTCAACGCCTGGCCTGGGACATCCCCGCTGAGGTACACACACCTGAGCGGAGTATTTCCACTCTGCCAAACTATTCCAACTCAAACTTTCCGACTTGTAGATTTATCAGTTTATAGTATTTTTTAGTGGTGGTGACGTTGAAGTCGTGCGACCGCGGTGGAGTTCGTTTGCAGCCTAACGTTAGCTTTTTACTTCTGGCGATTGCATTTACGCTTCAAAAATCATAAAAGTGGTGTTCATTTGTGAAGATTATCTTGCTGAACAAAACGTGGAAGTATCATAAACTTTTGTTTGCCACAGAGCAATAATCCAAAATCCAGTGGAAAAATCTCATTGGCTTTTTGTCGAGGGAACCAGGGCGATGCTAACTTCCGGGTTAGCATCGCCCTGGTTCAAATAAACCTGATGGGTGACCAGTACAGTTCTGCTTCATCTTCAGGTCTTTGCTAACAATAACAATAGTTATTTTGTGTGTTTTTATTATTCATTGATGTTTTGGAATTTCAGATTGAAAACTTTTCCAAAATACATTTTGGACCGAAACCCTTCATAGTGACGCTCCTCTGCCTCCTCGTGGTTGTCGGTATTTCTACTTCATGGCTGGAATTATTATTATTTACTATCATCATTATTATTATTATCTTTGTACTGGTATTTCTGGGTTTTTCATAGTTCACTAGGTTTTCTCTAGGAGCCGTGAGGTTAGAGAAGTGGACTTGTTCTGGTTCTGCTCGGCAGCTCCCACTGAGAACGTGGCTAACTGGATCCAGCAAGCCTTTTACAAACGGCTCCGTGCACGAGGTTGAGCACAAACCTTTCATATGATATGTAAAAAAACAAAATTTATATTAAAACAGCTTTGAAACCTGTTTTGAACTGAAAGATATTCAGGTTTCGATTTTGCAGAATGATGCAGCAACGGACGACTACGCATGCCGTCTCAGGGTCGGCGCGCGACGTCGTATCGACAGCTACTCGACATCAAAATGTTTGCTGGGTATGAATGTGAAGAAGAGGAAGGATGTGAGGCGACGTATCCATTCTACCTTCCTTCTGTATTTACAAAGAACGCAGCCAGAGGGCAGGAGCGATGTGGCACCAAGCGCCAGTCACATGGACGCGTTGCCAGATCTCAGAGATTACATCAGTCTCTGGTTACTGCTTGAACTTTCTGGGCTGTAGCCGGGGGCGCTTCCTGTGTGGGCTGCACCAGAACCTAGCTGCCCTCGTTTGGGCTCGTCTCCACTTCCCCAGTTCAACAAAGAGGCTGAATTCCTGAACCGAGGACGAGTGTTGTTTTATCACAGTTGTGACTCTTGAGTTTCATGAGGCTCCAGCCCTCGTCTGAACTGCTGGTTAGATTTATCTCTTGTCATATTCAGTTTCAGGGGCATAATCGTACTAAATCTCTCTCTGGGCGATGATCTCTCTCTCTCTTCCTGCAGTCTGATCCTGGCACTTCTCCCTTTCTCTGTCATTAAGCAAATCGTCTTGTTTCCTGTTTTTCACAGCAGCTATTGCACGAAATAGGAAAGGGTTTTCTGGCTTTGGATCTCAGGTTTCCACTTCAATAGACCTTAGATGTGATGTGCTGACTTAGAAGAGACTGACACTGGATTTACTACTACTTCTTCTTCTTCTTCTTCTTCTTCCTCCTCCTCCTCGTGGGATCTGGGCGGTCGATATGTTCTTTCATGGTGCTTTAGTCTCCATTAAGTGAGTCAGAGGAAATCCCGTCTCTTTCCCCCCAGCACAGATCACCTCCTCTGGGCAGAACCGCCATAAAGAGACCTGACTGTGGTGCAGTGGGGGTCTTTCACTTACTGGAAATCATCTTGGAGGTCAACAGTGATTCAAACATCTCTATTTGGCCAGTTAGAAATACACCAAACAACAGCATTAAAGTGTTCCCTGCTCCCAATTTCTCCAATACAACAGTGAAGGGAGCTGTGGTTGGTGGTCTGCAGCACATACTTCTAAAATGTCCCGACCTTTTAAGCTGTAAGCCGATTTTATCAAACCTGGCAATGAGCAGACATGAAGGTCCAGCTGCAGCGTTGAGTGTGAATCAGGAGGTAACTGATGAAACCCAAATGTTGTAAGCTGCCTGTCATCTTGTTATGGCGCTCTAACAGGTAAAACCACAACTTGGCTGGCCGGACTGGCTGGATATCGTTTCCAGATGTGTCTCGGGGACCCTACTCGTGGGTTTCTCCACACAGCCCTGCGACCCTTCCAGTCCTAATACCAGATGTTTCATATGACGTGATTATCATGTCACTCAGCAGTCGGTCGTCTGAATCAGCAGCAATGTGGATTTCTTTGAGGGATAATATTGTTTGTCAGTTGAGACGAGGCAGAGAAATTGAGAGTCGGGGGAAAGATGAGAGTCGATCAGGAGGGGAAGTGGAAGGCTCGGTGGGTAGACATTACTCTGACGGTTCCCCATCCATGGTTCCTGGGAGCCGGGGGTCGACGGTCGGGGGATCCGGTGTGGTCCGAGGTAGAAACACTTCCCCGATTTTAGACTTTCAACCAGAGAGGAGGAACTAGTCAGAGAAATCAGCTGTTGTAGTCTTTGGTTGGACTCTTGGCCCTCCGTGGCTCATGGCTGTCCATTGCCTTCCTATTGCGTCATCGGAAACCACAAACCACAGCGACTCATATCATCACTGCCATTGGGTGGATGCTTTGATTCAAAGTGCCATACCGTACAGTCGGCCCCGGTACAAGTCTGTCCACCAAATTACCAAACCGACAACGGCGGGGAGAAGTTGTCATGGCACCTCATGAAAATGCCAGTGTGCCGGTGAATATTTGGAAATGGAGCCAAAAGTGTATGAATTGAACTGGAGTTGAGTTGAGTTGCATCCCTCCAGTCACAATGTTCCTTCTGTTCCCACCCACATCTTTCTCGCTCCCATGCAAGGAAAGCATCTGGCAGGCTGTTCTTGGCGAGTGGCGTCAATGCTCAGAAATGCTCAGAAATGCTCAGCAATGCTCAGAAATGCTCAGCGTTGCATCACAAGATCAGCGTTCAAGAGAGGCAGAGGAAGTAAACAGAGAGAGAAGTTGTGTTGGAGAGAAGGAACGAGTTAAGAACAGATGTTTTATCAGAGGTTTCAAGCGACTGCAGTCAATTCAACTTCCCATCCATCCTCGTCAGCCGAATCTCGCTTGGTCGGCGAGGAAAAGGCCTTCATCCACCCTGCATCTTCAGTGTTGTCTTGTCGTGGAGTACTTAGTAGATATTGTGTCAAACGACTGCAGATTGAGGACAAACCCCCGTGGAAAGCCTCCCAACATTTTAGTCGTTCAGCTGAGACTGTAGAAGAGAGTGACCTAACGATGAGCGAGCATCTTTCATGATCCTGTTTGGGATCTGGGCGGTCGATATGTTCTTTCATGGTGCTTTATTCTCCATTAAGTGAGTCAGAGGAAATCCCGTCTCTTTCCCCCCCAGCACAGATCACCTCCTCCTCCTCTGAGACACCTGACTGTGGTGCAGTGGGGTTCTTTCACTTCCTGGAAGTCATCTTGGAGGTCAACAGTGATTCTGAGCTGAGAAGAGTCTGACTGGCGATGATGAGCAGACCTGAAGATCCAGTACACGGCGAAACCTCAGGATCACTTTAAAGTACAACACTCCTATTAAAGTACAACACTCCTAGCATCTTCCCCCTTCCACCGACGAGTACTGCTGCAGGTCAGTCCAGCCTGCCCGAGTCTCGCTGTGCCCAGCAGGCCGGCCTGGTTTGGGTTCAGTGGGTTTTCCATGACCTCACGCTGCCCGAGAGTCTCCATACCAATAAATACAAGGGAAGTTTTCAAGAGATTCAAATAATCAATCATACGTATTGTGTGCCAGAGGAAGAAAAGCCAGATGAGAGCGAGAGTGGTTTTGTTTCCCTCCATATCAGTATTTGTGTTACTGGCTAATCTCTTGGTCGCTAAGTGCCCACAGTCCAACAATAAGACAGTTTTCTTTGTTTCATCTCCGCTCAGCCCAGTTTGTTCTGTACACATGCCAAATCCCGAGGGGGGGGGGGGGGGCGGGTGGGGTGTGGCTTACATCAGCATCAATAAACCCCATCAGACGGTAATGTTCCTGAAGCCCGGCAGGTCGCTGCACCACAGGCCTGCCAAACGTCCTCCATTATAGAATCTAACGCCTTTTAATTGTCTTTATTTTCATGTTTTCAAATGTGAAATTGGTCTTTTATATGCAGTTTATCATGGACACATTCATCAGTCTGAATGTGTAATTGAGTGTAATGACACGTGGAAAATCCTTTCAGTGAGATGAGATCATGTTTTCAGAGCAGTTTCACTTTCCTACCTTGAAATAAAGGAAACAGACCGGCCGTCAGTCCGTCGAGGTCTGAGCCTCAGGTGGTTTCCGACAGCGAAACTCCCCCGGTCCTCCCTGCTTTGTCCCGACTCTCACCCGCAGGGTAGGGGAGAGTCTGGGGTTCTCCCCCCCCTGTGCTCTCACACTCACCTGGCTGGTTGCCTAACTAACCAGTTGGTTGTGTACGAGCCGCCCTGATTGAGACGCACATGAACGCAAACACACACACCTTGTTGACAGGAAGCTTAACTTAACGCCGGTATGAAAACACTCGACTGGCAGAATTAAATAACGATAAAACTGAAACGGAGTGTCGTGAAGTGGGTGAGAGACGTTGTCCGTGATGGCCAGCAGGTTGACCAACATCCTCCTCCCAGGTACATGGGTTACGCTGTATGATGTGATGGCAGCAGGAAAATGACTCCACCAGGAACAATGGAAAGGATCATATGTCTGTGTGGCGGACTGGGGGGAGGGAGGGTGGTAGGTTCGGCTGGACTCAGCGGCTGCGGCCAATTAAAGCTGAGTGCAGCCGGGCCTTTTTAACCTGTGGGTGAATGTGTGAGCGAGAGGGACGCGCCAGTGTGAGAGGCTGGCGGCGTGAATGCGGGAGCCGGCGTGGATGGAGGATCCAGTCGGCTGTGTGTGAGCGGAGTGGAGAGACGGGGCCAGCACCAGCGGGAGAGACGGAGCGGAGAGCGGGCCGTCTCCTTCCGCGGCGTCCTGCGGAGCTCCGCGGAGGACGCAGTCGGGAGCCACCTGCAAGGGCTGACCAGTCGGGGTTGGGGCAGGATGCCCCTGGAAGCCTGGCAGGCTGGGGCAGCCTTGGGGCTCCGCGGCTGGCCCACCGGGACCGAAGGAGGGCGCCGGCGGAGGGAGACGGCGCCGACGGCGCGGCCGTCAAGACCCGGGCCGTTGGTATTATTCTGGACTGTGAATAAAACGGCCCTGCTGGCCCATTAACTCTCCCCTGCCTATGTCTCTGTCTGTCCGGACCCCGGTAATGTGGCACGTTGCCACAGTCTGCTATGGGCTTGCCCTGTCTGTGATCTAGGAAGTGAAGCTCGTTCTGCTGGGTCACTGAATGAAATATGAAAAAAATGAAACGTTATGCTGACTTGTGGGTAAGACGAAGGATGGAGAGAGAGAGAGAGAGGAAGCGGGAGTGGCGTCTTCTGCTTTTCTCTCTGACATTCATCAGGTGCTTTTCCAGCTACTGAATGAGACTGTGTGTGTGTGTGTGTCTGTGTGTGTGTGTGTGTGTGTGCATTAAAAAAATAAATGTACTTGGAAGCAAAAGTTTCATTTCCGTTTTGTCCACTGAGAAAATATCACTTACCACACACGAGAGAGTGAACAATACGCCAATTTCCTCTGTATTGCTGTCCCTCCCTTTTCATCTCTACTGTGTGTGTGTGTGTGTGTGTGTGTGTGTGTGGTGAATTCACTCTGGGCCACTTCTCCAATTTAATGTGAAATCAGATCAAAGGTTAGCAGAGAGATGTTTGTTGTCTCAGTTGTAGATCTGGTAGATCTAGTAGACTAAGGATCGGGTGTTTGAACTCGCCCCCGCCCGCCTGTCTCTTTTGATAATGTGCGTGTTCAGTGATGGCAGCTCCTTTTACATCATTTGGGAAGTGTGTTTACTCGAGGAATAGTTGTGGTTTGGTTGTTTCATTTGCAGCTGACGGATTACTCATCCAGAACAGAACAAAGCTTGCATCAACTTGCACGATTGCCTCATCAGATCGCTTCAAATCTGCAGGCCTGGGGGGAAGCTCGCCGTGGACCAAGTGTGTTTGGAGCACTTTATTTAAGCTCTGGAGGGTTTACTCCTTGTTTTAGTTTGGCTTGTTTTAACAGCGTCATTCAAATAACCACACCAAGACACACAGTGACAGACCTGAGGTTTTGTTAGGAGCGAGGGCGCGGTCCAAGCCGACTGCAGGAAACGACCCCAAGATTAGGATGTTGACATCAGGTAGCTGGCGGTTCCTCGTGGAAAGCCAACAACAAAATGAACTGAGCAAACCGCCATCTGGCCCGACTTGTTCACCTTCACTTACAGCAAAGACCAGCCAAGACAAACACTACAGAGAAAACAAACTTCTCACACTCTCGCTCTCTCTCCCTCTCCTCTCCTCCCCTCCCTCCCTCTCTCCCTCCCTCCCTGTCAGGTCCAGGCTCAGGTGCTCGGCTCCCTGGCCGTCGCCCAGGCGCTGGCGGACGACGTCCACTGCCATGTGTTCCCCTTCAGGGAGTTTGGAAAAGGTCGGATCAAGAAGCTACGCATCAGCCCAGACGCTTTCATACAGCTCAGCCTGCAGCTGGCGTACTACAGGGTGAGACACACACACACACACACACACACACACACACACGGTATTACTGCACCACTGTGGCTAATAAAATGATGACGCTGCACAAATATGAATACAAAGATTTGACTTTGGCAACCAATACTGCCTGGCTAGCTGTGCTTTATGGGAACTACCCCAACGGTTGGAACACGTCTTCGGCCAATCGGGAACCGTCTGTTGCGTAACACTTAAGGGATGTTAAAGCCAGGCAGCAGTTTCTGTTGTGAAGGGCCCAGTCGTGACGCCGGACTCAGAAGACAGCTGCAGCCAACTACGTCTCAGGCTTCAGAGAGTATTTAATACAGTTCAGGGAGAGATCCGACACTCTGCCCCTTCCAAGCAGACACAGTTCATTTATACAGTCTCATTGAGTGAATCAAGTTGAGTGGAAGTAATCCTGACTCATCTTCCTCGAGACCTGTGAACTCCATTGTCTCTTGATTTGATTGTAGACTCAAAAAGGCCTGTATTGCCTTGTCTTGTCTCGGCCAACTAAATAATTTCCTACACTACTAAAATACAGTTGCAGCCACTGCAGAAGTCCGTTGTACGTGTTTGCTGCAGTGCTGCTGCTGTGCGTGCATGCATGCATGCTTGCTGCACCCTGAAGGGGAATCATGGAGACGCTCTGCAGGCACACGGTCAGATACCAGATACCATACCTCTTTGTCTTGTTTGAGTCCCAAATTGACAAACGGCGGTGAAATTTGCCTTTGGCGGCTAAACCAATAAGGGTCACCTGCTGGTAACTCTCTGACTGCGAGCCAATCAAATCAATGGCTCTGATTGGCTGCCTGTTAAGCTGCTCGACACAAAGCAGGAGCATCTCAACTTGTGTTTCCGCTCTGTCTGGGTGGTTAACTAGCTTGACGTTAGTGGAAACTTAGCTTAAAAAACTTAAAAACAAAGAGCAAGAAAAGTTTTAAATTAAAACTCTAAATCTGCCCTTGTTTCACACAGCAGCACCTGATTCTATACTTGAACTAGTTTGGAAAACTATTGACCTCTGAAACAGACTCTCGATCTACAGACTGAAACAGGAACTTCTCATCTGTCTGTTCTTGACATTCAGACAACAGCGTTTCTGACATCATGGTAGGGACTAATCTTCATACCAAACCAATCTCCCAATCACAAAACAACAAGTCTGTCTCTTCAGGAATCTGTTTCTGTTTCTGTCTAGATCTGAAAGGGAACGTCTGTAGAGGGAAAGGCAGGGGAAAGACCGTCTGTAGAGGGAAAGACAGGGGAAAGACCGTCTGTAGAGGGAAAGGCAGGGGAAAGATCAAAGATCACACCACATCATAAAGGACTGGCTCGGTCTACTTGGAGAAGAAGCCTGACCGCTGAGTAATAAAAAGTTGTTTTAATGTTTTATTCTTGTATAGATGACATATTAACTCGACATACTGTAGTTCAGGTAACCAGGTTTATACTTGGAACAATGATTCACCATGTAGCTTTAGAGCTGCTACACGTTTTTGGTTTCTCACTTCTGAGAGAACGCTAGTCAATGTAGCGTATGCTAAAGTGTTAGCATGGAGCACTGGGGTGAACGACTGTCATCCATCCTCTTCCTCCCGCTCTGAAATTTCCTGGGAATTGAAGTGTTAGCCAAAGCCTTAAACCCCCTTTCCCTCTTCCTCCTCCTCTCTGGTCCTCGTCGTCTTTCCAGGACCGCGGTGGTTTCTGTCTGACCTACGAGGCGTCCATGACCCGTCTGTTCAGGGAGGGCCGGACGGAGACGGTGCGATCCTGCTCCAACGAGAGCTGTGCCTTCGTCAAAGCCCTGGAGGGCGGAGAGGTACTGGTAACTCCTTCAATCTGTCAGTATCCACTCACCGTGTCGGTCAACCGGCACGATTTTGAAGTGAGCTGATTGGCTGGTTTCGAGGTCCCAAAAGAGCCCGTAAGACCACCGAGCTTCTTGCAGCTTGTGCAGCGTGATCCAAGTGTTTTGCACCGTGAGCCTTTCTTGTTTCGGTTGCTACACTACCGAAGAAGAAGATACTAGAATGACGCTACATAATGAGGTAAATACAGGCGCTTTGGACTCTCAGGGCGATCACTAAAACCCAAATGGGCTCAAGAAACAAACGGATGGATTGAAAGTGAGTCAGTTCAGCTCATTCTGGTTCTTGCAGTTGTCGGTTTAGATTCTGGTTTCTTTTTTTGTTTGTTTTGCGGTGAGATGTTTTTACAAGCCTCCCTTTTATCTCATCTAGTAATTAGTAACTAGTAATTTGTGTCGTTTCTCTCTCTGTGTTTTTATCATATTTCATCACTGTGTTTAAAATGTACCTCCACGGTGAAAACATCTTTTCCCTCATTCATTCATTCATTTGCTCAGAATTGGCAGCTAGTTGCATTGCAATGCCAAAAGGTAAAACACTTTAGTTGTTGCCGTTTATGTTTATATTGGCTATCGCTATATTGCCCTAAACCTGTAATGGTTTGGTATTACAGTCCCAAGGTTGGGTCGGAGTCCTTACTCAAGTTACTTCCTTGTTATGTCTGTCTGTTCGTGTCGATGATCTCTGTAAAGCATTTTCCGATTAACCTTTTTTTTAAGCTTGTCAATGAATAAGTTTGGTTTGCTTTGACAGGGGGCGGAACAGTGCAAGCGGCTCTTGCGATTGGCCGCGGAGAAGCACCAGAACCTTTACCGATTGGCCATGACGGGAGCCGGAATTGACAGACACCTCTTCTGCCTATACGTGGTCTCCAAATACCTGGGGGTGGACTCGCCCTTCCTCAAAGAGGTACGCTCCCGTGACGGACGACTGATCTTATCGGCTCTGGCCTGTGGTTGGTATCTGATCCCAGTATGACCCGACAGTAATAATAACATGGCACACACAGTGCTGCTTGTTTCAACACATTTCGGTTGCGCTATGTTCCTTCGAGTGTTTACTGAGTCTTCGCGTCTCCCCAGTCAAGTCTCGGTTTGTCATCGTTTGCGTTGTTGTGTCTCGCCGACCTCCCGACGCTGCTGTTGGCGCCCAACATCCGTCTCAGATGAATGACTTTAGATTGACTTACTGTTCAAATGCAAGTAGCATGCAGGCTGAACACTACGGCTCCATGTGGTCCAGATTTCCCCCTGAAGATTTGAGTTCGTTTGAAGCTTTAATTAAACTCTCTACCCCCCTCCAGGTTTTGTCGGAGCCCTGGCGTCTCTCCACCAGTCAGACTCCAGTTCAGCAGATGGAGCTGTTTGACCTGAAGAATCACCCCGAGTTCATATCGCTGGGCGGGGGGTTCGGACCTGTGGGTAACACACGCACATAACACACCGTTACCGTATGTGTTGCCTTCGACGTTAACACCAATCCAATCTGGTGTTTGTGTTTCCTGCCAGGTGGCCGACGACGGCTACGGGGTTTCCTACATCATCGTGGGTGAAGATCTGATCAACTTCCACGTGTCGTCCAAACACTCCTGCGGCGAGACGGTAGGTACACCGACGAACCAGCCAAGACGTTTGTTGCTAGGCGACGCAGGGTGTGTGGGAGCGCGGCCACTTCCTGGTTCCTGACTACCAGTGCCGCGGAGCAAAGCGTTCCGTTGAGTCTCTCCATAGATGACGGAATGCGATGATGTCACAGTGATGGAATGACGTCAGTAAAGGAGGCGGCCATCTTTATACCTGGCACGGTTGAGGGGGGACCGTGGCTGGTTGCTAGCAGGATAGTTGGATCTGTAACCTTACCTAACACCTTCTGTCCTGCTCTCCTTCCTTCTCTCTCCTCCTCATCCCTCCTCCCTCCCTCCCTCCCTCCCTCCCTTCCCTCCATCTCCCTCTCAGGACTCTCACAGGTTTGGCGCGCAGATCAGCCGGGCTCTCCAGGACATCTTGGCTCTCCTCTCCCCCGGAGCCAAAACCTCCTCCTCCACCACCTCCTCCTCCAAAGGCCCGGCCCAGCCCGAGTCCAAAAAGGTCCTTTGAACCCCGGGTGCAGATCTCTCACCATATGGGCGTACTCCCCCTCAAGCAGATGTTTGTATTGCAGGACATACGATGAGTGTACAAAATCCCTGACTATTTTACACAACCGATGACTCGACTGTCTCAACGCTCCTCCTTTAGCCTGACTGGTGTGGATTTAATGTGTGGAGTCGATGAGGTGTCGCAGCTTTTCACAACATTTCGTTAACGTACATGCACACATCACCCATTTAACATATTAACATACATGTTGGACAGATATTTAGCGTTAACACCTAAACACCGATGCCGTTTTTCACAGTCACGCACATGCCAGCCTGTCAAAGAGATTCAACTCCAGACCCCGACTTCCCCTGGGAATACTGGGAATACAGACCTATGATGGGGGGGCGGGGGGAAGGGAGGGGAAAGGAGGGATAGGAGACGGAGAGTCTCAGTGAACGTAAGGGGAAAGAGTCAAGCGCCCCTAAATCTGAATGAAAACAAAGGGATAAAAGGTTAGTTAGCGGGATGCTACGGTGCTACTCGGCCCATTCAGACAATTCAGGACAGTTTTATGTTCAGCTCAAAGGACGTGGAGTGCATGTTTATATGATTATCAGAGGGAAAGCTAACGGGGAGAACGAGGGATGAGGAGGGGAGATGAATCTCAGTGAACCTCCGTGGTGACGGTGTTTCGTTTCGATGCGTCTGATGGGACTGGACGGGTAACAGCTCGAGGATGAAAGTCCCATTCTAATGTTGGGGAATAGCTAGGGGGGGTTCAAACACCAACACCATACCGACAAGCTCCTCGTCAGGCCAGGTCTTGTTTGGCTCACGCGTTTCCACGGTAACGGGAGGTTGAATCCAGTTTGCCCATCTATCAGGCCTGGTACCAGAACATGAGTCAGCTATTAGTTACTGGATGAATTATGGCAGCGTTTTGCAGGAAAGAACATCCTAACGGGTAATATGGCTTTTAGACAACAGGTACCAATCTTTTCTTTACCTTTTTATAACAGAAAAGATCACTAACTAGCTCCCCGGTTACCAGTTGCCATAGCAGCCATGAGAGCACAGATAACCAGCAGCATGCTCTGATCTTTGTCCAGTCAGATGTAAACGCCAGTCGATCTCCGAGAGTTGTCCTCCTCTGATCTGAGGACAGTTTTTGTTCCCACTGATGATTAACTAATGGTTAGGAAAAGAGGGAAAGCAAGTGAGTGGCTGCCAGCTTGGAGCCAATCCAGTCTGGTACCATCCTCCCAGGCGAGACTGAACCCGGCAGGCGTGATGACATTTATTTTTGCGGTTGTATTTTGACTCCGATCTGGTGATCTGGAGTTTTTTTTATTATTATTGCCATGCATAGGAAGGAAGGAAGGGAGGAAGGAAGGGACAATTATTATTTTTGTCATTATTGCTTTTTTTACTCTTGAATGTCGGCTCAGTTGGTTTAATATGGAATAGACTTCAAGTGTTTGTGTTTTTGGTTCTGCTGAGTTTTATTGAATCTACAAGGTGTTTCTGATAAGCCAAGCTCAAGTATTTGAGCTGGTTGAATTGTGGATTACCGCTACGTGAGTCATCACCCAACCTCTACCGCTTAAAGGGAAAATCCACCCAAAAACAGAATTTCAGGAATTTAGCAGGAAATGAGAACCGGAAAACGGCAAAATCTTGCTTCTGTTACGATCCACAAATTTCCCTTTTCGCCATCATTGGAGCGGCTGGTTTATTTCTTCACATTCATGCACATTGAACCACCCAGGACCATACATGGATAGCAATTAGAGGACTTGATTCTGGGTTTTGCCGTGGAATTTCCCTCCAAGCTGACTGGGCAGGGCAGCCTTGAAAGGGAAAGTTATGTAACAAGAGGGAAACTTTTGGCGCTGCCAACTCTGCCATACCTGCTGAAGTACACATTCGTTTTCCACTCTGCCTTGTTTTTGTTTTCCCTCCTGATCAACTTGAGTCATTTGTCTCAGTTTGTCCACTCGCGCTGTCGCTGCCCTTGGGCTCTGCAGGACAGCATTGCATGCTTTTAAAATCCATTTTAGTTGTCCAACCTGTCCCTGAACTCGAGTGTTCATTCAGTACAACTTACTCAATGCAATTTTTTAAATCAATGCAATTCCTTAAGGAAAACCCCTGGCTCTCTAACTGTCTTGTCTCTGTGTGTTACTAAGGATGCACCGCCATTGGCCAGTTAGTTCCTGTCAGCGTCGTCGGGATGTATTCTTGTGTGCAGCGATGTAGTGGTGAAACAAATAGTGAAAGCATACAACAACCAGTATGTTTTTAAAATGTATTTTACGTTTTCATGAAAATACCAACCTTTTATATGACATGCATCGTCCTTTTTGTGGCGATATGACTTCAGATCATAAAGAGACAAACAAAACAAAGGTGGCTCGACTCTGTTCCCCAAATAATAATAAAGATGGTTAGGATGTTGTTAGCTTAGCGTCTTGCTCACCTTCTGGTCCTGTCTCAGGGTTAACATTCAGCGGCTCATTTCCCCAAAACCCACTGATGCCAAAGCAGTTTTTGGTTTCTTGGGAGTTTTCAAGTAACAAATAAACACGAGTCAGTTATCTTCATTATATTAATTAAAGACCGATTTTAACAGTTGCAGCAATTTACAATAGCAACCTTTTCTACCTCTCCTCATCTGTTACTTCTTTTCCGAACACTTCTGTATCGTCTGTGATGGTTCTAGGGTGAATGTTTTTGTAAAACTATTTAAAGAGCACTAATGGGTCGGTGATGGTAACGTTTATACGTGATATGGGAATTTAAGATGATTTGATAGTTGCAGAAGTGTTCATTAAAAATATGAAATATAAAACATGATTTTAATTTAATTCTCAATATTTTTAAAACATGCCTGACAGTCTAACCACCTCTGTGCCTCGATCTACTCCACTGTGCATTTCATCTGACTGCATCTGTATCTTACTAAAACAAATGAGACCGAATGAGAGGAATAAAAAAAAAACATCTTTAGGCTTTGAGCGTTTTGGGAAATGAGCCCTGTTTTAAAATGCAACTAACTTTTAGTAGCAGCTTCAGAATTTGCCTTATTTTAGGGCTACAGGTTAAGATTGACTTGCCTTTTGTCATTTTTCATTTTTGTCATTTGTTTTCATGTAACCTGGTACAACTGCTGTTTTTACTGTCTATACATGTGATGCTTGAACAGTTTTGGATGGATTGATAGGTATTGTAGGTTACTTCCTGTATTGAAATGATCTAATATCCCATGTTTACTGGGTTTACACTCCACAAGATGCTTCTTATTGTTACTGTGTCATTGTCAATCTTTTTAAAACGTATTTAAGTGTAGAGTGTGGACTGTGTGCCTTTTACTGATGGTGATGGTGAGCTGAATAAATACTGACCTTCCGTACACGTGGCTGTCTATTTGGTCTTGTTCTTCATCATTGAATTTACCAATAAGAGTCGTGTCCTTTTAACTGCTCTTGCTGTTTGAGGAGCTGAAGACATGATGGCCCCGGGGGGCCTCGCTGATCGACTGTATAGAGGATATAAACGTGTCCCCAAGTTTTCTCCAGCTCAACAAAGAGAAGAGTGAGGTACTTGTTTCAGGTGCACAGGGACGGGACATCTCTGCTCACTTGGCTTCCCTGTTCTGGAAGCTGATCTGAACTTCCATGGTCACGTTAACAGAGAAACCTACAGTTTGCATGTTCTTTGTCTTACATCTTGTGTGCTGGTTTACTTTGTTGTGACTTAAAAAGAAATCCGTGACTGTTTATGTCACATGATGTTACGTGTGTCATTCATGCTAGAGAGGGAAGTCTAGATTTAAGACCGGTAGCTTGGCTCCTTTGCTACCAGGCTGCAACAGGCAGCTGGTATAAATAACAGAACAATGAAAATGAAAAGATCAGCAATACATGATATCTGATATCTGATATCTGGTCTTTGGCTGAAACATTACAATCAGAGCAGATCACGCCAATGTGGGTGTGGACCTTTTCACTAATGGGGTCCAAAGTCTGGAGAAAAGACTTTGTACCAGGAAATCGCCCTGTTTAGCTTGGTACGTAGTCATTCAACTATGTAGGAGGATATGTTAAAAATGGTGTTACGGGGAATTGCACAAACATGGGAGGTGGAGAATCATAAAGCAGTACGAAAATAAAACAGCATAGATTGATCGTCATCATTAAAATTACTGTCCAAATACAATGAATGTGCAGGAATGTGTCTTGGTGATATCTGGACCCAAGTGGTGAAGACACGGCAGACTGAAGATATCATGACACCTTACAAAGGGACCAGTGGGTACTGAAGTGTCCTACAGCATCACTGGCACCTGAACTGAACACTCCTTGGTACCAGGTTGGCAGGTTCATGAGGAAAGTTCTCATAGGCTGTTGAAGGTTTAGATGGGTGTTTAAAAGTCAATATTTCCACGTCTGTTAGATTGGTTGATGACCAATTACTGACTATTTCGCCAGGTGCTGAGACTTCTGGCTGTCGAAACTCAAAAAGACTGAATCCGTTCAACAACAAATTAGACTGCAGAGTTTCACGTTGTGACTCACATTGGCTCATCAGGTCACATCAGAGCACCGTGTTCGCTCAGGTTTTTCAGGGGCTTTTTGGAGGAGCAACAATATGTCTTTCTTCCGGCTTTCTCACGTCCTCAACCCCCATGAAACATGTACGTGGGATCTAATGCGGGAGGAGGGGGAGGAGAGGGGGAGGAGGAGGGCGAATCAGTGAAAAGCTCTAAAACGAAAGTAAAGTCGCCAGAAAGAGAATGGTTGCGCGTCTGGATCCAACCAGACGAACACCACCAACACCAACACCGCACGGTAGGTTCAACTAACTCAACTCTTTATGTTGTCTACGTTGCTGAAAATCAGACCGAGTATCTTATTTTTCCTCCAAATGGAAAATCGCAACAATGTTAAATAATCTGCAGCAGAATGCCGCAAAAACCCTCGAGAGCCGTTGTAGTAATATGAGATGTCACGGGCGCCGGATTCATTTCAGGTGTGCGCGTGCGTGTGTGTGAATGTGCAAATGCGAGAGTAGGCTGGCGATTCATCATTATTTGTGCGCGTGAGTGTGAGTGTGAGTGTGAGTGTGAGTGTGAGTGTGTGTGTGTGTGTGTGTGTGTGTGTGTGTGTGTGTGTGTCCGCTCCGTGTTCCATGTTTGAACAGGTAGCATGACTCCGCTGAGTGAATGGAGAGGCGTTTAAAGACCTCAGCTTCATATTCCAGCGAGAATAAAAATCACTATAATATATAATATATGATTCCTATAGGGACGTATAGCATGTCACTGAATAGCGAGTATACAGTGACTTTACCGTACTGTTATCTGCCATGGTCATAGGCGTCATTTACACTGGGGACGCTGGGGACATGTCCCCACCACTTTTTGAAAGCATAATTTGTTAACAATGTTCTGAACAAATAGCTTGCACCAAGAAATGTTAACAAACGGAGTAGAGATTGACAGGGGTGGCATTTGAGTTTAAATGGGTGAAATGTATCAATTAATTGTGTGGAATTTTAAAAGAATGAATAAAAAATCAAATCAATGATTTGAGTTTATTTTGAAATGAATATGGATAAATAGAAATAATCTAATCCCTGCTCCAGTTTAATTCCATTCTCACATATCGATATTTAAACCTTATGCTTAGAATGAGTCGTGATTGGTTGAACTGACTCGTGAGCTCTTGTGAACTCTGTTTCTCTAACGTTGTTAACGTTATTCCTTCAGTTATTTCTATTTTGTCATTGTGGCAACTTGCCACCGTACCGGGGTTCGTGACAGAGACATACACGGGAGGAGAATTAACACGGCCGTTTTATTCTCAACACAATAATAAACCCGGCCCGGCGTTGACGACAGTGAAGAGCGCCGTCCTCCTCGGCGCGCGCACCTCCTCCCTCCCGTCAGGTCAGCCGCGGAGCACCAAGGCTGCCCCAGTCCGCCAGGCTTCCAGGGGCATCCCGCCCCAACCCGGACTGGTCAGCCCTTGCAGGCTGCTCCCGACTGCAACCTCCGGAGGCTCGGCCGGTCGCCGCCGGCTTTGGACGCCCGCTCTCCCACTCCGTCTCCTGCCGAACTCCACTCGCTCTGCCAGCCTCTCACACTGGCGCGCTCTCACACAGTCCCACATCCTCATACAGGTTAAAAAGGGCCCGGCTGCAATCAGGCTTAATTGGCCGCAGCCCGGTCCCAAGCTAAGCCTCACCCCACCCTCCTCCCATCTGCCACAGTCGTATTTTAGGATATTGTTATCGCTCGGCTGACTGACATGCACTGGTGCTTTCTACAGTAGATATTGTGATATTGGCACTGTTGGATTGACATGGTGCTGCAGCTGTGGACGTGATGCATATCGATGCATATGGATGTTACTTGTGCGGTCGCCGTTCTTTGATGTATTTTCGTACTGTCGACTCTCATGTCCCCACCACTTTTCAACACAAAGTGACGCCCTTGGCCATGGTAGTCATATTATTTATTATAGTGTATTGATGCTCTACCCCTGTTATGCATCCGATCCACCAGGAGCGCATTTGTTCGGGGTTAGTGAGACTTTTCATGGCTGTCTAGGAGGCTTGGACACTTTTTACCAAGCCGTCATCTCCTGTTTATATGCTTCACTTATTTGTCTTAGCTCTTGTTTATTTGATTTTCTTATTTGTCTCATTTGTTTAAAAAGTAGGTAGCTAACTTATTGCTCTTCTACCTCAGCATGGATAAAAGCGTCTGCTAAATGACTGGAATGTAATGTAAAACATTTTTTTATTTGTTTATTGATCAAAAGCAGGTCTTATATATATTCCTAAGTATACAAAACCATTTAAAAGGGAAGGGCGATGGAGTTTGAGGTTTTTGTTTTAGTGGCATTGCCTCTGACCTGAAAAGGCACTAATAGCATGATGATATTGCATTTTGCTAATGTACCAATGTATTACATCAACCGGTGATTATTAATTCATAAGGTTTTGTTTTTTTTACAGATGATGTAATAATAATATTGACCAATAATAATGCATTAATTGAAGTTATTACTCTCCTTTTGTCCTCATGAGTTATTACATCAGTAGTTATCATGGAATCAGTTTAAAATGTTATGATGCTTGACTCCTCATGGTTAGTGTGATCGTCTGATGTTATGTTATCTGGGGATCTAGTGCATTAACCCTCCAGTGATCCGACCCGAGGCTTGTAAATCGATTGTTACTTTCAGGTGATTTATTTGATCCTCCCAAAAAGGTCTGGGCTTTGTCAGTCAACGTGTCCTCCACAAATGCACACCACTGTCTCTGGTTCCTCTGAATCTGGACTCTGGACTGTAGGTAATGATGTATTATGAGTGTGGTTTTTGGCCTGGCAGACAGTTGAGTGGAGGACATAAAGCTCTCCCAAGTGCCTGTGCTGATTTCTTTGAAGATTGATCAAACAAAACGGAAAAGCTACCACAACATTCACCGCAAGGCAACACCTTAATGCTCACCCTGTGAAAAGCCAGCATGTGGTACACAGCTTGGTTCAAGTTGTGCAAAGGGAGGTACCACGATAAAACGGGGTTAAGAGGGTTGATCACGTTTTCAACCCATTTAGATGATCACTTCATTACATTTTGACAAGGTTATTACATCATTGGTTGGTTGCTATAGACCCCCAGATAGTCATCGTTTCTCAACCCTTGGTGTAGATTGCCCTAGAATCTAGATTGCAGTGTTTTGCGCGCGTTATTACTGCTCCCAACTCAACTCAACTCAACTCAACTCAACTGATTGAGTTATGTGATCGTCGGTCTTCAGAAGAAATACTCAGAGTTAACCCTTCTGGGACTTTGGCTGGTTCTGGGTGGTTCTGGCTCTGTTTTTCATTTTGCCTTTATTTACCACTTCTCCCTCGGTTCTGGTTCTGGTGCAGCGATACTAGCGAGTGTCCTGCTCTTGCTAACATGCGATCACAGTGCTTTTGCCCTTCAGTACCACATATTTATGGCTAGCTTCTCCGCTCTCACCCAGTTGGAAGAACAAAAGCAGAAACAAGCTGAATGTTGAGAATCACTGTTGTAGACCACAGGTGATGAAGGCTTTTTCCCAGGTGGGGATATAACAGTGGAGAGTGAGACCTCTGATCGTCATAGTCAATCTTTTACATTCCCATTGTGCTGCACAGCAAAACAATCAGTACTAATGTAACTCCAAGTCCACACCCACCAGAGTTCATTTAACATTGTCCAAGTGTTGCATCAGATCAGTGTACCATGAGACGGTTATACTGGGTAGGATGGAGCCAGGACTGACAACGTCCTTGTAGACTCAATGGGGCTCATGCTTTGAGATTATAAGATCACAGACGGAGCTTAACATCGGTTCTTTAAGAGGTTTCTCTCGGCAGGCTCCTTTTTATTCTCCGTAATCCTGTGAAATGTTTTCAAAATGTTGTTTTACCACTTGAGAGGCAACAAAGAGAAAGAGAGTTAGAGGTTAGAGGTCCTGGTAGTTCAGTCAGTATCAGGATTCATGTCTCTCTCCCCCCCCCTACATACTTTCCAAGAAGTTTTTAACTTGGCCGACAATAGAACAATAGGTGGCTGGTTCATGAACGCTACTCGTTTCTTCATGATGGTAGCCTCTAAAATACTATTACTTACTATTATATTACTATTTTACTATTTATTACTATTACGATTCCATCATCCATTTTACCATCAAGCCAGTAACATTTTTTGTAAGAGGAGGTGTCACAATCTTTGGGGGGGCGGGGTTAGCTATGAAGCTCCCTCCCTCCCGATGAATGTAGGGAGGGAGCTTGGTTGTTCGTTTGTTTACTTAATTTGTTCATTTGTTCGTCACACAAGATTTCTCCAACTCCACTAATCTGATTTGGACGAACCTTGGGGCAGCGATGCGTCTCACCGCAGCGTTACAGAAATCCACAGTACACTGATTGTCCCAAGGGGGGCGCTGCAATTACAGGACACATCAGGGTGACATACTTGTTACTGATTGGCTTGAGAAGGGGACTGTGTCATGCGGACTGCACTTCAACTGTTGTTGTTCAAATGGTGGATATCTCATTTTGGAGCGAAACTCATACAGACAGAGATCACTATGGTATGTTGCTGCAGGACTTTGTGCCATGACACATGTGTTTCCCCCCCCCCCCCCAGTGTGAGTCCTGATGGTTGCCGTGGCAGCATGACGTCATGGAGATTCTTATCCTTACAGTTTCTCCTGGTAAGTTTCCGGCCCTCAAGGAGCGACGCTTTCACATTGCAGTCCAGTGTATTAGTATATACCAGGAACGCCTCCCTAGTAGTTTCAAAATAAAATAACAGTAAATAAATAAATAAATTCACAAGATTCACAAAATCTTCTTAAGTGCTATTGTTTTGACAACTTAACCTTAACATAACCTTTGTTTGTTAGGAAAACAATTAATACTTAGTATTTTAACTGGAAGGTTATCTTAAAGTTAAGAAAACATTTAAGAATCAAATTGAGAACTTTGCTTTAAAGAATCCCATTTATTCATAATGTTTTTCTTAGGACGAAAAGTAAGAAATTCTTCAGAACTATTTTGATGAATATCAACTTCAACGAAAATCAACGGAAAAAATAGCACTTATTTTTTTTCCGGTTTTGTGAATTTGATTCTCAATATAGAAAAATCCAGTCTGTAAACGTGCTATCATTTTGTCCAGCAGTACTATTCTAATGCTATGTTTTCATTTTTTGCTGTCAATCATTTTGTGAGAGTAGGTGCCATGTTTCTTTCAAATGGCAGACATCTTGGAAAAAACCTTTAAGACATGTCCTTCAACGCCGTTGTTTGCTTTATGCCTGCTAGGTGTTCCTGTGCAGGATTGACCATTCAGAGGAGGGCTGTGGGAACATTTTCAAATCATCTGACGCATCATCTGATTTTGTGGTATGTGTTCTTTACCATTTTTCATATATAGGTCATTTTGCTTTTTTAGAGTTCCTTCTTTTACAGAGCTAATGCAGTCACCAACAAGACATAACAATAAATGTCATTTTTTAACGTTCTAGTTCACTGTGATTGGGAATAGATTTGACTTTTGTCTTTTCATTTCAAGAAGAAACATCTGCCTAAATACATGAAAATGATCCATCTGGAGAGGCCTAACAACACCCAGGTAACTATGAGGATACTGAAACAGAGGACAGAATGGTGTCAAACTAAAGAGATTAGATATAAGATGATTCACTCACATGGGGAAGGTGAAAGTCAAAGTTTCCAAAACTGGAGTTCAACAATACATTTGACTCAGGGTATGTATTCTTTCCAATGCAGAACATCAGTGTCGTGCTCCAACGTACCCTTGAGCAAATGCACTCTGAATTACCATCGCAGAAGTTCACCCGTGATATACTACTAGATTGTTTCGACTGGACAGAGGTGAGTAGCGCAACACAGAAAGAGAGACATTTTGTAATTTTGCACATCAATGATTTGGAGTAGGTGTAATTTTTGAGTATAACAAATCAAGTTCCATGACTTGGCCTGACTAACCGGCTGGCCTCCGTCTGTCTTTCCACTACACTGTAGGACTCTCACAGCGTCGATAAGCAGCCGAGTGTGAAGAATCCTCCCAGCGAGATAAAATCTGCATCTGTGATTGAAATTGTCACTGTCACTGATTTCATGTGTTTGATCGCCATGGTAAAAGGCTTCGATACAAAAGGTAAGGCATAGAATACTGATACTAATAACACTGCTACTACTACTACTACTGTTACTACTAATAATAATAGCTTTAATTTAAGAGCACCTTTCAAAGTAAACAAGACACTTAACAAGGAGAAAAACTAGGCTAAAAGGGGGGGCAAACAATAAAACAGTTAGAAAAGAAACGGCCACAGTTCAGCAGCTGCGTCCAACGGCCTGGCTGAAGAGAAAGGTCTTCAGACGTTCAGCAGACCCAAGATCTGCAACAACCTTGTAGTTCACTTCAGGTGCTTGAATTTAGAAGTTAACTGGACAAAAAGAAACTTTCAGCTAGAACTTGATCTTGATTGATTCTCAAGTTGTCACCTCGTTGCTGAATTATATAAAAACTAGAAATAAAATGCTGACTATGGTAGATGGTGGCTACATCATTAGATGAAACCCAGCATCTAGTTCCATCTTTGACTGTAATCCTCGTGCTCATGACTACAGCTGAACACAAAACATGCTTTTATTTTCTTCATCCTAACTTCCTGTTTTCCCTTCCTACATGACAGACTGCGGATCTGGTGAGTATGCATGCTGTTGTGTGAATGTTATGGGTGGGATGTGATGAAGACGATGGAGAGGGTTGAAGTGTGTGTGTGTGTGTGTGTGTGTGTGTGTGTGTGTGCGTGTGCGTGTGCGTGCGTGTGTGCGTGTGTGTGTGTGTGTGCGTGTGTGTACATCATTGCCCCTGGGCTGAAACTACTGTATCATACTTGCTTTTATAATTAACCTTTGATGTAATATTGATCTCATCTTTTTCAGATAACATTTATCAATGTGCAAAATCAGCACCAATCACCAGTGAGTGGACCTTCTGTTATTTATACCTGCACTCTAACTAAACTCTATCTATTTATCTACACATCTCTCTTATTCTATTTTATATATCTACACAGAACCCTTAATGCTTATGAGGATGGATTTAGATGTGAGAGTATGTTGACACTCCTAGAAATCATCCATTTAACACCCAATGGCAGCATTGCAGTTGTTTCAGCTTTCGATCGCACCTTGACTTTGCTGGACCTCAATGCCATTGCTTGCTAAGTCTGTGTCTTGACCCCTGGAGGGCTTTCGTCTGATCAACACAATCTAACACTCCGCTGGCAAGTCTTACAATGAATGAAGGGTTTCTTTTGTAGAACTTTATCCAGATAGGAAAACGGTCTATTTCTACCATTGCTACTACTACTATTACTGCTATCACTAACATTTGTACCAGTACTTCCACTAAAACTGCTATTGCTACTAGTGACTACTAGCAATGAGAATTTCCTCTTGACTGAGTCACCTGCTATTTTAGATCCTCCTTCAACAACACAACTGCCAACAACAACACAGACAACAGAGCAGACAACAAGGCAGACAACAAGGCAGACAACAAGGCAGACAACAAGGCAGACAACAAGGCAGACAACAAGGCAGACAACAGGGCAGACAACGATGGAAACTATGTCACTTCCAACATCTGCAACACGATCTGCAACTCCAATCTATGGTGAGCAGTGATGAAGGTGCTAAACACCCTGTGATGGATATTTGTGTTTGATTGGTTGATTTCTTGACCTGACAAGATTACGAGTCAAAAAAAAAGACACTATCATGTCTAATTTTGACTCCGCCAATTTTGATTCCTTGAATTTCACCAAACAAGTAATTGACAGGTCATTGAGTTTGATGTCCGAGTCAGTGTGGGAATCCTGTTTAATAGACTTGGTGTACTTCTGTGTCGTGTCCGGTAACACTAATGGGAGTTGTGTCTGGTCTTTCCTAGATGCATTACTGCCCATCTCTTTTTTTTTCAACGTGGTCCTCCTACTGTGTTGCATTTTCCTGCTGTACCGGAAGAGACAAGACCCTTTGGTGAGTGAGCAGTATTTGTACTCTTTGTACTCTTTGTACTCTATCTATCTATCTATCTATCTATCTATCTATCTATCTATCTATCTGTCTAGTGTTGCTTTTATACAGTATCACAGCAGTAGCCTAGTGATGACTGCGTGGTTTGGGGTTCAATCCCCGGCAGTTTGGGATTCGACCCTTTGGCTATCTGCTCACCACTCAGCGTTACAAAGTGGAGATACTTTGGCCTATGAGACACTGGCTTGAACAAGACCTTCCTACGAAGTTGTTAAAGGAATAGACGTTTTTGGGAGATTGGCCCATTGCTCAATTTTCTCATGAAGAGATGAGAATATAGACACCAAAATCATCCATGCGTTCCCAGTTGAGTGATTCGAGGCCACTCGCATTACCCAAAGACCATTTAGTAAAAAAACGTTAGTGGTTTTCATTATATGGCCTGTAGATTCATAAATACATCAGCTGCCCACCATGTTCACTTCCTCTCAGGGAAAATAGTCCCTGATTTTGCCCCCATGTTTGACTCAGCCGTTCTGCCCCCCATCGATCAGCCAGCCTCTTCCCAAACCAAGCAACTGTGTTAGCCAGATTATCTTAGACTAGCTTAGACCAAGCTCTTTGTTAGCCAGTAAGCTAACTCTACCTAACTCTGCTGCAAAGGCAATTCTGCATGTTTTCTAAGCATATCTGGGAACGTTTTTCTGAATTTGTGGTCAATCATTTCTTGGCTAACTTTCTTTGATGCCAAGCTAAAACCCAGCCAAGCTACAAGTTAGCTAGCTGGTTCCCTGGCACCTTGACTGCTAGCTTTGTAGCTAGTTTGATATAATTCAATTTATTTAAGTTAGACCTTCAATCAATGTACATGGATTATAAAGAAAGGGTACATATTGTTTCTGTGCATTATAGGGACGCAAAGCGGAAGTTCACCAAGACCGCCTGCTGGTTTACTAGCGGCTAGGTGGCTAGCGCGATTTGTCATAGACAGGCGGGGACACGTCTTATATCAACTAAATGAAGCAATAGATTTAGTTGAAAACTGGCAGCACTCTCCGTTATATAATCAAACATAAGATAAACACATTTCTGTCATTTTGTGTTGAAAAATGTGCGTGCTTGTGTACTCACAAGTTAGTCACTGAATAAATATCACCTTGTTCTACGACATATTTCAGAATCTGAACCGCACTGTTAGTCGTTTCCTTACATCCTTACTAAATACCACTACTTCCTTTAAGGGAGCGGAGTCAGTCTCACTATCTCCCCCTGCCCAAATCTTCCCTGCAGGGATTCAAACCCACCACTTCCCACCCCGACCACCAGGCTGCTGCTGCCCACTTGGAGAACAGGCCCACCTTCAGTGATACAATGAAAAAGTGTGAAAGTGAATTCATGTGTATTCTTCTCTGTTTCAGCCAATCATGGAGTTGCCTGCACTTGTAGTAGAGACCACACATTTAGTGCAGGTAATTTCCACCATACGTTTATAATACCTAATATATGAACGACGTCTTTATAAGAACTGTTGAGTGACTTTTCATTACACTACTGAGCTATTTACTTCTTGTCTGGTCTTGTCAGCTGAAGTTTGACTGTATTAATTGACTGTTTTTATTGTTTGTTATTGTGTATTTTAATTGTAAACCAAATAACGTTTTGAACCTAATAATAATAATAATAATAATAATAATAATTCAATAGATATAGACCACTTGAAAGGAGTGACACCTACTTTGACACCTAGGCCAGTGACTATTATACTACACTGTCAATGTGTGTTGCTATGAATATATTCCAAGACCTTATATGTCTATTTTATAAAAATAGCATTACATGAACTTCATCATGTCGAGTTTGTGCCCCTCCCGAGGTTTCTTCCAATTTTTCCCTAAAAGGTCTTTTTGGGACTTTTTCCTTGTCCAAGCCTGGGGGATGTCGTGTACTAACCATTTACTGTTTCACATGTTGGGCACTGTGGAGCCCTTTGAGACTGTAACGGTGATTAAGGGCGGTACAAATAAATGTGATTTGATTTGATCATTGGATATCTCTAGAACTTAAAGGATCCAGTCAATAAAAGTGTTTTTTTTTATTCAAGGACGTAAGTTAACCGCAAGCCTTTAAAAGTACCAGAATTTGCTAGGTGCTTTTTTCATGTACTGGATATCTAATTTTGGAACAAGACTTTTCAGTAATCAGGTTTAAATGAGTGTAACAATGTGCCGTCCCTAGACACACAGATGAGTGGAAAATTACATTCTGTGTATCTTTTCCCAAAGCTCGTTAGCACAGAGCTTGTCTTCGCTCCATTTAAGTCTCAGTATTAAAATGGACTCATGTGATGTGCGGATATGTGCTAATCCCCTTCTTTCCCTTTCTATTGTCAGTGTAATCATTCCAACGGTGATGTTCCACATCGCAGCGACGTCAGCGGTGATGACAGCGCTGTCTGATCGCCCTGCTGTGTGTGTGTGTTCCCCACACACTCCTCACACTGTTCCCCTCGCTGTCACCTGACCTCCTTATGGAGGCATTCAAGACAGTTCAGGTTTTCTGGGATGTGTATTTGATTCTGCTCTGGGCAATGCCAAATTGAGGAAGCATTGAGGAAACTAGCTACTAACCAGCTTTCAGTATTATTTAACTGCTGTCATGAACTTCATGATCAAGACGGATTGTTGCACTGCCACAGCAGTAAAACAACGTGTATGGAGAGCACTAGTGAGAGACTAGTGTTTAAAGTCCGAGCGAGCTGCATGCCTGGGCCAAGTCTTGAGGAATGTATCTGTCTCCCAGGGGCCAGGTTTTGTTTTTTCCCCACACCATTGTCCATTATTTTTCTCTGTCCCGGAGTTGACATAGAGTTGGACAGTGGCCAGGAGCTGAAAGGTCAAATGGAAATCTGGGACCTTGCAGTCATCAGCCAGATGGTTCAAGGTATTGCCCAAAAAACACACAGCTCCATTTTGGGGGGGAAAATAGGTCTCATTCTGTTGTGTATATTTGCAATGTTGAATGCAACAAATTGCATGTAAAACCCATTTAGTCCCATAATGTAGTCTTCCTATCAAGAGTATGGAAACGCTGTCTTCAGTCTGAAATGCAAACTTCACGTTGGAATGTTTTAGACTTCATATTTCAATGTTTTCTGTACATACTGTCCTGTGCCTTGCATGATAAATGTGAATTATTTGGGATCAATAGAAATAGAAAATCAATAGGAAACTCATCCTGAGAGTGACAAGCCATCCCTTTGCGATCAATAGGAATAGACAATAAAAACAATAGCCACTTAGGAAAAGAGCAGGAGAATAAAAAAGATGACAAAAAGTGGAAGTGGAAAAGGGAGGGGCTTAAATGACATCACCAATACATAGGAAACTCTCGTGAGCCCATCACTCATGTCCAGTGACTTTATTGATCAATAGCGGCAGATGATGAAAACAGCACCTTTTTTTTTTTTTTTCAAGTTTCTGGGACTGAAAAAAGACAGCCAATTGGGAAACAAGGAGGGGGTTAAATGACACCGCCTCAACCAATTAATAAATACATAATAGAAGAACACTCAAAACAAAAATAGTTCATATTGCTGTTGGACATAGTTAATTATTTCACAACCCCTATAAAGTTTCACGTTGGGCTGAAAGGTTCCGGGATCTGGAATCCCTTAGATCCCTTATTAGAATCAGAATCAGTTTTATTGCCAAATATGTTTTCACATACAAGGAATTTGACTTGGTGTTTGGCGCATAACAATAAACAAACAAGAGAAGAATAAAAAATTTAAAAATTTAAAAAAACAAGAATAAAAGCAAGTACTGTAAAAGGCAAAGGTCAAAAATACAATAGAAAATAGAAAAATTCACACTAAAATATATGAAAAGATATTATAAGAAATAAGAAAATAATATTAATAACAATAAAATAAAAATAATATATGCCATATATATATATATATGCAAGGGTATGTGCAAATGTGATGTGACAGATGTGGATGCTTTACGTTAATATAACGTGTTTATATACGTGTTATTATTTATTGGACCAATAAATTGTCATGCCTGAGAGCACAATGTGACTTCACGATCAGTACTGCCAATCAAGAAACGGGGAGGGGCTTAAGTAACACAACTAATCACAAGCCAAGCCATCACTCATGTTAGTGCGGGATCAATGGATATAGATGATGAAAACCAGCAAAACATTTTTTTTTAAATTTTTGGGAACGGACCAAAAAATCCAACTTTCACAAAACAAGTACCGCTCTTCAAATGTTCAGTAGTCCCATAGCAACTTCCCTCATGCATCTGTTTAGCACCTCTAGATAAATAAAAAGAAAAGTACAAGCAACCCGTACAAGCCGTTCCACGCCAACAGGTTGTAAACTATTTTTTTCATATACTATGTAGTTGATGAGTGAGGTTATCAAGAGGAGCTGGTTCTCCTAGGGATAAGTAGGGATGCACTGAAAGCACGTTTTCACTCCATGTCAATATTGTCAATGAACAATGTAGAATTAAACCATTAGGTAGCAGTCGCAGGTCAGTCATAATTGAGATATAATGCATTTTCAAGCAGCCTCTGTGTTTTAAAAAGGAAGAAAACCAAGTCGTATTGTTTTTAGACGTGTTACACATGACTATCCTACATGGATAGTCTTTTACAGCCTTGAATATTGCAATCCCTGCCTCCCTAAACATAAGCAACATCAACACCATATCAGTCTATGATGGTCTGATGATGGTGGTAATTGTCAGAACAGTAGTTTGCAACAACAAAAGGAAATGTTTCCTGTCATGTTACATGTCATCTATACCACCACCACAGGCCAACCTACATTTACTCTGAGCTGCAAGTTCTCATTCACGTTCACACATTAAGCCAGTGTTGTTTTCAGTCAAGGTCAGTCTTATTTATAGTGAGCTTCTAACAAACAGGATTGTCACACATGTGTGTGACTACATAGTGACTGATTACAGTGGTTAATACAAATCTACAACACTGACATTGTCACACACAGTGAGTTTTAGATATACAAATATTTCTCAGAAGCAGAAGCTGGTGTAATGGTGTAATTCTTCTGTTCTCATGATGTGAAAAGGAAGCGGAACATTTAAGCTACACGTAGTGTGCATATGTATTATGTAACTGGTTTTGTATTGTGGAATTATATTATATGTTTTTTGTAAAAAAAAATATATATATATGAAGAAATGTCTTCCTTCATTGTGAAAATGTACATATGACTATGTGACAACCAAAAAAGTTATCCTGCATCTGCTGCTGTTTCTGTGTTCATGGAAATAAAAATGCATATCATAAACAATATTTGTTAGCCTAGTTGCTTTTCTTCTCTTTCTTTTATTTTTACATTGTAAAACATTTCTCATGAGACTTATGCTATCCTGTGGCTTTGAAGGCGCAAGTCTCTTTGCCAGTCTCATGGCAAAGAGATCATGAAGAGATCATGAAGAGATCATGAAGGATCCTCACCACCCCAACAACGGACTGTTTCAGCTGCTGCGGTCAGGCAAGCGCCTCTGTAGTCACGCTGCCAAAAACAGAGAGACTGAGACGGAGTTTCTTTCCTCAGGCCATCAGGACTGTGAACTCCGACCTCACCAGGGCCCCCACCAAGACACACACACTGCCCCTCTTATGCACACACACACACTTAGGTAAAGACTACACATAATTTATAATTTATATTACACATACAATTTTCCCTTTTTTTACTATATTTTTTTATAAAGTGCTCTTATTGTAAATATTGTGTTGTTTCTTTGACATTGTAAATATTGTGTTGGTTTATTGTAAATAGTGTGTACCTGTTATTTTGCACATTTCTGCTGAGCATTGCCACTTTGCATTTCACTACACACCTCGTGTGTGTATGTGACAATTAAACTCTTGAATCTTGAATCTTGAATCTTCTACCCATAAAATATAATATAAATAAGATATATAATAAGATATAAAACCAAAACATATGCAGTGATTACTCCAGACACATCTGGTAAGCCTTTCATCTTCTCACACAGTGAGAATTCTTACAAAAACTCATGGTTGTCGTTGGTATGTAAAAAGAACTCTTCTAAAACCGCTACCATTTATGAACACTACAGGGACTTTTATTTTGAAAACGCAGCCAGTTAAGTATTATGACGTTGCAACAACCAGGAAGTTTTGGATCACGGTGCGGCAGCAACATCGGTCAGCAGCAAACTGTACGTGTGGAAAGGTAAACAAACGTTTTATTTAGGTGTGTGATGAGAACCGGGACACGTTACACAGTAGAAAGTGAGACTGTTCGAAGTGAAGACGAAGCGCAGTCAGGCAGTTCAGGTGTGCTCTCATAGTAAGCTCGAGTTAGCCTAGCTAACGTTAGCCTCTGTAGCAACGTCCATAGCAACGCTTTGACATCCTAGCTCAGCCAAAGCATTGAGTCTGAATCTGTATCCTGTCTGTAAAGTTTAGATAGTCCCTCTGACTTGAAGCAATGAGGTGGGCTGAACGTTGCACCGCGGATACGTTTCATTAACAATAATTTCAGTTGCACTCAAAACTATTGTCTTCCCACAGTACAGCACAGTTATTAACGTTACACATTACATACTGAATCAGCTATATCAATATCCTCTCATATGAGTATCCCCTGGACAGAATCTTATCAAATGGTGATCAGTGGCCTAATGTGTGTCTATTTGACATGAAAACGTCTAACAACCTGTAACGTTACTCTAAAGCGGGAAATAATCACACACATCTGGGCAACTGGGACTTTACATCCACAAATACTGCAAAAGGCTAGTGGCTAGTCTATTTCTTGAGTCGAAACTACTCTTAGCTATTTTTAAAGTTCATGACCATATAGGCTAACATTGGGTATTAGCATGAGCATTAGACCAAGAGCCCCAATAATGAGCCTGGTACAAGGGTGAGACCCATTTTACTCAGTTTGGCTCCAAGAACCACTCCTGGACATGCAACATAATATGGCTTTGCAGCACTATACTTATATCTTGTTGTAAAATGTTCATTGTTTAATTATTTTATTAGATACGTGATTGGCTGATTCCTGTCCATAACCATGGCGACAGACTCCTCCCTCCTCAACTCAGAGCTGGAGCTACAGCAGCAAGAGGAGCTGTATCAACAGCTGCTGTTACAGGTGGGTTGGCTGGTTGGTCTGCTGGTAGATTAACTGGAAACCAGGTTAAATTTTGGACTGTTACCTTATGGAGTCAGATTTGAGTCAAAATATCAAGCAAAAGACTGACAATATCAAACAAAACATTTCAAATTGACAACAAAATTCATTTCATGGCAAAGAAAAATCTCTGAACCTCTCTGTAGTCACAGTCCCATCACTCTGTTTCTGACTTTCGGAAGATTGAGCTGTCACTCTAGAACGCACTGACCAATGGAGATGTAGCCCTCTAAAGCCCGCCTACACGAGAGGATTGGGCGAAAAAGCTGGCAGCAAAGGAAAAGTCGTGGCTGATGTAAACAACGCAGAGAACATTGTAATCAAGGGATTGGGACAGATGTGAATTGACCCTTTTCTTTGCAATGGAATTCATTTTGCTGTCGTTTTGTTTTGTTTTGTTTTGTTTTGTTTTGTTTGATATTGTTGCTCTTTAGTTTGACACATCTTGGCTGGGGTGTAGTGTGGTGCTTGTCTTCCAGCTTGTCGATCAGCAGCAGCAGCAGCATGCCTCAGTAACTCTGCTGCCCGACACGGTGCAAATGTCACATTCTCCTCATTTTTCTCTTTCTCTTCCCTACTCTGTGTTTTGTTGGTAGGAACCATGGATGAACTGAAATAACCTCTTCTGTTTCTGGTTACAGACAGTGGGAAAGATGCAAAGTGAAAATCCAGACTCCAGAGTGGTCCGACCACAGCCTGGTTAGTGTCTTATCAACTGGCCTTAAATACATAAACACACACATATGCACACAGAGCTTCTTTTGAAAACCTAATTTGTTCGTACGCAATTTACTGTATCTACCTCTCTTCATGCCCCCCCCCCTCGCCTCTCCATCCCAGGCATGTGTGTGAAGACGCTGTCACAGAACGATAAGCAGAAGATCTTCATAAACATCTGTCAATCAGCCTCGGTCCCACCCCCTCCTGAACTTTCCAGAGAGGAGCTTATGGAGCTGCTCCAATCAGAGGACCCCACCGGCTACAGAGTTCCCATGAGCCTCGGCGAGCCACACACGGAGGTAGACAACAGTAAGTGGCCAAAGCCAAATGATTTCTTGAGTAAAAACTAAGGACTCTCTGATGTCAATGTAACCCATTTCACCAAACAACACCTCGAAAGTCATTGACAGATCAGTGAAGTGAGTGTGTCAAGGTGAGGCTCGTGGCCACAGTGGGAAGTCACAGCAGCAACAACAACGGAGCGAAGCAGGAACAAACCAAAGTAGAGTGAATGTGAATCTGTGGTGAAGAACACGGCGTTCAGATTCAACGCCTGTCTTCACAGATGCTGGTTACCTCAGGCTAGATGCCTTCAATATGAGTGTTGAGGTGGGAACTTGCGGGGGAGGAGGGCGGGACTAACTAAACACTTCCTGCCTCAAGGCAAAAAGTTGCAAAGTATTTTGTGTAACTCGATAGCGTCGTGGAAGGTTGTTGGTTTGAGGGCCTTAAAAATAAGTAGTCTTTTGATTGGTACCTTCTGTGATGCCACTACAATAGTAACCATGACGACCAGGCCCAGTTTAGGCTCAGTGTGTTACTTTGTTTCTGTGGCGGGATGCAGGGTTACTATGGTGAACTAAAACTAGGACACACACACACACACACACACACAACTGCAAATAGCAGTTTAACCTTCTTAACCTCTCTCTCTCTCTCTCTCTCTCTCTCTCTCTCTCTCTCTCTCTCTCTCTCTCTCTCTCTCTCTCAGGCTCCCTGGGTTGTGCAGTGTATGACGTGGTCATCAATCAGGACTTCTTCCAGAGGTGCCAGGTGTGTGTTCCTGTTCTTCCACCCTTGATCAGGTCCTCACCCTGACAGACAGACCTCAGTCAGTCCTCACTTTGTGTGTGTGTTTTGTAGAAGGATCCTCTGTTCCAGCAGTTCCTCATCCTGGTGTGTCTGGAGGGTTTAGAGAACAAATACAATCTGGAGCTGAGTCGAGGTATGTGTGTGGGTGTGGGAAAGTCTAAATACACCCCTGAAGCCTTGGCAGGAAGAGCATCTAGTCATGCCAGAGGTGTTTGAGGATTTTCAAAATATGTTTCTGCTGTGACTGGGGAACTGTCTGTGTGTGTGTGTCTGTGTGTCTGTGTGTCTGTGTGTGTGTGTCTGTGTGTGTGTGTGTGTGTGTCTGTGTGTGTGTCTGTGTGTGTGTGTGTGTGTGTGTGTGTGTGTGTGTGCAGACTGGAAGGTGCTGAAGAACAGGAAGTTCTTCGGTTCTGTAAATGAGCAGAACATCCGGACCAAGAGCCGACCTGTCATCCAAGAACTACGACCTCAGTAGGTGGCTGTCTGTCTGGCTGGCTGGCTGGCTGGCTGGCTGCTGGCTGGCTGGCTGTCTGGCTGTCTGGCTGGCTGGCTGGCTGGCTCGCTGGCTGGCTGGCTGGCTCGCTGGCTGGCTGGCTGTCTGGCTGGCTGGCTGGCTGGCTCGCTGGCTGGCTCGCTGGCTGGCTGGCTGGCTGGCTGGCTGGCTGGCTGGCTGGCTGGCTGGCTGGCTGGCTCGCTGGCTGGCTGGCTGGCTGGCTGGCTGTCTCTGTCTCTGTCTCTGTTCCATATCTGTCTCTACCTCCCTCACTCTGTCTCACCCACCCAGACACCCAGCTTGTGGTTTAGTTCTCTGTGTGCAGAGTGCAGGTCTGTGTGATCCTTCCTCAGCTCCACCACCAGACTGCCGTTCAGGCTGTTCTACTGAAATCACTTCATATATACCAAGAAATAGATGCAGCCTCCAGCAGCCTTAAGGCCCTTTCTGTCACTCTACTGTGTCACTCTACTGTGTCACTCTACTGTGTCACTCTACTGTGTCACTCTACTGTGCCCCCTAGAGCCTGTAGGTACCTCCACCCATATAAATATCTGTGTGTGAAGGTTTGAGACGAGCCTCCATCTCACACCGGTGGTGTTGCTAGTTTCTCAAAGCTAAGACCACGTTTCCCATAAACCACATTGCTTCCTGTCACAGAGAGGATCTTTTGAGGATCAACATGTTGTTCCAGACATGTTGAACTCCGTTAGCTCTGGCAGCGCAGGAAGAACAGCGCCCTCTGTTTTGTGCCGCAGTCCAGCAGATTTCCTGTGAACGTGGAGGAACACCGTGTTAGTAATGATGTATTGGTGTTAAAATACTACACAGCTCCTTCTGATTGGCTTGGTCCCATTTTAGATTATCTGAGGTCCTTCTTGCCCCCCCCCCCCCTCCACACACACACACACACACACACACACACACACACACACACACACACACACAAGAAGTACTACTGCACATTCTCACTTTTTGCACAATTTCCCTTTTTTTCACACTAAAATTGTGAATATTTTTGTACTTTTGTATAGATTTATATATTTTTTATTCTTTATCTTCATCATTCCTATTGTAATTTTAATTCTTAGTGTTATTTTATGTCTCGGCTGCTGTAACGGCGATTTATAAAGTACCTACTACCTACCTACTTGAGACAATGAGATGGAATTTCCTGACTTGTCGAGGTGCCAGCAATAACAAATATCACGTTCTGTTCTCTCCACTGGCTCCCTGTAGCAGCTCAGCCAGGTCAACACCCTGGTGCTAGCCTCTAGGGCAGTGAAAGGAACAGCTCCTTCTTACCTCCAGGCTATGGTCAAGCCTTACACCCCCGCCCGACCACTTCGCTCTGCTGCCTCGAGGCGACTGGTTGCCCCGTCGCTCAGAGGTCCCTGTGGGTCGATCTACACGGTCACGGCTCTTCTCTGTCCTGGCCCCGCAGTGGTGGAATGAACTCCCCACTGATGTCAGGACAGCAGAGTCGCTGCCCATCTTTCGCCGCAGGCTGAAAACCCACCTCTTCAGGAAACACTACCCTGACTCTTCCTCTTCAGGAAACACTACCCTGACCCTTCCTCTTCAGGAAACACTACCCTGACCCTTCCTCTTCAGGAAACACTACCCTGACTCTTCCTCTTAGCCTTGCCTATTTGTCGTCAATTATGTGTCTGAGCTCTTGTTTATTTGATGCTCTTATTTGTCTCATTTGTTTAAGGTAAAGTAGGTTGCTAACTTATTGCACTCTTACCTTAACACTAGTTCTGCTCTTAGTTGCTTGTTTAGGAAGGAGATGCACTTACGATTTCTGGTGACTAGTAGTTTTCTTGCCTACCTATGTTGAATGCACTTATTGTAAGTCGCTTTGGATAAAAGCGTCTGCTAAATGACTGTAATGTAATGTAATCACGAGCACCGTCAGAGACACGCCCCCTTCCTGGCGTCAGAGACACGCCCCCGTCCTGGCGTCAGAGACACGCCCCCGTCCTGGCATCAGACACGCCCCCGTCCTGGCGTCAGAGACACGCCCCTGTCCTGGCGTCAGAGACACGCCCCCTTCCTGGCGTCAGAGACACGCCCCCGTCCTGGCGTCAGAGACACGCCCCCCGTCCTGGCCTCCTGCCTGCAACGTGAGAAGGCGCTCCTGTTTAGTGAAACCTGATTTGGGGCTGGTCCCCGTTCAGCCCTCCAGCCTCGTCTTCCCTCGTTGATCGTTGAGTTGATAGTCGGAGGGGAAACCGGATCGAGTCACCAAGAGGTTTTATCAGGTTCTCTAGCGTCTGTTGACATTTGCCCTTCAGCTGTAGAGCGCTGTGCTGGTTTCCAGTGCTGTCGCCCAGCCAGCGTACATGACATCAACACTGACTCACCTCCCTCCCTCTCTCCCCCGTTTCCTCCCAGGGAGAGATCCTCTGCTGCTGCCAGAAAGGTAAATCCTCTTTTCCAGCGCTTGAAATGTCTCTCCTTCTCTTCTCCTCCTCTGTTTCTCTCCCTCTACACCTGTCTCTCCTTCCCTCTCCTCCTCTGTTTCTCTCCCTCTACACCTGTCTCTCCTTCCTCTCTCCTCCTCTGTTTCTCTCCCTCTACACCTGTCTCTCCTTCCTCTTCTCCTCCTCTGTTTCTCTCCCTCTACACCTGTCTCTCCTTCCTCTCCTCCTCCTCTGTTTCTCTCCCTCTACACCTGTCTCTCCTTCCCTCCTCCTCTGTTTCTCTCCCTCTACACCTGTCTCTCCTTCTCTCCTCCTCTGTTTCTCTCCCTCTACACCTGTCTCTCCTTCCTCTTCTCCTCCCTGTTTCTCTCCCTCTACACCTGTCTCTCCTTCCTCTTCTCCTCCCCTGTTTCTCTCTCCCTCTACACCTGTCTCTCCTTCCTCTCCTCCTCTGTTTCTCTCCCTCTACACCTGTCTCTTCCTTCCTCTTCTCCTCCCTGTTTCTCTCCCCTCTACACCTGTCACTCTCCCTCTCTCCTCTGGTCTCCCTCTACCTGTCTTCCCGCCCCCGTCTTCCTCAACACTGCTTCCTCCTTCCTCTCGCCTCCCCTACACTGCCCCTTTCCTCCTCCTCTGTTTATTCCAATACCTGTTCTCTTCCTCTCCGTCCTGTTCCTACCTCTCTTCCCTTGTCTCTTCCTCTACTTTCTCCCCTGAATCCTCTACGACTGTTCCCTTCCTTCACTACTCGTTTCTTCCCTCTAACCTTCTTCTTCCTTTGTCTCCCTTCTCTCTCTACACCGTCTTTTTCCTGCTCTCCCTCTGTTACACTTACACCTGTCTATCTCTTTCATCCTTGTTTCTCTCCCTCTACACCTCTCTCCTTCCCTCTCCTCCTCTGTTTCTCTCCCTACACCTCGCTCTCTCCTCCGTCTTCTCCCGTCTCTGTTTCTCAACCGTCGTCACACCTGTCTCTCCTTCCTCTTTCCTCCTCCTGTTTCCTCCTCTAACGCCTCCCCCTCTCTCCTTCTCTCCTTCCTCTCCTCCTCTGTTTCTCTCCCTCTACACCTGTCTCTCCTTCCTCTTCTCCTCCTCTGTTTCTCTCCCTCTACACCTGTCTCTCCTTCCTCTCTCCTCCTCTGTTTCTCTCCCTCTACACCTGTCTCTCCTTCCTCTTCTCCTCCTCTGTTTCTCTCCCTCTACACCTGTCTCTCCTTCCTCTTCCTCCTCTGTTTCTCTCCCTCTACACCTGTCTCTCCTTCCTCTCCTCCTCTGTTTCTCTCCCTCTACACCTGTCTCTCCTTCCTCTTCTCCTCCTCTGTTTCTCTCCCTCTACACCTGTCTCTCCTTCCTCTCTCCTCCTCTGTTTCTCTCCCTCTACACCTGTCTCTCCTTCCTCTTCTCCTCCTCTGTTTCTCTCCCTCTACACCTGTCTCTCCTTCCTCTTCTCCTCCTCTGTTTCTCTCCCTCTACACCTGTCTCTCCTTCCTCTTCTCCTCCTCTGTTTCTCTCCCTCTACACCTGTCTCTCCTTCCTCTTCTCCTCCTCTGTTTCTCTCCCTCTACACCTGTCTCTCCTTCCTCTTCTCCTCCTCTGTTTCTCTCCCTCTACACCTGTCTCTCCTTCCTCTTCTCCTCCTCTGTTTCTCTCCCTCTACACCTGTCTCTCCTTCCTCTTCTCCTCCTCTGTTTCTCTCCCTCTACACCTGTCTCTCCTTCCTCTTCTCCTCCTCTGTTTCTCTCCCTCTACACCTGTCTCTCCTTCCTCTCCTCCTCTGTTTCTCTCCCTCTACACCTGTCTCTCCTTCCTCTTCTCCTCCTCTGTTTCTCTCCCTCTACACCTGTCTCTCCTTCCTCTTCCTCCTCTGTTTCTCTCCCTCTACACCTGTCTCTCCTTCCTCTTCTCCTCCTCTGTTTCTCTCCCTCTACACCTGTCTCTCCTTCCTCTTCTCCTCCTCTGTTTCTCTCCCTCTACACCTGTCTCTCCTTCCTCTTCTCCTCCTCTGTTTCTCTCCCTCTACACCTGTCTCTCCTTCCTCTCCTCCTCTGTTTCTCTCCCTCTACACCTGTCTCTCCTTCCTCTTCTCCTCCTCTGTTTCTCTCCCTCTACACCTGTCTCTCCTTCCTCTTCTCCTCCTCTGTTTCTCTCCCTCTACACCTGTCTCTCCTTCCTCTTCCTCCTCTGTTTCTCTCCCTCTACACCTGTCTCTCCTTCCTCTTCTCCTCCTCTGTTTCTCTCCCTCTACACCTGTCTCTCCTTCCTCTCTCCTCCTCTGTTTCTCTCCCTCTACACCTGTCTCTCCTTCCTCTCTCCTCCTCTGTTTCTCTCCCTCTACACCTGTCTCTCCTTCCTCTCTCCTCCTCTGTTTCTCTCCCTCTACACCTGTCTCTCCTTCCTCTCTCCTCCTCTGTTTCTCTCCCTCTACACCTGTCTCTCCTTCCTCTTCTCCTCCTCTGTTTCTCTCCCTCTACACCTGTCTCTCCTTCCTCTCTCCTCCTCTGTTTCTCTCCCTCTACACCTGTCTCTCCTTCCTCTTCTCCTCCTCTGTTTCTCTCCCTCTACACCTGTCTCTCCTTCCTCTCCTCCTCTGTTTCTCTCCCTCTACACCTGTCTCTCCTTCCTCTCTCCTCCTCTGTTTCTCTCCCTCTACACCTGTCTCTCCTTCCTCTTCTCCTCCTCTGTTTCTCTCCCTCTACACCTGTCTCTCCTTCCTCTCTCCTCTGTTTCTCTCCCTCTACACCTGTCTCTCCTTCCTCTCCTCCTCTGTTTCTCTCCCTCTACACCTGTCTCTCCTTCTCTTCCTCCTCTGTTTCTCTCCCTCTACACCTGTCTCTCCTTCCTCTTCCTCCTCTGTTTCTCTCCCTCTACACCTGTCTCTCCTTCCTCTTCTCCTCCTCTGTTTCTCCTCCCTCTACACCTGTCTCTCCTTCCTCTTCTCCTCCTCTGTTTCTCTCCCTCTACACCTGTCTCTCCTTCCTCTTCTCCTCCTCTGTTTCTCTCCCTCTACACCTGTCTCTCCTTCCTCTTCTCCTCCTCTGTTTCTCTCCCTCTACACCTGTCTCTCCTTCCTCTCTCCTCCTCTGTTTCTCTCCCTCTACACCTGTCTCTCCTTCCTCTCCTCCTCCTCTGTTTCTCTCCCTCTACACCTGTCTCTCCTTCCTCTCCTCCTCTGTTTCTCTCCCTCTACACCTGTCTCTCCTTCCTCTCCTCCTCTGTTTCTCTCCCTCTACACCTGTCTCTCCTTCCTCTCTCCTCCTCTGTTTCTCTCCCTCTACACCTGTCTCTCCTTCCTCTCCTCCTCTGTTTCTCTCCCTCTACACCTGTCTCTCCTTCCTCTTCTCCTCCCCTGTTTCTCTCCCTCTACACCTGTCTCTCCTTCCTCTTCCTCCTCTGTTTCTCTCCCTCTACACCTGTCTCTCCTTCCTCTTCTCCTCCTCTGTTTCTCTCCCTCTACACCTGTCTCTCCTTCCTCTTCTCCTCCTCTGTTTCTCTCCCTCTACACCTGTCTCTCCTTCCTCTCTCCTCCTCTGTTTCTCTCCCTCTACACCTGTCTCTCCTTCCTCTTCTCCTCCTCTGTTTCTCTCCCCTCTACACCTGTCTCTCCTTCCTCTTCTCCTCCTCTGTTTCTCTCCCTCTACACCTGTCTCTCCTTCCTCTTTCCTCCTCTGTTTCTCTCCCTCTACACCTGTCTCTCCTTCCTCTCCTCCTCTGTTTCTCTCCCTCTACACCTGTCTCTCCTTCCTCTCCTCCTCTGTTTCTCTCCCTCTACACCTGTCTCTCCTTCCTCTTCTCCTCCCTGTTTCTCTCCCTCTACACCTGTCTCTCCTTCCTCTCCTCCTCTGTTTCTCTCCCTCTACACCTGTCTCTCCTTCCTCTTCTCCTCCTCTGTTTCTCTCCCTCTACACCTGTCTCTCCTTCCTCTCCTCCTCTGTTTCTCTCCCTCTACACCTGTCTCTCCTTCCTCTTCTCCTCCTCTGTTTCTCTCCCTCTACACCTGTCTCTCCTTCCTCTTCTCCTCCTCTGTTTCTCTCCCTCTACACCTGTCTCTCCTTCCTCTTTCCTCCTCCTGTTTCTCTCCCTCTACACCTGTCTCTCCTTCCTCTCCTCCTCTGTTTCTCTCCCTCTACACCTGTCTCTCCTTCCTCTTCTCCCCTGTTTCTCTCCCTCTACACCTGTCTCTCCTTCCTCTTCTCCTCCTCTGTTTCTCTCCCTCTACACCTGTCTCTCCTTCCTCTCCTCCTCTGTTTCTCTCCCTCTACACCTGTCTCTCCTTCCTCTCCTCCTCTGTTTCTCTCCCTCTACACCTGTCTCTCCTTCCTCTTCTCCTCCTCTGTTTCTCTCCCTCTACACCTGTCTCTCCTTCCTCTTCTCCTCCTCCTGTTTCTCTCCCTCTACACCTGTCTCTCCTTCCTCTTCTCCTCCTCCTGTTTCTCTCCCTCTACACCTGTCTCTCCTTCCTCTCCTCCTCCTCTGTTTCTCTCCCTCTACACCTGTCTCTCCTTCCTCTTCTCCTCCCCTGTTTCTCTCCCTCTACACCTGTCTCTCCTTCCTCTTCTCCCCTGTTTCTCTCCCTCTACACCTGTCTCTCCTTCCTCTTCTCCTCCTCTGTTTCTCCCCCTCTACACCTGTCTCTCCTTCCTCTTCTCCTCCCCTGTTTCTCTCCCTCTACACCTGTCTCTCCTTCCTCTCCTCCCCTGTTTCTCTCCCTCTACACCTGTCTCTCCTTCCTCTTCTCCTCCCCTGTTTCTCTCCCTCTACACCTGTCTCTCCTTCCTCTCCTCCTCTGTTTCTCCCTCTACACCTGTCTCTCCTTCCTCCTCTCCTCCTCTGTTTCTCTCCCTCTACACCTGTCTCTCCTTCCTCTTCTCCTCTGTTTCTCCCCCTCTACACCTGTCTCTCCTTCCTCTCCTCCTCTGTTTCTCCCCCTCTACACCTGTCTCTCCTTCCTTCCTCTCCTCCTCTGTTTCTCTCCCTCTACACCTGTCTCTCCTTCCTTCCTCTCCTCCTCTGTTTCTCCCCCTCTACACCTGTCTCTCCTTCCTCTTCCTCCTCTGTTTCTCCCCCCTCTACACCTGTCTCTCCTTCCTCTCTCCTCCTCTGTTTCTCTCCCTCTACACCTGTCTCTCCTTCCTCTCTCCTCCTCCTGTTTCTCTCCCTCTACACCTGTCTCTCCTTCCTCTCTCCTCCCCTGTTTCTCTCCCTCTACACCTGTCTCTCCTTCCTCTCCTCCTCTGTTTCTCCCTCTACACCTGTCTCTCCTTCCTCTTCTCCTCCTCTGTTTCTCTCCCTCTACACCTGTCTCTCCTTCCTCTCCTCCTCCTGTTTCTCTCCCTCTACACCTGTCTCTCCTTCCTCTTCTCCTCCCCTGTTTCTCTCCCTCTACACCTGTCTCTCCTTCCTCTCTCCTCCTCTGTTCTCTCCCTCTACACCTGTCTCTCCTTCCTCTTCTCCTCCTCTGTTTCTCTCCCCTCTACACCTGTCTCTCCTTCCTCTTCTCCTCCCCTGTTTCTCTCCCTCTACACCTGTCTCTCCTTCCTCTCCTCCTCCTGTTTCTCTCCCTCTACACCTGTCTCTCCTTCTTCTCCTCCCCTGTTTCTCTCCCTCTACACCTGTCTCTCCTTCCTCTCCTCCTCCTCTGTTTCTCTCCCTCTACACCTGTCTCTCCTTCCTCCTCTCCTCCTCTGTTTCTCTCCCTCTACACCTGTCTCTCCTTCCTCTTCTCCCCTGTTTCTCTCCCTCTACACCTGTCTCTCCTTCCTCTTCTCCTCCTCTGTTTCTCCCCCTCTACACCTGTCTCTCCTTCCTCTTCTCCTCCCCTGTTTCTCTCCCTCTACACCTGTCTCTCCTTCCTCTCCTCCCCTGTTTCTCTCCCTCTACACCTGTCTCTCCTTCTTCTCCTCCCCTGTTTCTCTCCCTCTACACCTGTCTCTCCTTCCTCTCCTCCTCTGTTTCTCCCTCTACACCTGTCTCTCCTTCCTCCTCTCCTCCTCTGTTTCTCTCCCTCTACACCTGTCTCTCCTTCCTCTTCTCCCTCTGTTTCTCCCCCTCTACACCTGTCTCTCCTTCCTCTCCTCCTCTGTTTCTCCCCCTCTACACCTGTCTCTCCTTCCTTCCTCTCCTCCTCTGTTTCTCTCCCTCTATACCTGTCTCTCCTTCCTCTTCTCCTCCTCTGTTGTTCTTCCTCTCTCCCTTCATTCTTCATTATATTATATGGCGTCACTCCCCTCCCCCCTCTTCCTCCCCATCCATCTTACATTCACTTTCCCTCTTCCGCCAATCTCTCTCCCCCCCTCCTCTTTCCTGTGTCTACTTCCTGTCTCTCTCTCTGCCTCCAGACCAGAGTTCAGTTTGCTTGTGGAGCCCCCTGCTGGTGACCCAGAGTACCTCATAGCAGAAATACAGCTACCGGGGGTGGTGAGACACATAGACACACTCTCCCTCCCTCTACTCTCCCTTACCTCTCTCTCTCTCTCTCTCTCTCTCTCTCTCTCTCTCTCTCTCTCTCTCTCTCTCTCTCCCTCTCCTCTCATTCGTTCATTCCAATGTTGCAACATATATCATACAAACTGATGTGGGTTTTTGAAAGCTGATACCAATATTTTGTGGATTGATTTTTGTATAAAACCAACGCACCCATCCAGAGGGGTGGAGCACCGTATAGTGTGATCTGATATGGCGGCTGATGCGTTTCCTGCGTGACCTCGTGACCTCGTGTCTCCTGTTTCCTGTCCAGCCGTCGTCTCGTTCTCTGGTCCTGGACGTCGGCGAGGACCGTCTGGTGCTGACGGCCCGGCCGGCGCTCTTCCACCTCGACGTCTTCCACCCCTTCCTCGTCGACCAGGAGAACAGCGTGGCGCAGTACAACACCAACACACAGGTATCACACACACACACACACACACACACACACACACACACACACACACACACACACACACACACACACACACGCTGGTCAAACACACCGTACAACACCAACACACGTAAAGGTGCAGTAATACACATTTGTACACACTGTACCACTTCACAGCTCATCAACAAGAAAACAACAACCTCCCACAAATACAATAATATACATTCTCTCTCTCTCTCTCTCTCTCTCTCTCTCTCTCTCTCTCTCTCTCTCTCTCTCTCTCTCTCTCTCTCTCTCTCTCTCTCTCTTTCTCTTGTTTTGTTCGTTTTTCTATGATGGCTGACCTTGGATTACCTTGTCGGGGAAAGAAAAAAAAAATTGTCTGATTTATGAATGATTGCTTTTATTTTTTGTAAACTGAAAATCTGATTCAAATAAAGGATTAATAAATTCAAAAATTCTCTCTCTCTCTATCTCCCCCCCCCCTCTCTCTCTCTCTCTCAGATCCTCACGGTGACCATGCCTGTGGTGTCTTCATGAATCAAACAATATCAGCTATCCAGTGATTTGTCGTCCTCCTGTTCATAAATGACGTTATGAAAATAAAGATGTTGGTTTTTTTTTAGAAAGTTTGTGAGTTGAACTTTTGACCGTCTGACGAAACAAGCAAAATGATCCGCCAGTGTTTCGAGAACATGTGAAACATCCTATAATAAGCTTGATGACTCAACCTCTGACTCAACCTCGGCCTCAGCGGTTGAATTAAAACGTTCATGCCAAAGACCCGAAGACCCGTCTGAACTCCTTCGGGGAGTTGTGGGTTTCTGTGAAACGTGAAGCTCCCCTTCATGGAAAAAGAAACAGAAACGGGATGAAGCCGTCACTCCTCTATTTCTGGATCTGCTCATTCCTCTGTCTGTCTGTCTGTCTGTCGTCTCTCTCTCTCTCTCTCTCCTCCGCCTGCCTCGCTCTGCCTCTTCCTCTCTCCACTTCCTCCTCTTCCTCTAATTGTCTCTTTCCAGTTATCTCTTCCTGTGGTGGATGACCATCCCTCTCTCTCTCTCTCTCTCTCTCTCTCTCTCTCTCTCTCTCTCTCTCTCTCTCTCTCTCTCTCTCTCTCTCTCTCTCAACATCTCTATCTCTGCCGTCCACGTTAATTTCAACTTCCTTTATTGGCGTGATGAAAAAGAAATAGAAACCTCTGGTAATAATTCAAGTAGAAAACTGGATAAATACATGTACACACTTATACTGAACACATATTATACAACATATTGTACATTAAAGTTTGTTTCTGCTTATTTTGCTTCACATTGTGACAGTAGACAAACGAGGTCATGAAGGCTGGAATGTCTTTCAAAACATCAACTCAACTTTATTGTTCAAACGAGCAAATTCTTTTTGCAGCCAGGTCAATAAAAACTGATGCTTTGTTACAGCTGGTGACAAAGTCCAGCAAAACAAATAAAATAAAACGAAACTTCTACTGTTGAGCTGCACCCTGTCCTCTTCAACGTCTCCTCATCTCTTCATGACTGAGGAGGATTTATAGGTGAAATCAATCAGGAATCACAGCTTCACCTGGTTCACCTGGTACACCTGGTTCACCTGGTACACCTGGTTCACCTGGTTCACCTGACCCCATTCTGTGTTTTGGGCTCTTATGTTTCTTACCATCTCAGACCAATAACCAATAATCAGTCGATCCAACGGAGGCTTTGTGGAGCAATTTAACAACTTTATTGTGAATGTAGTTTCCTCAGATGAAGTGACTGTTGCCGCTATTGCTGCATCTTCTCTCTCGCTCCACCCCCCCTCCCTCACCCCCCTGACTCCCTCCTCTTTTGGTCGTCCCCCTTTCCAGCTGCCCTGTTGCACTCCTCCATTTGTCCGGTGAGGTCACCATCCCTCTGTTCCCCCTAATCCCACGAGCTGCTCGTCTTTCTGCCTCCGCTTAATCCACATGGCCCCCTGCCCTGGACAGACACACACACACACACACACACAGTGCCTGCCCCCTCCCTGTATAAAACTCCCATTGTCTCCCTCTACAATAGCCATTCTCTTGCCTGTCTCTCTCTCTGTCTCTGTCTGTCTGTCTGTCTGTGTGTCTCTCGGTAGCCGGTACAACCACACCTTCGTACAGGTACGTCTGTCCGTCCGTCTGTCTCTCTTGTGTCTCTTTTGCTGAAGGTTTTGGTTCTCAGAGGGGAGCAGTCGGTCTTTACGCTCTGACGTGTGTTTGTATTCATGCTTACAATCCCATTTAATGTGTTTTTTTCTTTCTGAAAGCTGAACGCTGATCTAAACCTGATAACATCATGCCTTAACCTGCCTGCTTCCCTTCACGGATGAAGTGGATTTAACAGGTGAAAATCAATAAAGGGTGAAAACATTCAGCTGGGTTTAACTGCTCGGTGTAATTCGTGGGAGTGTGTACTTCAACAGCATCATGAACGGGTCAGAAACATGTCAGATACATTCACTCTGTCTGTACTTTTACTCTCCACGGGGTTTGAATGAGACAGACGAGCGTCACGTCACCTGCAGTGTGTCGGCTTGTTTCTAGTCTGACACATCTGGAAGTCCACGGCAGCTCTTTGTGTGTCTCGGTATATTTCTGGTATATTTCTGTGTCCTGTGGTCCAGTCCCTGTTCAGCTCAGTGGCTAGAGCGTGGCGCTATCCTGCCACAGCGAGGGGCCCCCCGGGCTCCCCGGGCCCCCCGGGCCCCCCATGCCAAAAGCGATTTCTCTCATGCATCTCTGTTGTCGTGTATTTTCTGAGATCGCCCTCGACTAAAATTAACCCATCAGAATTCCCCAGTTAATGCCTGTGCCTGTTGCCGGGGGTAACTCGACTCTTCTCCCAAATCCCCTTGTTCTTTCCTCCTCCCTCCCTCCCTCCCTCCCTCCCTCCTAGCTCCAAATGGGCGGTTTCCGACCCTCCCCCCCACGTCCCGATGGGGATGTTGAAATATGCGCCTCTTATCCCTCCATCCATCCCGCCCTCCATCAATTCTTTCCTCCCTCCCTCTCTCCCCTCATCCTTTCCCTTTCCCCTCCATTAAAACTCCATCCACAGTGCCCTTGAGCAAGGCACCAACCCTCCAGTGGCTCCAGAGAAGCTGCTCAGTAGTGCAGGTCGGTCGTAGTGAGTCTGCCGGGCCTGGCACGACAACAGAGAGCAGAGAGGGAAGGCAGGGACGGTGACCGCTACCTCTTCTATAAATTCACCATACCGTGACGGGAGCGCCGTAAAGTGTTCCTGATGACAGAAAGATGGAGAGAGAGAGGAGGGAAAGATGAGGCCGTGGAGGAAGAGCAGGAGGGATACGACGGCAGGATATAAGATGGAAATGACAATTGTCTCAAATTTCCTGTTTCCCAAACTCCCTCCTCATGAAATGCTACTTTTTCAGTGTTTGATGTTTTAGAGGAATGATTTAAAACGTGTAGAGATGTTCACGCCTGACAGTCCACACTAGAGAGTGAAAGGAACGACGGTAGAGGAGGGATGATGTGGGGCAAAGGTCGCGGGAGGTCGCGAGAGTCAAAGTCAAACCTCGGCGTGCGGCGGCCCCGCCCCTCTGACCCGCCCGTCGGTTTAGCAGAGACTAGCAGCTGCACAGCCGACCTGTCAATCTGTCATCCATTTAGAAATGATCTTTCAAAATAAATCATCTGATCTAGTTTGTCAGAAACCACAGGAAGGAGGTGGAGAGGGAGGTGAAAGAGGAGAGAGAGAGGGGGAAACCGTAGAAAGTGAGAGAAACCCTATCGCTGTCCGTCTTTCTCTGTTTAACCCTCGTCACATTCTCACCTGTTGGCGCTCCATCAATCTGCCTGAGTCCCTGCCAGGAAGGTGTCAGCACCCAAGTGTGTGTGTGTGTGTGTGTGTGTGTGTGTGTGTCAGAACAATGGCAGCTCAGAGATGCAATTTATAGCCCAAACCATGCCAGTGTGTATTTCCGTCTCCACAGCCATCAATCGCAACGAGGTAGATTTACTGATGACGACTCAATCACCGACTTATGGACAGACTTCAGGCTTCAAACCAGCACGGATGATTGCATCGCCTGGCATGTTTTCACCTGTTTTGTGGTTACAGTAGCTAACAGAGCATGCAACATGATATTCTCAGAAGAAATGAAGGGTACAAGCACGTGTACCCGTTTGGCGTCACCGGACAGAAAACTACACATCCCTGTGGAGCCATGCGGGGGCGACGTTTCGCAATAAGTCGCGATAAACGCATCGGACAAGCTAGCTGTTTCCAACGTAGCTGCGCAATAGTTCGGCGCTCTGAATCCTCATCTCGCTCTTAAAAAAAACACACCAGGTTCATCATAGTTCTTTAGACATTACCAATCCATGAAATACGACATCGGAAAATAGAAAAATCTTCGTCAAAAGAGAACCTGCAGCCCAACATCTGGTTGGTGGTTAGACAAAATGACTGCTGTTAACTGTGATGAGGACTTTCAGAAATCTGGTGGATAGAAAGATAGAAAGGATGAATACAAACGATAATAAGGAACATAAATATTTTGAACATCCACAAACAAACTTTCATCAACAACATGGTGTCTGAGCCAGAAACGTCAAAAAAAACACTGAATCTGCTTTTGTGAATCGAGTCACGTTTGCAATATGACTTTTGTTTCGCTTCACAAATGGACAGCACACGGGACTGTTGTTCCCTGAGTGTTGACTGGAAGGCTGACAAAGAAGAAGCAGAAGAAGAAGAAGAAGTTAGAATTTCAATTTAAGAGCGCCTTTTACCCAAGAGCTCTCTACATGTTCAGGGCCGTTTGACCCCTTCTGTGACCTTTAGGCTTCTACTGCTCTAATAACCTCAATCATCCAAACCTCCTATTAGGTTTGTTTTCGTGTTACATGTTTTTTAGTTCCTCTGAATGAGTCAGTGGTTCAGCACCCTCTCCTTATTGATTTGATTGGTTTCTGTTTCTCTGCAGCATGTCGGACGTGGAGGAGGAGTACGAGTGAGTAGAAACACATGCGTCACTGTTGGTCGTTCACTTGTTGATCATTTCTCACTGCTTGATGATGTTAACTGGTATATCTTCCTCTTGCTCATCCTCTAGGGAGCAGGCAGAGGGTGAGTTGAATGGGATGTGTCAATATTACACACACACACACATATATAATTGTATATAACACATGAAACTACAATATATTTACCTGAATCTAAAAGCGGCATCAAATAACCTGTACCTCTCTCTCTCTCTCTCTCTCTCTTTCTCTCTCCCTCTCTCTCTCTCTCAGAGGCAGAGGATGAGGTGGAGGCTGAGCAGGAGGAGGAGGATGGAGAAGGTAAGGACGGATGGACTCGTACGTACAGCTCTGTGCAAAAGTCTTAGACGTGTAAAAAAAAATATCAAAAATAATTAAATGAAAAGTTTCTAAATATCAGAAAAAGTACTAGAGAGAGCAGAAGTGTAAAAAAAAAAACAGAGAAAATAAATATCTAAGACCTAAAAAAAAATCGAGGGTGCCTGAGACGTTTGCACAGTACTGTACATGTAGTCTTCCAGGAGAGCTCCAACACCGACCTGTCCAATTACAAGTCTGCACAGTTCAGGTAAACGTTATTATCCCCGGAGGGAAAATCTGTTTGGTCATATGCATCAAAAACCCACATGGTCAATGAGTTTGCTTCTAAATCCTTCATCAAAAGATTTGAAAACAGGATGGAGGAACTTTAAGCTCACTCTGTAAGGATTTCCTTGTTGTGGCAGCAGAGCGTATCGGCTACCTGCCAGGTAAAGTGATCCTACCATCAAGAGACATAGATTCCTTCGCTTGTCTGAAGAAACTCAGACCAGTGGCGTTTCCCCTGCCTGTCTTCATAACGGTGTGGGTGAAGGGCCAGGCTGCGCTAACCTGTCAATATCCCCTCTATCCTGCTTTCTCCCATTGGCTGAAACTGAAACTGTGCTGGTCCGGCCTATCAGAGCAGGAAGAGTACCAAGGTAGGGTGAGAGCATTTGCAATTACATGTTGTATGCATCCTGACATTGATAATTACATTACACACATGCCCATAACAGATTGGATTTCGAGATTTCTCGGTGGCAAAACTGAAATAATCATTGGTTCAGTTAAACCTCAATGGGCGGAGCTACATAACCACAGTTTTTTCAGAGGCAGGTTAGCTAACTGGTAAACTTGAAAGGCAAAGAAGGAATTCTGGTCAAAATAAAATATAATATAAATGGCAATGATTCTTTTTTCATCATATCACCATGGCAGGCTAGCTAACTAGCTTACCCAGATAGCTATAGACTAGTAAGGATGGTTTGAACTTGGAGGATCCGTGAGGCTAACTAGCTAACCTAGATAACTTAGTATGGATAGTTTGAACTTGGAGGATCCGCTAGGCTAACTAGCTAACCTAGATAACTTAGTATGGATAGTTTGAACTTGGAGCATCAGCTAGGCTAACTAGCTAACCTAGATAACTTAGTATGGATAGTTTGAACTTGGAGGATCTGCTAGGCTAACTAGCTAACCTAGATAACTTAGTATGGATGGTTTGAACTTGGAGCATCCGCTAGGCTAACTAGCTAACCTAGATAACTTAGTATGGCTTGATTGTATTTTTTCAGTTAGCAGCAGAGCGCTAGGCTTCATAATGTTAGCTAGCTCCTCTCTTACCCTTTGCCTTTTTCGCTGGGCTTCAACCTGAAACGGTGGTCCTTTGGCTCCGCCCACTGAGGTTTAACTAGCCAATGAGATTATTACTGCATTCAGATCAGCCCTGCTTCTGACAAATGTTTGTAGATAATTACGTTTTGTACCTGTGTGTAATGTAATAATGAATGTTCTGAGTTTCACAAAACTACATTTCCCTCTAGCCACAGTGGGTTACATGCTCATGCTCATTGCATGATGGGAAAAGGTAGTTTTTTTTTATAAGCTTGCTGACTCAGCATCAGGTATTAACTTTGCACTCCTTTCAATCCACACCTCTCTACCGCTTCTCCTCTTTTTATTCTCTCTGCCTTTGTCTTTCACTTTTTTCCCCCTTTCTTTCAAATTGATGCCAAATCTCTTGGTTTATTCCTTCCTTCCTTCCTTCCTTCCTTCCTTCCTCGCTTGCCCCCTCTTCCTTTTCATCCACTAATCCAATCCCATGATTCCTCTTTCCTTCCATTTTGTATTTGTATCCTCCTCCCTCCATCTTTCATTCTGTCTTGATGTGGCTGGCCCATCAGAGGAAGACGCCCAGGAGGAAGGTGAGACATCGTAGAAGTGTGTTTCACTCGGGGCTGAAACTCACACTGCAAGATTTCCTCCTTCAAATTCAGTTTGGTTCCTCAGACAAAATCTCCTTCCAAAATAAAACCATATAAACAAATATACCCACTCTTGCAAAATGATTATTGCCTTTATCAACTATGGAATATTGTCTTGTCTCGTCTTATCTTATAGAGGACACAATCATCTATATTTGAACTATTGAACATTGAACTGTATTGAGTGATTTGGTCTCCTAAATAATTTGTAAAGTATCTTGGAAGGAAATGATCTGTACTCACCCACATCTCTGGCCTTAATGCACCCTAACCCCGGACTGGTAAGGAAACAACTAGAGATTGACTTTTACACACTGAAGTTTCATTTTTAGGTTAGCAACATGTTAATCTACTTTTTCCACTTCTTGCACTGCTAACTTTATTATTTCCTCACCATGTGTTGATCACGGGCTTGTTGTGCTTTCAGTCACGATGATAAAAGCTTTACTAACACATTTAAGGTTCATGTCTTTTTTCCTCTCATGGTCAAAGAAGGATGGACAACGCAATCATTCTCACACAGATGAGGGAAATGACTTTTGTTCAGTCGTAATCCATATTCTCTTTCTGTCTGTCTGCCTGTCTGTCTGCCTGTCTGTCTGTCTGCCTGCCTGTCTCTCGTTAACAGAGGAAGAGCGACCCAAACCCAAGTA
>JAXDDX010000158.1:635000-895000 GCA_034670405.1 Hoplostethus atlanticus | reverse complement strand
TTTCCCACCAGTCTTACTTACCCAGAGGTGGAGATACACAGATTCTTCATCATTTAATTACTTTTACTTTTACCGAAGAGAATCTGGGGCCAAAACAGATATCGTCCAATCAGCGAGAGGGTGTGAAGCATGGCTGTGCTGAAAAGGGGGCGTGTCAACACTCTCCCCGGAGATAAACAACGGTAAAAAAAACAAAAACGAGAGACTTACTTCTGACTTTATGATCTTGACGAGCAGAGCAGAGTCACATGGAGAGATGAGATGGGAGGAGTTGGGATGAGGAGGAGGAGGAGTAAACAAACAAAACGACAAATACAAGTTGGAAATGGTGAAACAGATGAAATGATGACGTTCATTTAATAGAAAACAGATTGATACTAGCTTGTTTGTGTGTGTGTGTGTGTGTGTGTGTGTGTGTGTGTGTGTGTGCGCGCACTCACTTGGCAAGTGAGTGGCCTCATTGAAGAACTTCTTCTTCATGTGGACGAACTGGTGGTTGGAGTGGTGGGAGGGGGGAGGGGCAAAGTGCTCTCTCTCCTCCTCCTCCTCGACCGCCCTGCGGAGCCGCGCCCCCGCCACGCTGACCAATCGCATCGCTGCTCTGGGAAACAAAGTGGAGGAGACGACAATTTACGGTACCATACGAACAGTAGATCCTGAAACGGGTGGGTCCGGTCCTCGCTTCTGATTGGCTGAGTCACATTGGAAGTACGGGCCATTTAGCAACCACATTGTTCAGCTGCTGTTTAAAATAATAATCCATAACTGTTTTGCTTCTCTATCATCGATCACCGATTGATCAACCTCTACCAGGTCATGAAGGCTTCTCCATTTGCTGCTCTGAACACCCGGTGTCAGGTAGGTCTTTCCTGGGAGAAACCCTCTGGAGACAGGAAGTGATGCGTTTTACGTTTCGGGTTTGTTTGGAATCAACAGAAGAAGAACTGGGTAGTTAGCGTGAGCAGCGATAGCCACCGTGGCTGAACAGACAAAGAGAAGAGCGCCACCTACAGGAACTCAAACTCCATCAGCAGAAAATCCAAGGAGAAAGACGTCACAGTACTGGACACACTGTTTGATTGACAGGTGATCTCTGGGGAAGAGCAGTGAGGAACACCACAGTGAAGAACACCACAGTGAGGGACACCACAGTGAAGAACACCACAGTGAAGAACACCACAGTGAGGGACACCACAGTGAAGAACGCCACAGTGAGGAACACCACAGTGAAGAACACCACAGTGAGGAACACCACAGTGAGGGACACCACAGTGAAGAACACCACAGTGAGGGACACCACAGTGAGGGACACCACAGTGAAGAACACCACAGTGAAGGACGCCACAGTGAGGGACGCCACAGTGAGGAACGCCACAGTGAGGAACACTACAGTGAAGAACACCACAGTGAAGGACACCACAGTGAGGAACGCCACAGTGAGGAACACCACAGTGAGGAACACCACAGTGAAGAACACCACAGTGAAGGACACCACAGTGAGGGACACCACAGTGAGGGACGTCACAGTGAGGAACACCACAGTGAAGAACACCACAGTGAGGAACACCACAGTGAGGAACACCACAGTGAAGGACACCACAGTGAGGGACACCACAGTGAGGAACACCACAGTGAGGAACACCACAGTGAAGAACACCACAGTGAAGAACACCTATCCTTCATCCTTCCGGTGACCGCAACGCCTCCTCCTCATCTTCCTTTTCCACATCCCTCCCTCATTCCCTCGCTCCTCCTCTGAAAAAGTAAAACTGTCGCTCCACTGCTCAATCTGTCTATAATAATCCTCCTGGCACACACACACACACACACACACACACACACACACACACACTTAAACACTCATACATGTTCAGGTGATTACATTTCATTGACTTTCATTCTTTCACCCCAAACCAGCGATGTAGTGAAAAACAGGTTGATCATCATGAGGCAAACAGCTACTAAGGTCGACAAACATCAATAATGTAATAATAATAATGATTTTTTTTTTTGCTTTATTTCCCTTAAAAGACCTTACTTTGATATCAGTGACATCATTGACACTGATACTATGACATGTGCTGTGAGTTCACCTCATTCAGGTTCACGTCAGTCTAAATGAAAAGGAGGATGAACTGAGTTTGATCCCAGCAGGTCAGTTTCTGGTGATCGTGCCGCTCTCTTGAGGAGGGTTCCACCTGTCACACACACACACACACACACACACACACACACACACACACACACACACACACACACACACACACACACACACACACACACACACACACACACACTTAAACACACTCACTGTGTTGCTCAGTGCGGCAGCCTAACAAGATTAATTGCCAAAGGTAATCCAAAAATCCCCCGGCTTAACCAAATTAAGGACAGTTCGCCTCTCCACTGGCTCCTCCCCTTTCTCCTCCCTTGCCATTGTCTCTCCTCCCACCCCTCTCTCTCCTCTCGGACCTCCCTCCCTCCGGTAGGTAGGTAGGTAGATAGACAGACACACACACACACACACTCACACACACACACTCACACACTCACACACAGAGAAATCTTGCTGATTAAAAATGTCAGATCAGTGTATCATCCGATGAGAACCTTTCTCTGATCCTGTCATTACTACGAGCATATGGTGAATATCGACTAGAACTCTCTCTCTCTCTCTCTCTCTCTCTCTCTCTCTCTCTCTCTCTCTCTCTCTCTCTCTCTCTCTCTCTCTCTCTCTCTCTCTCTCTGCAGGATATCACTTAAAGACGTCAGAGCCAGGTTTGAATGTTGGAGCGAGGAGGATGATGCAGACAGGATGACGCTCAGGCTAGAGAACAACCAATATGAACAGAAACCCATTATTATTATTATTTAAACTTCCCATGCTTTATAATTCTCATCAGTTTGATACCACTTACTGTGCTGTATGTTATGAAGTTCATCTTAAGCATCTTATTCTGCTGTTTCTGCCAAAACTCTGGACATTGGATGATAATATTTTAGACTGAATCCAGAATTTCCAGAAATTGGGACGAAAACCTGAGAAACTATTTAGACAGGACCGGTCCCACGACATCACACCAGAGGGTCTCCGGACACCAGGACAACACGTAGGACGACCAGATATCACCGACCAGCTGTACCGTGCTGCCATGTGTTGCCAGGCAAAAAATAATATTCCATCCAGTGAGCAAATCTTTTGGTCATATATATCAAACTAGTTACAGGGAGTTAAACCACATTCACTACAGGATAAAAAAAGAAGTTACCAGCTACTCAATCTCACAACTTGATGGGTCCACACAGCTTCTACTGTATGACACCGACTGTACCCGGTACCAGTAGCTGCTTTTATTTAGCACACAGTTTACTCCCAGGGACTAAAAACCTCCTCTTGTTAGAGTCCAGAAGCCTTTAAGTCTATAGACGCCTTGTCAGCAGAAAACCTCCAAGTGACATTTTGTCAGAACCAACCAAAGACCTTTTGTGTGAATAAGGGGAAGAACAGCGTCCCACATACCGAGGAGGGATGTCAGAACAATATGAGCAAAATGAACCAGACATCACCGACGCTTCAGATGTAATGGAAGAAACAGTTCAGATTTACGTTCGGTTTTCCCTCGATCCTCAATTCTCTTCACTTCACTTCAGATATTTTTCTATGGGAGAGACCAGGGCAGTAAAGAAATAACACCGGCCTTCTTCACCTCATGCTTCAATTGAAGAAGCATTCGGTCACCGAAGAAGTTGTGACTGCAGCTGAGCAAGAAACATAACCCAGAACATGGAGAGTTCAAGGTTCCTCTATGGGAAAAACACCAAACTGACCCAGGAACACGAGCAATAACATCAACTTTGTATCTGTAAAACGTTTCTATTTTTTTCAGAAAGTAAGAAAAAAAGTGTTCCTCACTGTGGTGTCCTTCACTGTGGTGTCCCTCACTGTGGTGTTCCTCACTGTGATGTTCTTCACTGTGGTGTTCTTCACTGTGGTGTCCCTCACTGTGGTGTCCTTCACTGTGGTGTCCCTCACTGTGGCGTTCCTCACTGTGGCGTTCCTCACTGTGGCGTTCTTCACTGTGGTGTTCTTCACTGTGGTGTCCCTCACTGTGGTGTCCTTCACTGTGGTGTCCCTCACTGTGGTGTTCCTCACTGTGATGTTCTTCACTGTGGTGTTCTTCACTGTGGTGTCCCTCACTGTGGTGTCCCTCACTGTGGTGTCCCTCACTGTAGTGTTCTTCACTCACCTGTCAATCAAACAGTGTGTCCAGTACTGTGACGTCTTTCTCCTTGGATTTTCTGCTGATGGAGTTTGAGTTCCTGTAGGTGGCGCTCTTCTCTTTGTCTGTTCAGCCACGGTGGCTATCGCTGCTCACGCTAACTACCCAGTTCTTCTTCTGTTGATTCCAAACAAACTGGAAATGTCAAACGCATCACAACCTTTTCCAGCCTCAAGGAATCAAAGCCTTGAGGTGAGACCGTTTTCAACAAGGAGAGAGAAACCAAAGGCTGCATACAGTTCTATAGACACTCTGAGGGTTCACACTCATTATGTGTTTCTATATTGAATATTATATATTGATCACATTGTGAAACCTTAATTTTGTTCTTAAGCGAGTCAGAAACCTTTCTGTCAGTGACGACTAGGCTTGTTATTACGCTACTATGCAACAAACAGTTGGAACAAACTTCCAGAAGAACTGAGACTTGCTCCCACAAAAAACTACTTTTAAATCTGGATTAGAAACATTTTTGTTTTTATGTGATTTTATTTTTTATTTTTTTAATCTTGTAATGTCTTTGTTTTATATGTTCTTCTTTTTAAATCTCTCATGTAAAGCACTTTGAATTGCCTCTGTGTATGAAAGGTGCTATACAAATAAACTTGACTTGACTAACTTGACTACTTATTACACTTAATACACTAATTTGAGTTTTATTGAGAATTTTTAAAGGCACCCCGTTTTCATTTTAGGGGGCCCCACATGGAATCCAGGCCCCGAGGTTTGGAAATTTGCTTTATTCTGACTATTACCACTATGGTGGAAACAAGTATAGGACGTATTACAGATCCCTTAATATGGGCAATGGGCAATAACTAAGTTGATTTTCCATCCAAATCTTCTAACTTTTTGAGCCCAAATGAAAATCTACTGATATATATTTGAAATACCTCACATACTGTATGTTCTTCATATGTGCAAATATATGTTAAAATATGTGTATACATACAAAGAAAAATATTAATTTGCTAAACATATTAAGGAATATATTTCTAATACATGCACACGTGTAATAAACATAAAAAACGTCCTAAATGTTTTGATCATTTCTGTCCTCATGGTCTCATGGTGGGGAGGCAGGCGGCCTAGCTGGGGTCAAATCCTACCAATACCCTCCGTGTGTTTCCACCTGAGGCCCGTCCTGCTCTGGCCTGGTTCAGACAGATTGGAGGTGAACAGCCGGCGGTCGGATTACAGCCCCACTAGGCTGCTGACACTCTGCCCTGTGCACGTCAACAACTTGGCATTTTAAAGGTAACTTGAAAAGAATCCATTCAATCAAGACATCAGAGCTTCATCCTGGTGATCAGTTTTTCCTGAGGTATATTCCTATAATATTACGATGGAGATTTGTAGTGTATCTGTGGTTCTCAATGGTGAGTTTATGGGTATTTGTTTTTATCATCCCTATAATATTCATATGGTATTCCTATAATTAAAGTTTATAAATATAAAGTGATCTCTATGGTAGCTGAATGCAATTTTTAAGTTGTTGCAGTGATTTTGTAAGGTATCCCTCTAAAGCGAATTATATGATCACTATAGTTCTTTGTATAAGGATAAGCCCAGACCAGACCAGAGGTATAAGATGGGACCTCCTGCTGTTTTCTGGGTCTACAGCTTTGGATGAAATCCCGCAAAAGCCAGAAATTGTATATAACAGGTAGAGAGCAGCCAGTTTTCATGCAGATACTTTCATTGTCAGTGTCACTTATCGTGCTGAGGCGCAACGGTGCTGCTGGTTGTTTTGCAGGTGATTCACGTGAACAGAAACCATTGCCTACTTAAACTAATCGCTGCCAATTTTGGATGCACACTGAACCACAAAGCGTTACTTCTCTCAACGAAGCGCATCAATTTCAAAGATGCAAAATGTGTTTTTTTGTTGTGCTTCTATGCAAGAGAGCCTTTAAATTAACATTGTTTTGTCGCTGTCTGCGACTTTCACCGCGCGCAATGCCTCCTCGTTAACGGGTTTAACGCACGAGTACAGATTAAAATATACCTGGAGAAAGACAGCAAAGCAAAGTAAACTTTAAAGAGAATAAACTTTGGCTACGAGCAAAACAGCAGCATAACTCACCCCAATTAGGTTCCGGCCCTGTTGGTCTCGTGCCTTTTATTATTGATGTTATTATTATTTTGTATCCAAAGGTATTCTGCACGCGTCCACTACGACTGGAGAGAAGTAGTTGCGCACAACCCTCCCCCTCTCTGTTAATCTCTGTCACATCTCTTTATGCCAACTACTTACTGTCGACCTACACTGCAAAAAATGTCCGTCTTTAGGGGTCATTTAGTCAAGTCAACTTTATTTGTAAAGCCCTTAATCACAGTAACAGTCTCGGAGGGCTTCACAACACCCCTCAACCGTTGAGCCTGAATAAGAACAAGTAAAAACGAAAAAAATGGAGGAAACTATGGCACACGGAGAGAGATCCCGTGGACGGCGAGAGTGGGAAAACAAAGGTTAAATATTGATAACAAAACAGACACATCACACAGAATAAACAAATAGTCTCATATTTGGTATTAAAATAGTATTTATCTTGAAATCGGGATGAGGTCATTCCACTTTTACTTCCAGTGTAGGTTGAGTGTTTTTTTTGTCAGCATCCTAACCAGGACAGAAGAGACAGATCCATTAAAATAGAGAAAATGCCGCTTTATTCAAGACAAATTGATTTGCATTGGAAACGAGTGTAGAATTTTCTTTTGTTTTAAGAATAACATCCAGCCTCGGTACTAGACCGCCTGGCTTGTAAAGATGGACATTTTTTGCAGTGTACGAGCCCCCCTCCCCCTCTCCTGTCTCACCCAAAGCGCACGTGGGTCTCCTCTCTCGTCCGTTTAATCTCCAGTCTGTTAGCTTGCTGTATGCGGGATGTCTCACTTTATTTTGCCGTGTCATTGTTTCTCAATTAGTTTCACAAATCCCTGGAAACGTTTAGTAAATGGACTTGTACATTGTAAGTAGCTTTCTGGAGTGTAAAGTAAGTCTTCTTATGTTTTAAAGCTAGAAATGTAGTCTTCAGCACCCTGGACAGCGACACGTCACTGCAACACCTTGGACGTCATCTGGAACCCTGTTAGTTCCTTGGGCTCTTTAAAGGTCATGATACCTGAGGCGAGGGAAATGGGCAACAATGTCTGTAGATGAATGGGATAAAATCAGTATAGGCTGTAACGCTTTCATATAAATGATTGTCTGTTGATATAAAACAATAATAATTCAACCTATAGCCAGTTCATGAAAGCTTTTACATTTGCCAGCAGCAGCAACAGAGGTTTGTAAACAGAAGAAGAGTGTGCTGTACCTCGAAAGTTTAGCAGAGGATACTGGAGTTTGACGCAGTTGCTTCATTTTTCATGACCTAATAGGCTCAATATAGCCTGCAACCATAATCATACAACTTTAAGCTGTTAAATATAAGCTACATTGCGAGGCCACTCCTCCCCAGTGGCCTGCGCAGATTTAACAAAGGGGCGGTGAGCAGGTAAACTCGTCTTCACACTCCCTTGAATCTTTCTGAGAAAATGTAAAACGTTAAAGCGAATGTAGCCCAGGTATCCTGACTAGTCCTCCAGGAGCCCACAGAGGACCAGAGGACACAGCAGATGCGATTGGAAACAGCGGCACCTTGTGGCCAGAGATTTTTTTGTGCAGGTTTGATGATTAGAACTTGAACCAGAGGAGCAACTGTTCGGTGAAATCCTTCTGGTGTGTTTAGGTGGAATGAAAACCCTCAGTTCTGAGTGGCACAAGGTTACCTATCCCTGGTGTACAGGATGGGACACATAAGGGCGCTACGCATTGAAGAAAAGCAACTGAAACTCCTTGATGCCTTCTAAGAATTGCTTGGTATTCAAACTGCTTCAGTCAGTAGCTAATCCCTCAGCAGGTTCTCTGTGAAATTACACCCTGAAGGTTGTTGGATAAGTGATTGTCAGTTTTCCAATCTCTACTCCTTTTGCTTTATGTTCCAGCACAGGGAGTATCAGGTTTTGAAAGCAGTAAGACTATTCTCCAGTCAGCTGCATGTGACAGAAAAGACAGCCATCTTTCATGTCAAGTTAAGGCATAGAGTGGTGCAGGGATGACGTATTTTTGTAGACCAACCCGGAAGTTAGCGTAGCCAATGGGATTTTTTTCCATTGGATTTTGGATTATTGCAGAAAATAAACTCTGTGGCAAACAAGTTTATGATACTTACACGTTTTGTTCAGATAATCTTCACAAATGAACATTTTGTCACAGAACAAAATGTGAAAACCTCTTAAGCTTGTGTTAACCACAGACCTTATTTCAGGCATCGAACCAGAAACCAATTCAAAAAACCCATAGACTTCAAGACGAGGGAACCGGAAGTGAAACAAATGCTAACTCCGGGGTTTAGGACTCATTCCTGTCCCGCTCTATTTGAACTGTTGTGTCCCTTTGGAAACAGCGGTATGGTTGCATTCATAACCCAACTATCACTAGGTTGAATATGATCGGGGCTCACTTATTTCACTTCAGTGTGACATCTTAAGACGAGGGAAGCTTCTGGTCACAGACAGACACAAAACTCCAGCTCAAAACGTTTATTCAGATCAAGAAGATTTAATCACAACTCCTGTTAACATGTTACAACAAGAGGAGGCTTGTGTGACTGAACGCCAACATCCATCACTCCATTTAAAGAACAGCAACAATGGACGAACATTGACATCAATTCCACGTGCAAACTGTCATGGCAACTTTATCGGTTAAGCAGAGGTGCTCCAGGTGAAGGCCTCGCCGCTTAGCTCTTGCCGCCCAGGGTGTGCTTGTCGAACAGGTACTCGGCCAGCTTGTTGGTGTTGGCCTCGATGCGGGTGAGGTTGCGGATGTAGTCGCCCAGCTTCTTGATGGCCTCGACCTGCTCGTTCAGGTAGTGGGTCTCCAGGAAGTCACACAGCTGAAGACAAGAGAAACGGTCATTAGCAGAGTCCACTGACGTCCTGTTGCACTTCATGATGAATTACAACCTTGAGCAATTGTCTTCAGGTAAATGAGCAAATTTTAAAATGAACACAGTACCCGGTTCTGTACATGACATACCAGCAAAAACTGGTAGTCACACATTTAAATGAACATTTTCACATGATTTTGGCTGGTAAATGTTATTCATAGCAAACAAGTTTTTTTTTTTTAGTTTAGCCTCATTTAAATTATTTGCAATATTAAAAAAGGGATGAGCAGCTCAATCAAAGAGATAGTCAACACTTTAACAAACTGGAAAGACATGAAATAGTGAATTTCAGGTGGTGTTTGGAAATAGGACTCTTTATATACTTACATGAGGGTCTACGTTGTCGGACGCCAGCTTGTGCAGCTCCAGCAGAGCCTGGTTGACGTTCTTCTCCAGCTGCAGGGCGCACTGCATGGCCTCCAGTCCGGTTCCCCACTCATCACGCTCTGGTTTCTATAGAGGAAGAACATTTAAGCTACTTTACTGGGCTGAATACTCAGTATAGACAGAGCGATGTGATACAAGTCAATATTTTCTAGACCACTGCTCCCACTACCCATCGCCCTCAACAAAGTCAAAGCAGCATGTCCAACTGACAGACCACACCCTCATATCTTTGCTAGACACACTGGGCGTAACAAGTCATGATAAAATGCAGGCACCAGTAATAGCCAATGACCTGACAATGCTCTCTCCCATGCAGCGTGAGACAAGATTACCCATAGTCCAATAGGACAGTGGCAAAATGCGGTAGGCAAGACTGTCAACAGAACGTCATCATCTTTGCTGGACACACTGGGCCTGAGGAGACGTGACACTGTCCGCACTGACCTTGATTTCGTGGAGGACGATGCGTCCTCCTCTGCTGTTCTGGAAGGACATCAGCTTCTCCGCGTGCTCCCTCTCCTCGTGGCTGTTCTCCTTGAAGAAGTGAGCAAACCCGGGCAGGGCCACGTCGTCACGGGAGAAGAAGAAGGCCTGCGCGAGCGAGGGAGACGGCAACAACAGTGATTACACAACATTACCCATCATTATTTGGCAGAACGAGGCGACTGGCGCAAAAACAGTAGTTAAGCAGCGGTCAGGAACATGAGTCACTGCCTGACTAGACTTGGACCAGTCGAGTCGCTTTTCCACTTAGTCAAGCATTGGAGTTACAACACAACCGAGGGAAAACAAGCAGCCCATGGATGGCGGTTGGGCCACTCCCCATTTGGCAACCTGCCAAATCAGTGATAAACAACTGCCGACATGTTGCTCCTATTCAAGGTTGAACGTTAGAGATCAGTCAGGGGAGGAAAATAGGTAAATGACACGTTTAAGACCATTTGTTGTTGTTTTTTAAAGGGAAACCTTTGTGTACATGGGGTGTTTAACGTTAACGTTTATCAAGACGGCACGCAGCTTTTGTCATTCATATTTCTGTTCAAAAAGATTATTTTTCTTACCATAGAAGTGTAGGTGTAGGAGGCATACAGCTCCATGTTGATCATCCGGTTGACTGCGGCCTCGCAGTCGCGGTGGTAGTTCTGACGCACTTGGGACTCCATTTTGGCTGGCGTTTCTTGTTGTTTTTTTAACAAAATGGTACAAAAATAGAGCTTCGCGTCGGTTTGGTCAGTAGTGTTCAAGTAGAGGAGGTTGAGTTTGATCAAATCCGGAATGTAGAATAATAATTAAGTGGGACGAAGGTAGAAGTTCCGTTCAAACACTGTTGAAGCAAGAACTCCTGTAGTCTCTTCCCTGCGGTGTGAAATGGCAGGAAGACCCTCTGTATTTATAAGGGAAGAGGAGCCTTGTCAGAGACACGCGACTGTTGGCCGCGCAGCCAATCAAGTCACATGGAAAACAGGAAATGGGCGGGCTGTTTGGACAAGGCGACCAATCAATGACCTCCTATAGCACATGATCTGAGGAGAATTGTGAAATAAGATATGAAGTTGCATTTTGCTGTAACATCGTGATTCACGGAAATTAAACGTTTTATTGCTTTATTCAGGCAGTTAATGCACTTACAGTGATAAAGCGGTTTTGCGGTTTGAATAAAGAATCAAATGAATCATAAAATTAACAATTATATTTTGTAATTTATACAGGAATTAAATCGTCTTTGTCCTCCTAGACATACAGGTATTTTATTGATTACAATTCAGAGGGCATATACCTATATGATTAATCATACATTTACATTTCTCAGAAAATAGTCTATTCAAATTATGGTGGAAAAATGTAGGATAACCAAACACTGTAAAACAGCGACAAAGTGGACAGTGCTCCAGAGGTCTATGGGGGTTCTAGTGTTCTAGAACATTCTATGGAGTGTTCTAGATTCTGGACAGTTCTACTGAGTTCTGTAGAGTTCTATTCCTGCCTTTCCTGTTTGAGTATTGCACTCGACTGTAGAGTTCTCCATACATTTACTGGGCAGTCGCAGTAACTAGGTTATATATATGATAGTTGACTTTTGGCCTGTCACACTATACAGCAGTTAAACTAAACTCTTTTACCTCTTAAATGCATCACATGGCCTCAGAGAACTGCTGATAAGGTGTTTTCAACCAGGGTGGTTTTTATGGTATTACCCAATACTGCAGTACCGTTACGAGACTACAGCGTCTGAATAGCCAGTCTTCCACAGTGGGGACAATTTGTGGCTTGTTAGGGCCAAACGTGTTTATAACATGGCAACAAAAGTGCTGTTTAGTTTATATGAAACTTATACTATGAAAAGAGTGACATGTCCTGTGTAGGTCAATGGGTACAGCATGGCATAAAGGGAACGGGGATCGATTCCCATCCTGGAAAATCCAGTCAGAAAAAAACTCTTTCTACTTGTAAGGTGCTTTGGAGAAAATCATCCACTAAATGGCAAGATGTAGAAATGAGTTTTTTGGGAATGAGATGCATGAGTGATGCATTCATAGTTAGCCGGGTAGTTAGTGAAACCATAATAATGGGAACCAGCATGGCACTGACGCTGCCAGAGTTGGGGGTTCGATTCCCACCAAGACCATCCAATACACTAAAACTAAAATACCAAATACCAGAACGGTAACCTCACTACCATCACCCTTATCAGACCCTTCAGCTGCAGGTGTCAAACCCACCGGCTGTCCTCCTAGACCTGTCAGTTCCTCCTGCAGAGCTCTCAAGATGCTCGTAGATTTTTGATCGATAACGTTGTGATGTTGTGTATGTTTCTATAACCCTCATGTTGTTGCTATTGTTCTGTGTCTGGGTTGTCTATCACTATATAACGGCTCCCATTTGTATATTACCTGTTATCTATTATTTATCTATTTATTGTCTATTGTCAGTCAGCTGCTGTGCTCAGACTTCAGAGCAATGGGATCACACTCAAAGAGATAATACTAAAATACTTCAATCAAGTTTGTCTTGTCATCCCATGACCTCGGGGTCATTCGAGCTCTGAAGCCGATATGAAAAACAAAAACAGGAAATATATTTAACTGTGTGTAGCCCTATTAGGGTTCGACTAATGTCAGTTTGGCTGATATTGGCCTTATAATAAAAAACAGACATCAACCAGTCAGTGTTGTCCACCACTGACATGGTCAAATTTAAGGATGTTGAATATTGGTAGCTTCAGTCCAAACATCTCAGTATTTGGTATCAGTCTTCAAAAAGCCATATTGGTCGACCCTAAACCCTAAAAACATAAATTAAAGTCAAAGTAAAGTTATGATGTCCAACCCCGTGAGCCTTGTTGGTGGGTTTTAACTGAAACAGGTTGGTGAAGTGCTTGGCAGGTAAATCAAACATTGCTCAAGGACTTCAAATATTTAACCATTCTCAAAATACTATCAAGAAATATCTGAAATATCTGTATTTCATAGTGAGGGAAGGCTGGCCAAACCTTTATGAAACTCCAAATTACAACGTTCCCCTATTCCTACCCACTTTCTTCCACGGTATTTTTGCGAGCGGCTCATTCCAGAAAGTTTATTGGCTTCAGAAGCGAACGACTTGTCAACATTGCACTAAAGTTGCACAACTCCAAAGAAAACTTTTATTTGGTTTAATATTCAACTAAGTCGTAAACAGGCTGCCATGTGAAAATACTGGGACTGTTAACTTGTACTTTTTCTTTAACATTTCTCAGTCATCTCTATAAAATAACGTATAACAAGGAGAGAGAGGAGGACATGTGACAAAAGGTTGTGTAAAGGTTTCACATCCACAAATCCGAGTGCATGGTGTGACCCCGTGTCCGCTAACCCACCGTGAACAGTCATGCCTTCTGCTTTGTTCCATAAAACAGGACAACAAAAAAAGGGCTTTTGTGCTTCAGATGAAGACATGTGGGTTACGAAACGTGAGGCTGCAGTTTCCCTCGATTTCTACCCACCTCATTTTGTGCTTTGTCACAAGTCACGCCGTGAGTCACACCATCCCTTACAGAAGTCAAGTCAGGGATTTTGCTGTGTCATGGTTGTGACTCAGCATTCTAGCTCCGAGGCCATCCTGTTTGTTCTTTTGTTGCCGGGGCGACGGAGAGGGGGGGCGGAGTCTTGTGACCACAGACAGTCGGGAGGTTTATTTCAGTGCTCTGCTGGCCAGGAACAGGAGCAAGTTCAGAGAAAGAAAAAAAGGAACAAAAACAAGAACTAACGAACTAACTGTCATGTGAATTTACTGAGAATTTTTTTTTTTACTTTACATGGTGGTTTCTTTTATTAAGTGTCTTTTAAACAAGACCCTTAACCCTAACCTGTGTGTGGTGTGTGTGTGTGTGTGTGTGTGTGTGTGTGTGTGTTACCTTCACGGTAACAAGAACAAGTTCATGAACTGACAATCTTTTTATTATGGCTCTTAGACAGTTAGATCTCTTATCACACGCATTCAGACTTGGACACATGATATTTTAAGACAGGGATGTAATTTCACTGGGAATGTTAATAACTAGAAGTCTAGTTCAACGGCCAAAAGTGACATTATCACAATGCACAGGATTAAGACGAACTGAAAGACACAAACTCTTCATCTGAACCCATTGACAGAACTCTAAGGCATATCAGGTTTCGTCCTTGTATACAGTAGAAAAACACATTCACATCAAATACTTCCTACCAAGAAACAAGTATTGCTTATGAATACTTTTTGTTCCGGGGCTGGTTAACTACAACTGAGCACACTGACTGAAGACCTTAGAGAGAAGACACTGAAACCCAGCGGAGGTCTGACGATCATAAGAACAGGAGGTAGAAAGTAAAGGTCTTGTGAGGACAGCAGTAGCATCTCTGCCTCAGTGGACTATATTCATCTGTTCTCTAAGAGGTAAATCTACGCTCGAGTCCAAATGTGCCTCTGATTGTTTTTAGCTTTGATTGTTCTGGACATGTAAGAAAAATAATAATAATATCCTTCAAAAAGACTTCAACTGTATACGCAATCAACCTGGACAATATCTAGAAACAGTTTAAGGACAGCAGCTGTACGTTGTATTTCTGGGCCCATTTTGTTGTTTGGTGTATTTTTCTCATTCCCGCGGACAACTGGCCAAGCGTAGACGACGTCACCTCGAGATACTCCTAGCAAAGCAACAACGGAGTTTGATAGCAGGATCATTCTGATCAGGTTTTGGTGTCAGCCTCTCAGAATCAAAAAAACTCCCCAAAGACTCCCCGTTTTTGCAAGGCAGATTTCCACACAGGTGGTTATGCTGATCAAATACCTCGAGGGAAAGTTACATGGGATCGGGTGAACAGGTAAATCTATTTGCTCCGTGATCCCCATGATCAGCCACAACACTCCGACTTTTAGGGAAATCACTAAAAGATCACTAAAAGGTCTCGTCTTCCGTAGTGCCAGTTCAAGGTGCATGTTCACTTGTTGACAACCTCAGTAAACACTTAAGAGTGTTTAGGGTTGGCAGAATCTTGACTGTGTCTTAAGTGCGTTAAGTTTTTTTCATTCCCGAAGTCAATAAAAGACCCTGGACAGCCTCTCCACCCCTCCCAAAATAAATCCTCTAATATATTTAATCTTGTTTTCTTTCTCATAACCTCCTTTTTCTCTGTGCCACCAAACCCCTGTAACCTCTGGCTACATACCACTTCCCTCCATCCCAATTCTCAAATCTTCTTATTCTTTCTCCTGATGCACTTTTGTAGTTTTGTCGAAAACAGACCATAATGTCTGGGTAAACATTATGGTCTGATCTCATCTTTCAGGGGCGTTTTTGGTCCATTTCAGAGGAAATTGTGTTGAACTATTACGTATCCGATGCATATTGGCAAACAAACACTAAATTTGAACCACTAACATTTGTTTTAACTTCTTTCCCACTGCTGGAAACTGTCTGTCTGTCTGCTGAGTGTTTTCATGATTTATGATTTGGTTGTTTTTGTTCTGCGGAGTGGTTTGTGTGGCGTTGGCGTTTCCTCCTACTGATGGCGACATTTTCAGGGCTGTTCACTCGGTTGTTTTCTGCTCACAGGTTCCCACGCACCGCGTGGATATTTGACAATCAATGAAAACAAGGCTTCTCCTAACTACCGGGACCTTTTTTTGCTGCCTATTTTTTTTCATTTCAAAGGGTATTTTATGAATCTTCAAGGACACTTTTTCCCCCGAGCCCCGTTAATTTCTGACCCTGGTTTACATCTATCAGATCCTTTTTCATCTACGAAGCTACAAGTCAGTGTGAAGCTGTGAAGTTGATGTGACTCCACCCCCCATCATCTCTATCTCTCTCTCTCCATCGCCCCATCCTCTCCCTCTCTTTCTCCCTAGGCGGTAGGGATCCAGACACTCTTCCACTGAACGGCGTTTCTCCAGATCTCCTCCAGGAGCGAGGGATGAGGGCGAGACCAGTCCACCCCTCCATCCTTTCCCTCCTCCTCCTCATGGCAGTGCAGCCAGAGGGTTTTCAGAGGGCTGGTGCAGCTGTACTGGAGGTACTGACAGCCCTGAGACATATACAGACAAAAACAAAGAATAAACTAATACAAAATGACTCGAAAGACGTGCTGCGTCATAGGAGCAATGCATTGTGGTCATTGTAGTTTACTAAACAAACACTTTCAGAGCTTGGCAGCATTAAGTCTTCACTGTTTGAAAACTGCTTCATGCATTACGGCGCCTGAACTGAATCCAAAATGTACTTCACATGGTAAAATGCATCACTTTAAACCGGTGATCAGAAAGCGATTAGCCAATCACACCGATCAAATCTTTACCTCAGCACTGCCCCAGTACCAGATGGCCTTGATGACGCTGTGATTGGCCAGAGCCGCTGTCAGCTGATCTCTACTTCCTGTTATGATGTTTACCAAGCCTGCTGGCAGGTCTGAAGACTGGAGCACCTAGAGAGAGGAGGAGGAGGAGGAGGAGGAGGAGGAGGAGGAGGAGCAGCAGCAGGTGGGAGGGATTAGACAAAATAATCAATGTTTACAGAAACTAACCCATGGATACACAGCCTGGTACACACTGATCACACAGACAGTCAGACAGCAAGACAAACAAACACACACACATAAATACTACATACACACAGACACACACACTACTAGTAATTTTACTCCGACCACCCTGACAGCAACAAGGGTTAAAACTCCTCCCTGCCTTGGAGGCGTGGAGCAGGAAGGAGAGCAGGACGTGAAGTTAAAAAAAAAAAACAATTTACTCCTTTGAGATTCAAGCTCGGGGCTTCTGCAAATTTCAGAAAGCCAAATTAAAAACCTTTTTAATGCTCGCTGGAAGTGAATCTAAGACCGATTTAAACATATAGAACTTGAACTTTTGAACTATTGAATAAATAATAAAAAATAAATGGGCAACGTAAAGAGAAAAGAAAGGGACATGAAGTCTAATTGTGTTTAATAAAACTGTTACTACTAACTCTGTTCTGTAGTAATCTAAGAAACGACACGCAGCACAAAGAAACCTCGTTCAGCGTGGTGAGAAAAAACAAGACTGAATGAACGTATTCCAGTCGGTTTAAACCTTTTAAGGCCTTAAATTCAGATCATTTATATTAAAGAGTTTTCAACAGTTTCCCCCCCACCTGGATGAACGCCAAGGCCGGTAGCAGGGTAATTCTGACTGGGCACCATCACGACGGCGTTGCCCATGGCGATGGTTGCCCCGAGTAGCGTAACCATGGAGAGGAGCGGCCTGTTGTCGGGGAGGACCAATCCCACCACTCCCAGAGCTTCAGGGAGGGAGAGGGCCGAGCCAGACTGGGGGACAGGCTGAAGGAGACGGACAGGATAAGCAGTGAGTGATATCAATACTCTACCTACCAAAACCTCATCTCCCACCAGACCACCATCCTCTGAGCCAGGCTGCAGATCCTCTAGGTCAGTGGTCCTCAAATCCGGGCCTCGGGGGTCCAGAGTGCCGCTGGTTTCCTCTCCTACCAGGAAGTTAACTGCATTCCCCTGGCATCCCAGGTCTTCATCAATCCCTGATTAGATGGCTAGAATGGAAACTACCTGGCAGAATAGAAAACCAGCGGTACTCTGGACCCCGAGGCCCGGATTTGAGGACCACTGACCTAGAGGATCTGCAGCCTGGAGGGAAGGACTGGGGGGGGCCACACGTGTCACACCATAAACATCAATCTATCATAGTTAAAGTAACTGTGATACCGTGGTGTAATTACTGTAAACAAATGAGACCACGGTTGCGATGATTGGGCGCCTCCATCTCACACCAGCGTTTTTTAGTGTTTCTCAAAATTAAGACTACATTTCCCATAAACCCTGTTGCTTCCTTTCTCTCCTTCCACCATCTGCCTTTCTGAGAAACTCTGAAAGCTTTAGCTCCGTTAACGCCCTCTTCCTGTTTTGTGCCGTAAAGCAATCCAGCAGATTTCCAGCAAAGCCTGACCTGGTGTGTAAGCAGAGAGGCTGCCCGTCTTCTGGGCGATGGTCTCGTTCGTTTACAGTAATTATACTAATCCATAGTCTCAAAATTCTTAATACTACATATTAAAAACTTTGTTTTGTTTTGTTGGACATCATATAACTCACTGGTGCTCCTCCATGGGCCTTGTCACAGCGTGCCGCCCAATCACTGAGCCTGACAATGCTTAGCTCCACCTCCTCGTCAGCCTCTTCCAATGAGAGGCCAGTCTGGGCAGTGATCGCCGCGGCCATGTCCCGCCTCTTCGCCTCCAGGCCCTTGGCCAGAGAGGAGAGCGACTGAGCGCGTGCAGACGGGCTTTTCCTCATCCAGCTGGAGGAGAGAAAGGATGTGATTAAAAGAAGAGCAGTGCATCTCTCACATCCTGCTTTCGAACATCCCTGTATACACATGAATGTGTTGGACCCATTTCCTCCGGTTTCAGGGCGGCTTCCCTACCTGCAGCGCCCCCTGGAGACCACCATGTTAATCGCTGCTGCCCATTACCTTCATTTATTGAACTGCCATCTCTACCTATATCCTATTCTTGATTTGCTTATTTTTTTTACTTTGATTCTACTGCTGCAGTGATGCAATTTCCCCATATAGATGATTAAAGTTTCATCTCATCCCTCAATATCCGATTTGGATTTCTCATAACTGGGATAAGAGATTATTTGAATGGGACGCGATGGGCGAATATGACGACTAAACAACAGAAAACATGCTGATTGATAACAGTATATTACTGTAAATGTTCTCAGCGACAAGGGAAAGCTGTAATACAATTATTACAGAGACCTGATGAGGCGATACCAGGGCTGCCTTGAACCTGGTGAGGTGAGATTGCTCAATATACTGGATGCCTCGACAACTAGACGACGGTGTGGAGGTGTCTTGTGTTTTTAAATCAGATGATAGATCTGATGAAATCCAAGTCCACTGTGTTGCAATAGGCATACTGTACAGTAAAACTCAAGAGGTCCAGAGTTAGAGATCAGGTCAGAGGTCAGAGGTCAGAGTGTGTCCTCGATGTCGCCAAACTATCCTCACAGGTAATGAGATACAAATGTGTGAACTGTGTGTGTGTGTGTGTGTGTGTGTGTGTGTGTGTGTGTATACCAGCTCTTAACCAGGTTGGATATTAGTAGCAGCCTCCATTGCTGTATGTCCATCGTGTCTGTGAGTGTGTGTGTTTGAGTGCATAGTTGTGTATCGTGTGTTCATGTGTTTGTGTCTTCAGGTTAGACTTTGATATTCCTCTCCACTGTATTGTAAACACTGTGTGTGTGTGTGTGTGTGTTCGTTCTCACCCGGGCTGAACTTTGATAGCAGCCTCCACTGCGTTGCGGACGTCTTTCCTGCCTCCATCTGGACAGTAGGCCAATACACCGACGCCCCCTGGTGGCCGCACCGCCATACTGCTGCCAGACTCAGACTTGCATGACTTACCGCCTACAAACTGTAGGTAGGACTTAGGGACACTGAGGGGGGAGGAGAGGGGGGAGGGGGGGGGTAAGAGAAGTAGGGGCAGGCAGAGAGAGAGAGAGAGAGAGAGAGAGAGAGAGAGAGAGAGAGAGAGAGAGAGAGAGAGAGAGAGAGAGAGAGAGAAGATGACAGGGTAAATTCACAAGGCTTTCGTCTACCTACGAGTTCATTGGTCATTGGTTTGCTGATCACATCTCTGATCAATGTTAATGGTCAAGTGATCAAACTCGTGCATTACACACACACACTCACACTCACACACACACACACACCTGGCAGGGTCTGATCCATCAGGAATGACAGCTGTGGAAGCTGCTGCTCCAAACTTGGCGTAGTCCAGAGAGACGGGGGAGGAGCGAGGAAGAGGAGGCGAGGAAGAGGAGGGCCGCAGGAACTGGTACAGACCCTGGTAGAAAGCAGACAGGAGGTCAACTACCTGGTGGCCTAGAGGTCAGTGAAGGTCACAGGTCTGATGTGTCCTAGCCAACCTGCCTGCTCCGTCACCGTAAGCCACTCTGTCAGTTTAATACCTAGAAGGTAACTAAATAAATAATAATATCTCAAGTTGTAGCCGATTGAGATTTAAATTTGTTGTTTTCCTGCTTCTCCTTGTTCATTTTCTACTGTTGTTGTCTGATTTGATACGAAGGAAATCACTTCATCAAGGCCTGAATATTACAAACCTCTGCTCAGGACACAGAAGTCCTGAATATTTCTTGTATCAAATCCTACAAAGAATCAATCAATCAATCAATCAATCAATCAATCAGTGAGGTAAATACCAGCAAGCACGCACTATTAAATATAGTGTAATCAATGTCAGAGGTCAGAGGTCAGCTACAGAACAGCACCCATGAAGCTGGTAGACATTCAGCGTCTTGTCTTTGTATTACTTCCTTACCTCCCGTCCTCCGTCGGTGCCGGTACCACTGTCTTTGTGACCGGAGGCTGGGAGGCAGGGGTCACACATGGAGTGGGAATTCACCCACACTGAGCCTACAGACAGACTGGGGGGGGGGGGGAGGTATGGAAGAGAAAAGAGAAGGATGAAGGAGGGAAGGATGGGCAGCCACCCTTAAGACGGCAGTATACTAAAAAGAGAGGCCAAGAATACAAGAGGGAGAGAAGGAAGGTGATTTAGAGGAAGGAAAGAGGGATGAGGATGGAAAGAGAGATAGATGAAGAGCAACAGAAGGAGAATGGGCAGAAGAAATGTGAAAGAGGCCGTGTACCTCTTAGCTGTCTCCAGGGCCAGGGTGAGGTCTTCGGTCCAGACCGAGGCCGCCTGGCCGTGGGGGCTGTGGTTACCTGGGGATGACGACAGAGGGTTAAAGGTCACAATCACTCTCCTTCCTGTTTCAGTAAGACTGCCGTTCAACCGGACGACAACACCCACGTCCAGTATGAACACACACATCCACAAACACTTCCTGACCCAGCGCCACGGCCTCGGTGTTGCTTCTGAAGGACATGAGGGGCAGCAGGGGTCCCGGAGGGGGCGTGGCCACACACGGAGAGGAGGGGGCCACCGCACACAGCACCGTGGGGGGGTACTGGGCACCGGAGGGGGGCGCCGCGCATGGCTGAATCAACTGGGGGGAGGGAGGGAGGGGGGGGAGGGGGGGAGGGGGAGAGAAAGAGAGAGAGAGATTGTGAGTTGACATACCAAACTAGTCTAAATCTTGACTGTATTTTTATTGATTTCTCATTTAGAAAGTTTATTTTCTTAAGTTTATACAGGAATTAAAGTCTCTTACTCTATATACTAATACTATATACTAATACTATATACTACTACTATATACTAACACTATATACTAATGGAGGCGCATTGAATAATTCACTACTGCAACATCTGCAGTGTGTTTTATCCCATTTAATATAACACACTGGCTTCCTCCTCAACAGACGACATCATGTCCATCATTCCGTCAAACTGTGTACTGTGGTAGTATTGTGAATCAGCTCTACTCTACTCTGGTTCCTACGACTATCGACCCATCATGAGATAACACAAGTTGACATGACATTGAAATGATTCCCGTGACATTTCTAAAACTGCATGCACAAGTTCCTTTTTTCAACCTCTGCTGGCCTGGAAAACAACATTTTTGAATTCCATGACTCTTCCAGGTTTTCCATGACCGTGGAAACCCTGTATCTAACCAACGCAGCTGAGAACGGCACTTCTAAAAAAGGATCTGTGACTGACCGTTGCCCCCTGCTGCTGAGCCTCCTGTACTGCAGCGTCCACCAGGGCCTTGTCTCCATCGCTGGGCAGGGCCACACACTTCATCCCAGCCATGCACAGCCTGAGACGGGACACGACGGCGTCCAACACACTCTCCTGCACACACAACACCCACTGGACCTGAGGGGAGAGAGGAGAAGAAAACACTTTACCTGGTGGCTATCGCTGCTCACGCTAACTACCCAGTTCTTCTTCTGTTGATTCCAAACAAACCGGAAAAGTAAAACGTCTCACTTCCTGTCTGCCAAAGGATTTTTTTCCCCAGGAAAGACCTACCTGACACCGGGTGTTTAGAACAGCAAATGGAGAAGCTTTCATGAACCCGGTGTCGGTTGAATCAACAGCAAAACTATATGAAGATGTCGCTCTTACTTTCTTCAATATCTCTGGCTGTTGATGAAGGTCAATATCAATCAATCTGTCAAAAACTGTCCTGTCTGGTGACTTGGTGATCTTGTTCAGTATCATACCTGTTACAACTTCTAATATAAAGCATCTCTGAGTACTTGAAGGCACCGTGGGGAATAGTATTTTCATGTGCTGGATGAGTTTTGCCCAGTTCACCTCTTTCTTCTTCTTGAAGGCGGTTTCTATCACTCCGTCCACGGCGCTGTCGATGTCGGCCGACTCAAAGACGATGAAGGGGCAGGTGGCGCCGATGGAGGGCGAGAGAGAGACGGGGACGCCCATCCCTGCGGTGGCCTGACACAGCATCCCTCCATCCTGACGGAGAGAAAGAAAACAGCATCTTATATTAGATTATTTTGGAATTTTGACATTTTTAAGCATCAGTGTCAAATTACTGTAAACAAATGAGACCATGGTGGATGATTGGTAGTCTCCATCTCACACCAGCGGTACTGTTAGTGTTTCCCAAAATGAAGACCACATTTCCCATAAACCCCGTTGCTACTTGTCCCTCCCAGCTGGAAGAACAGCGCCCTCTTCCTGTTTTGTGCCATAAAGCAATCCAGCAGATTTCCCACAAAATCTGCCCTGGTGTCACATGATGTAGAGGCCAGTCTTTGTTGATGGTAACTACACTCATGTTTCAAATGAATCTGCTGTTGATTTATTGATGTTAAAATGCCACAGAGCATCTTTAACAAGGTCCAAGGTTCTAAAAAAAACAACTTTGTGACACTTGAACATGAAGTCTCTACTTTTTTAGCATAAAAATACAAGTGATTTTACATTCATACATACAGGTTTGAGACACAGACAGACAGACAGACAGACAGACAGACAGACAGACAGACCTGCTTGTTGCCGCTGTAGGTGACATAGCTGATGCTGGGGTTCTGGGCCACTTTGGCACCCAGAGATACATCACTTCCTGTTAGAATGTTCAGGGCCCCAGCAGGAAGTCCCGCCTCCATAAAAAGCTGGGCCAATAGGAGAGCTGGAGGGGCGGTGCTCAGGCCAGGGACAACAACCACAGAGTTGCCTAGGAGACAGGAAAAGATTTTATATGTTGTTGTTTATCTGTTGTCTGCCCTTTTCTCTTGCTGTTTTCTGCTATGACTCTGAGGACGTTTGACCTCTCGGTTTGTTTAGATTTGATGAAATGACATATGGATAAAAACACAATGTGGCGATACTGTCAATACTGAAAACACTGAATACATTGAATGAACTGCAAATGGTACAAATGTGGACAGTCTGTGCTGAATATCCACCATGTTGATGAGAACAGGACACAAACTTTGTCTAACACACTTTCATTCAGTACATCTGTTCCACTCCCTGTATGTGTGCCTGTACTAGGAAGTGAGTGAGTGAGTGTGTGTGTGTATGTGTGTATGTGTGTGTGAGAGTGTGTGTGTGTGTGTGTGTGTGTGTGTGAGTGTGTGAGTGTGTGAGTGTGTTACCCATGGCTAGTGCTGGTAGGACTTTCAGCATAAGGGAATAGAGAGCGCAGTCATCAGAGACGACTACTGCCACCACACCTGCAAACAACATAGGAAGAAATCCATCAACATAGAGTACTAAACACACATGCCTCTTTACACACGCACATACACACACACGCACACACACACACACACACACACACCCACCCAGTGGGGTCCAGTCGGTGATGAGGGCGTCTCTGACCTGGGCCCAGCTAGCATAGTACTGTGCCAGTCTGACCAGGGGGGGGGGGGGAGCAGGGGGCCTGGCACAGCTCACACACCTCCGACACACACTGACCATGCTGTCCGAGAACGCTCACCGACCTGGGAGACACACATTCGACTTTGATCCACCCATCGATCTGGCCTTTTGTCCATCATCTGTCTGACATAATGGATTTATTTGGAAGCAGACGATTTGTGTGCTGTCTAGATCTTTATTGCTTGTTTCCCCCCTCGGAGATCAATAAAGTTTTCTCTCCTGCACTAACAGGAAGTGTGAGGCGGTCTGTGTCGTCTTACCTGAGCAGCACTTTGGCCCTCTGATGGCAGGACAGTCCACTCCAGGCCTTAAAGCCACTCACAGCAGAGGAGGCACACTGGGAAATATCTTCCTCCACAGCACACACTGTACTACACACACTACCACCTGGGGGGGGGGTGAAATATAGTTAACATCAATAGTTTAATCATACTTATACTACTTTTATTACACAAATTAAGCGGTGAGTCACTGATATTGATCAACAACCCTATCGATCTCTGCAGATATATTATGGTCATATTGTGCTGCAGTAAAAATCCCCTTTAAATGAACCTGTAATCTCATGAAGAACAAAATGGGGCAATGTGGGACACTAACACACTGTTCTCTCGACACATGTCCCTTTTACCTTTAGCATCAGCCAGGGAGCGAGCCTGTCTCTCTGTCGGACGGACCAACTTGCCATCGATGAACAGACCCAGAGCGCGGGAGTGGTGGTCCAGCCAGGCCTGACGGAGGAGGAGGAGGGGTTGGCAACCAGTAGTCAACAATACACTCAAGTTGTGGAGAAAGGGAGAGAGGGGACCAGACCAGGCCTTCTATTCAAGTTGTACTATTGCAGCCTATTACACGGACCCCTGAAACCCCTGAAACCCCTGACACAACGACTCCCTACATGTGGCAGATTTGAGGTTGTACATGAATTACAGGAGGATTTGTGTGTCATTGGCCAAGAAAAAAGCCACCTCTGCCGGACGGTGACCAATAAAAAGGGCCGCAGACGGCGCGTGTCAACTATTGACAGAAAGAAGACCAAGGTTCAGGTTCAGGTTCAGGTTTAACACGGAGCTTCTCTCCAAACAGGCCAAACTAAAGCAGCTCTGCATTGTTGTGACATTCAAGAGAACAACAACAACAAACAAAAAACATATCTGTGACCTGAAGCCATGCACTACACTACGGCCCTTATAGTTATGTAGCATCTGAGGAGGAAACGGTGCTGAGGACAGTGTGAGCCCAACCTCCATAAGTGTCAGTATTAGCAGTGGCAGCTGTAATGTAAACCGAAACAGAGCAGATCCAACTGTCCTGGGATCTGCCCTCACCCTCACATCATAACCAATGTACTGTCAGTCACACGTGAGCCTTGTGCGTTACAGTGAACTAATGAGCCTCGCGTGCTTATGGTTGAAACGGTTTACTACCAGCAGCAGCATATTACCTCTGGTATGCAGTAAAACCTGATGTGGGAGAAACCTACTTGTTACATATTGACAGTGGGATATTGTATGGCATAATTTCATCCTTGCAAAAGCATTAACGTTACATCATTGACTTGCGTGGGTCAGATCGTAGTCTAACCCTGACCCTTTTGGCTTTTCCTCTGCTATGTTCAAGTCTAGTATGAAACGTTAGCTTTACCTGTGCAGTGGCAGTGCTAGAAGTAGTTGGTCCGTACTCCATGCTTTGAAAAACGTCGTGTACCGTCTTGGTGGTGCTGCCAGCCATAATAGTTCAAATGTCCCAAGCAAGAATCTCCCTAACGCTACAAATGAGAATCCGTTATTGAATGTCTGTGATCTTTATATCGTATGAAGTGAAATTCGCCGGACTCTCCAGACACCAAGTTGACACCTGCAAGAAAAAAGATGGACCGAAGTGTTGGCAGGAGGCGACACAGAGTCCACGGCGAGCTCAAGCTGCTAGCTTACTCTCGTCACGTCTCGGCTACTCCTTCCTACTTCACAGGCTAGCCGTTGCTAGCTAGCTAACTAGCCGCTATGCTACTAGTGAAGCGGAAGTCGTCTTCTTCTTCTTCTTTGGGGTTTAACGGCTGCTTGCATCCTTGGTGTTGCATTACTGCCATCTTCTGGAGGTAGTTAACTCCTACAGTGTCCGGTTTGTCAGATTTTCCCTATCAATCCTGTTCTCTTCAGAAAGCTGACCAGATACTTCCTGCCTTGTCCACTTCCACCACACTCCGGTATGCCCTTTAAACCTGCTCCTGTTAGCCCTGATCTTTCCATTCCCTCCATCATGTCCTTTCTTTCTGACGTATATTTCCTGCAGTTAACAAGTACATGTTCTACTGTTTCTGGTACCTGACATTGTTCACATAGTCCAGTTGGATGCTTCCCTATAATGTGGAGAGTCCCGTTCAAGTTACTGTGTCCTATTCTTAGTCTGGTCATTACTACCTCCTCTTTTCTATTTCCTCCCCTGTTTCTCTCACTACCCACTCTATCTTGTCTCCTGATCACACTGCTGCTGCCACTCCATATTGATTTTCCTCCATGCAATACTCTTTCCCTCTGATTTTGAGAATTTAATTGCGGTGTCTATGTTTTCTTTTTTAACAGCTTGTTTGGCTAGTTTGTCCACTCTCTCATTACCCATAATGCCCATATGCGCAGGAACCCAAATGAATGTGACCCCAGTGCCTTGTATTATTACCCGTGAAGTGGAAGTCGTCATTTTGTGTGACGCAATTTATTGATTTCATTTCATGGAACAAAACGTAGTATAGTTTAAAGGAAGGTTTGCTTGCTGTCCATTTTACTTTATGAATGAAGTATTAAAAAAAAAGAGATTAATGATAAGAGAGGTGTCATTGTTTGTGTTGTCATTATAAAAAAATAAAAAACTGTCTTCTTTTTTAAGGATGACATTAAGGGTTGGTTTTGCCCATAAGAAATCTTGTAATCCACTCCAAAGCTCTTTGACATAGGGCCATTATAAAGTATGAATTATGAATTGTGATTAATCTTATAAGACATTTATTTCACTTTGTTTAATATACAATATTTATTATGTATAGTGAAGACCTTATCCCATTGTCTGTCCCAAACCGATTTAAAAATATTTTGGTACAATTGAAAGATGTAAAAACTAGAAGGCGAAAAGAACAACGTGGACTCATTTTTTAATACATCTACACATCTCCTATGTTAGATTGAACACTCCTGTTGTGTATTATTCTGTGTTTGTATGTTCATGTATTTCAAAAAAAGTTATATTAAAAAAACAAAAAGCAAACGTAGGACAGCCACTTTTTGGACCAAATGGCTTTCCATATATTATTGCTGTTTCTGTCAAATACCATTCATATTTTCCATAGGGAGTTTGGACTACACACCAAATGGCGGAAATGCTAACTTTACAGACGTGAATTCAGTAGCAGCAAGTTACTTTTATTTTTCAATGCTCATCCAAGATAACAATCTACAATGTATGATTATGTCAGACTACTTTTTTGAGGTAAGACACAAGCAATTGAGCAAAATGGGGGGGTGACAAGATCAGCTGGGAGTCATCGTCATAACAATGGTGGGACAAGTTGTGAGAGTGAAAACCAGAACAGAGACATTGGGAAAAGTGTCAGGATTTCTTGTTTTTCATCCAGGAGGCCTGAGTTCAACTCCCGGAATGGGAAAGACTCTTCATCAAGCCATTTGGTCTTCAGAGAGCAACAACAACTAAGTGAAAAGTGGCCGTGGCCATTTTTGGCACCCTTGGCGGAGGCAGCTTGCTTCCAGTCGACAATCAGAGAACAAAAGGGGGAATTCAAGCTCCCATATGGTCTTGGGTCAGGATTCCTGGTTTTCACCCAGGCGGCCGGGGTTCAACTACCGGTATGGGAATGACTCTTTATCAAGCCATTTGGTCTTCGGAGAGCCGCGACTACAGTGTAAAATCAGTATGTGATTCATGTCAACCATTGGTTCAGCGCCACGTGGCTTGTGGTTGGCTGACTGGGCTGGGTCAATTTCGGCAACCTTCAGGGAGGTTTTGGCAGCCTTGGAGGAGGTTCAACTCCTGCTCTGGGAGTGACTTTTCATCAAGCCATTTGGTCTTCGGAGAGCAACAACAACTGAGTGGCCGTGGCTGTTTTTGGCACCCTTGGCGGAGGCAGCTTGCTTCCTGTCGACAATTAGAGAACAAAAAGGAGGTATTGAAGCTCCCATATGGTCTAGCGGTCAGGATTCCTGGTTTTCACCCAGGCGGCCCGGATTCAACTCCCGGTATGGGAATGACTCTTTATCAAACCATTTAGTGACTTGGTGGAGGAGGCAGCTTGCTGCCAGTCGACAATCAGAGAACAAAAGAGAGGGATTTAAGGTCCCATATGGTCTAGCGGTCAGGATTCCTGGTTTTCACCCAGGCGGCCCGGGTTCAACTCCCGGTATGGGAATGATACTTTATCAAACCGTTTAGTGACTTGGTGGAAGAGGCAGCTTTCTGCCAGTCAACAATCAGAGAACAAAAAGGAATCTTGAAACTCCCATATGGTCTAGCGGTCAGGATTCCTGGTTTTCACCCAGGCGGCCCGGGTTCAACTCCCGGTATGGGAATGACTCTTTATCAAACCATTTAGTGACTTGGTGGAGGAGGCAGCTTTCTGCCAGTCGACAATCAGGAACAAAACAGAGAGATTCAAGTTCCCATATGGTCTAGCGGTCAGGATTCCTGGTTTTCACCCAGGCGGCCCGGGTTCAACTCCCGGTATGGGAATGACTCTTTATCAAGCCATTTGGTCTTCGGAGAGCCGCGACTACAGTGTTAAATCAGTATGTGATTCATGTCAACCATTGGTTCAGCGCCACGTGGCTTGTGGTTGGCTGACTGGGCTGGGTCAATTTCGGCAACCTTCAGGGAGGTTTTGGCAGCCTTGGAGGAGGTTCAACTCCTGCTCTGGGAGTGACTTTTCATCAAGCCATTTGGTCTTCGGAGAGCAACAACAACTGAGTGGCCGTGGCCGTTTTTGGCACCCTTGGCGGAGGCAGCTTGCTTCCTGTCGACAATTAGAGAACAAAAAGGAGGTATTGAAGCTCCCATATGGTCTAGCGGTCAGGATTCCTGGTTTTCACCCAGGCGGCCCGGATTCAACTCCCGGTATGGGAATGACTCTTTATCAAACCATTTAGTGACTTGGTGGAGGAGGCAGCTTGCTGCCAGTCGACAATCAGAGAACAAAAGAGAGGGATTTAAGGTCCCATATGGTCTAGCGGTCAGGATTCCTGGTTTTCACCCAGGCGGCCCGGGTTCAACTCCCGGTATGGGAATGACACTTTATCAAACCATTTAGTGACTTGGTGGAAGAGGCAGCTTTCTGCCAGTCGACAATCAGAGAACAAAAAGGAATCTTGAAACTCCCATATGGTCTAGCGGTCAGGATTCCTGGTTTTCACCCAGGCGGCCCGGGTTCAACTCCCGGTATGGGAATGACTCTTTATCAAACCATTTAGTGACTTGGTGGAGGAGGCAGCTTTCTGCCAGTCGACAATCAGGAACAAAACAGAGAGATTCAAGTTCCCATATGGTCTAGCGGTCAGGATTCCTGGTTTTCACCCAGGCGGCCCGGGTTCAACTCCCGGTATGGGAATGACTCTTTATCAAGCCATTTGGTCTTCGGAGAGCCGCAACTACAGTGTTAAATCAGTATGTGATTCATGTCAACCATTGGTTCAGCGCCACGTGGCTTGTGGTTGGCTGACTGGGCTGGGGTCAATTTCGGCAACCTTCAGGGAGGTTTTGGCAGCCTTGGAGGAGGTTCAACTCCTGCTTTGGGAGTGACTTTTCATCAAGCCATTTGGTCTTCGGAAAGCAACAACAACTGAGTGGCCGTGGCTGTTTTTGGCACCCTTGGCGGAGGCAGCTTGCTTCCTGTCGACAATCAGAGAACAAAAAGGAAGTATTGAAGCTCCCATATGGTCTAGCGGTAAGGATTCCTGGTTTTCACCCAGGCGGCCAGGGTTCAACTCCCGGTATGGGAATGACTCTTTATCAAACCATTTAGTGACTTGGTGGAGGAGGCAGCTTGCTGCCAGTCGACAATCAGAGAACAAAAGAGAGGGATTTAAGGTCCCATATGGTCTAGCGGTCAGGATTCCTGGTTTTCACCCAGGCGGCCCGGGTTCAACTCCCGGTATGGGAATGACACTTTATCAAACCATTTAGTGACTTGGTGGAGGAGGCAGCTTTCTGCCAGTCGACAATCAGGAACAAAACAGAGAGATTCAAGTTCCCATATGGTCTAGCGGTCAGGATTCCTGGTTTTCACCCAGGCGGCCCGGGTTCAACTCCCGGTATGGGAATGACTCTTTATCAAGCCATTTGGTCTTCGGAGAGCCGCGACTACAGTGTTAAATCAGTATGTGATTCATGTCAACCATTGGTTCAGCGCCACGTGGCTTGTGGTTGGCTGACTGGGCTGGGGTCAATTTCGGCAACCTTCAGGGAGGTTTTGGCAGCCTTGGAGGAGGTTCAACTCCTGCTTTGGGAGTGACTTTTCATCAAGCCATTTGGTCTTCGGAAAGCAACAACAACTGAGTGGCCGTGGCTGTTTTTGGCACCCTTGGCGGAGGCAGCTTGCTTCCTGTCGACAATCAGAGAACAAAAAGGAAGTATTGAAGCTCCCATATGGTCTAGCGGTAAGGATTCCTGGTTTTCACCCAGGCGGCCCGGGTTCAACTCCCGGTATGGGAATGACTCTTTATCAAACCATTTAGTGACTTGGTGGAGGAGGCAGCTTTCTGCCAGTCGACAATCAGAGAACAAAAGAGAGGATCTTAAGGTCCCATATGGTCTAGCGGTCAGGATTCCTGGTTTTCACCCAGGCGGCCCGGGTTCAACTCCCGGTATGGGAATGACTCTTCATCAAGCCATTTGGTCTTCGGAGAACCGCGACTACAGTGTTAAATCAGTATGTGATTCATGTCAACCATTGGTTCAGCGCCACGTGGCTTGTGGTTGGCTGACTGGGCTGGGTCAATTTCGGCAACCTTCAGGGAGGTTTTGGCAGCCTTGGAGGAGGTTCAACTCCTGCTCTGGGAGTGACTTTTTATCAAGCCATTTGGTCTTCGGAGAGCAACAACAACTGAGTGGCCGTGGCCGTTTTTGGCACCCTTGGCGGAGGCAGCTTGCTTCCTGTCGACAATCAGAGAACAAAAAGGAGGTATTGAAGCTCCCATATGGTCTAGCGGTCAGGATTCCTGGTTTTCACCCAGGCGGCCCGGATTCAACTCCCGGTATGGGAATGACACTTTATCAAACCATTTAGTGACTTGGTGGAGGAGGCAGCTTGCTGCCAGTCGACAATCAGAGAACCAAAGAGAGGGATTTAAGGTCCCATATGGTCTAGCGGTCAGGATTCCTGGTTTTCACCCAGGCGGCCCGGGTTCAACTCCCAGTATGGGAATGACACTTTATCAAACCATTTAGTGACTTGGTGGAAGAGGCAGCTTTCTGCCAGTCGACAATCAGAGAACAAAAAAGAATCTTGAAACTCCCATATGGTCTAGCGGTCAGGATTCCTGGTTTTCACCCAGGCGGCCCGGGTTCAACTCCCGGTATGGGAATGACTCTTTTATCAAACCATTTAGTGTCTTGGTGGAGGAGGCAGCTTTCTGCCAGTCGACAATCAGGAACAAAACAGAGAGATTCAAGTTCCCATATGGTCTAGCGGTCAGGATTCCTGGTTTTCACCCAGGCGGCCCGGGTTCAACTCCCGGTATGGGAATGACTCTTTATCAAGCCATTTGGTCTTCGGAGAGCCGCGACTACAGTGTTAAATCAGTATGTGATTCATGTCAACCATTGGTTCAGCGCCACGTGGCTTGTGGTTGGCTGACTGGGCTGGGGTCAATTTCGGCAACCTTCAGGGAGGTTTTGGCAGCCTTGGAGGAGGTTCAACTCCTGCTTTGGGAGTGACTTTTCATCAAGCCATTTGGTCTTCGGAAAGCAACAACAACTGAGTGGCCGTGGCTGTTTTTGGCACCCTTGGCGGAGGCAGCTTGCTTCCTGTCGACAATCAGAGAACAAAAAGGAAGTATTGAAGCTCCCATATGGTCTAGCGGTAAGGAATTCCTGGTTTTCACCCAGGCGGCCAGGGTTCAACTCCCGGTATGGGAATGACTCTTTATCAAACCATTTAGTGACTTGGTGGAGGAGGCAGCTTGCTGCCAGTCGACAATCAGAGAACAAAAGAGAGGGATTTAAGGTCCCATATGGTCTAGCGGTCAGGATTCCTGGTTTTCACCCAGGCGGCCCGGGTTCAACTCCCGGTATGGGAATGACTCTTCATCAAGCCATTTGGTCTTCGGAGAGCCGCGACTACAGTGTTAAATCAGTATGTGATTCATGTCAACCATTGGTTCAGCGCCACGTGGCTTGTGGTTGGCTGACTGGGCTGGGTCAATTTCGGCAACCTTCAGGGAGGTTTTGGCAGCCTTGGAGGAGGTTCAACTCCTGCTCTGGGAGTGACTTTTTCATCAAGCCATTTGGTCTTCGGAGAGCAACAACAACTGAGTGGCCGTGGCCGTTTTTGGCACCCTTGGCGGAGGCAGCTTGCTTCCTGTCGACAATTAGAGAACAAAAAGGAGGTATTGAAGCTCCCATATGGTCTAGCGGTCAGGATTCCTGGTTTTCACCCAGGCGGCCCGGATTCAACTCCCGGTATGGGAATGACACTTTATCAAACCATTTAGTGACTTGGTGGAGGAGGCAGCTTGCTGCCAGTCGACAATCAGAGAACAAAAGAGAGGATTTAAGGTCCCATATGGTCTAGCGGTCAGGATTCCTGGTTTTCACCCAGGCGGCCCGGGTTCAACTCCCGGTATGGGAATGACTCTTTATCAAGCCATTTGGTCTTCGGAGAGCCGCAACTACAGTGTTAAATCAGTATGTGATTCATGTCAACCATTGGTTCAGCGCCACGTGGCTTGTGGTTGGCTGACTGGGATGGGGTCAATTTCGGCAACCTTCAGGGAGGTTTTGGCAGCCTTGGAGGAGGTTCAACTCCTGCTTTGGGAGTGACTTTTCATCAAGCCATTTGGTCTTCGGAAAGCAACAACAACTGAGTGGCCGTGGCTGTTTTTGGCACCCTTGGCGGAGGCAGCTTGCTTCCTGTCGACAATCAGAGAACAAAAAGGAAGTATTGAAGCTCCCATATGGTCTAGCGGTAAGGATTCCTGGTTTTCACCCAGGCGGCCCGGGTTCAACTCCCGGTATGGGAATGACTCTTTATCAAACCATTTAGTGACTTGGTGGAGGAGGCAGCTTTCTGCCAGTCGACAATCAGAGAACAAAAAGTAAGTATTGAAGCTCCCATATGGTCTAGCGGTAAGGATTCCTGGTTTTCACCCAGGCGGCCCGAGTTCAACTCCCGGTATGGGAATGACTCTTTATCAAACCATTTAGTGACTTGGTGGAGGAGGCAGCTTGCTGCCAGTCGACAATCAGAGAACAAAAGAGAGGGATTTTAGGTCCCATATGGTCTAGCGGTCAGGATTCCTGGTTTTCACCCAGGCGGCCCGGGTTCAACTCCCGGTATGGGAATGACACTTTATCAAACCATTTAGTGACTTGGTGGAAGAGGCAGCTTTCTGCCAGTCGACAATCAGGAACAAAACAGAGAGGTTCAAGGTCCCATATGGTCTAGCGGTCAGGATTCCTGGTTTTCACCTAGGCGGCCCGGGTTCAACTCCCGGTATGGGAATGACACTTAATCAAACCATTTAGTGACTTGGTGGAGGAGGCAGCTTTCTGCCAGTCGACAATCAGAGAACAAAAAGGAATCTTGAAACTCCCATATGGTCTAGCGGTCAGGATTCCTGGTTTTCACCCAGGCGGCCCGGGTTCAACTCCCGGTATGGGAATGACACTTTATCAAACCATTTAGTGACTTGGTGGAAGAGGCAGCTTTCTGCCAGTCGACAATCAGAGAACAAAAGAGAGGGATTTTAAGGTCCCATATGGTCTAGCGGTCAGGATTCCTGGTTTTCACCCAGGCGGCCCGGGTTCAACTCCCGGTATGGGAATGACACTTTATCAAACCATTTAGTGACTTGGTGGAAGAGGCAGCTTTCTGCCAGTCGACAATCAGGAACAAAACAGAGAAATTCAAGTTCCCATATGGTCTAGCGGTCAGGATTCCTGTTTTTCACCCAGGCGGCCCGGGTTCAACTCCCGGTATGGGAATGACTCTTTATCAAGCCATTTGGTCTTCGGAGAGCCGCAACTACAGTGTTAAATCAGTATGTGATTCATGTCAACCATTGGTTCAGCGCCACGTGGCTTGTGGTTGGCTGACTGGGTGGGGTCAATTTCGGCAACCTTCAGGGAGGTTTTCGCAGCCTTGGAGGAGGTTCAACTCCTGCTTTGGGAGTGACTTTTCATCAAGCCATTTGGTCTTCGGAGAGCAACAACAACTGAGTGGCCGTGGCTGTTTTTGGCACCCTTGGCGGAGGCAGCTTGCTTCCTGTCGACAATCAGAGAACAAAAAGGGAGTATTGAAGCTCCCATATGGTCTAGCGGTCAGGATTCCTGGTTTTCACCCAGGCGGCCCGGGTTTCAACTCCCGGTATGGGAATGACTCTTTATCAAACCATTTAGTGACTTGGTGGAGGAGGCAGCTTTCTGCCAGTCGACAATCAGGAACAAAACAGAGAGGATTCAAGGTCCCATATGGTCTAGCGGTCAGGATTCCTGGTTTTCACCCAGGCGGCCCGGGTTCAACTCCCGGTATGGGAATGACTCTTTATCAAGCCATTTGGTCTTCGCAGAGCCGCAACTACAGTGTTAAATCAGTATGTGATTCATGTCAACCATTGGTTCAGCGCCACGTGGCTTGTGGTTGGCTGACTGGGCGGGGTCAATTTCGGCAACCGTCAGGGCAGGTTTTGGCAGCCTTGGAGGAGGTTCAACTCCTGCTCTGGGAGTGACTCTTCATCAAGCCATTTGGTCTTCGGAGAGCAACAACAACTGAGTGGCCTGTGGCCGTTTTTGGCACCCTTTGCGGAGGCAGCTTGCTTCCAGTCGACAATCAGAGAACAAAAAGGGAGTATTGAAGGCTCCCATATGGTCTAGCGGTCAGGATTCCTTGTTTTCACCCAGGCGGCCCGGGTTCAACTCCTGGTATGGGAATGACACTTTATCAAATCATTTAGTGACTTGGTGGAGGAGGCACCTTGCTTCCAGTCGACAATCAGACAACAAAAGAGAGCCATTGAAGCTCCCATATGGTTCAACTGCCGTTACCTAAAAATCATTATTTCTAACCTTGTCAATGTCTTGACTATATTTTCTATCCATTTTGCAACTCATTTGATGGATAAAAGTGAGTTTTCAAGGAAAACATGAAATTTTCTGGGTGACCCTAAATTTTTGAGCGGTAGTGTACCTACGTCATATTTATTTGACCATTAAGCTGTGTCCATGGAGGGAGGCTGCAGGGTATTTATTTTTCATGTTTTTGAGAGTGGTGTGTACCACAGAGTAAAAAAGGTCGGGAAACGCTGGTCTAAGGTCAGGTCAAAAGGCTTCACTTCTCCAACAGGGATCTTCAATCAACACGACAAGGATTCAACTTGCATACAAAACAATATTACTTCTGGATTGTAATTACTTCTAAAGACTGCAATGGATTTAATTTTAGGTTATAACCTTAAAAACATTAGCCATTTAGTTGTTCATGATGAATTATTTTGTCAAAAGGAAAATCAATGTTTTTTTAGTGAGGGAGGTCAAGGTTCAGGTCACCTCGTGTGTGTGTTACTCAAAGAAAGAAAGAGGCATGTCATATTTATTTCCACTGACAGTTTTTATTTTTTAATTTGTTCTGGTAACGCGATTTTGTCCGGTAAAAGACGTCTAGCAAGAGGATTCCAGTTCAGCTCAGAGCAGACCATACCTCACTGATATCACACACACACACACACACACACACACACACAAATGACACTTCCTCCACCTAGACACTTCCAACTCTGGTCTGCTACAAATATATCCATCATACAATATATACACACACATACAAATATATACAGAAACATGCGCTCAGGGACAGACAATCACAGTCACACACACACACACACACACACACACACACACCTCATTCTCAGTACATACAGCCACTCTGGAAGGTGCAGGTCATGTGGGCTATTTGTCAACCAGGCAGCAGAGACATTTGTACAAGTCTGTTCTGCAGCTTTGTGGTTCCCAGTCAGTCTCCAGTCCGACGCCCTGGGAGCTACGAATAATCCTCCACACAGACGAGAGCATCCTACCGCACACTGAAACACCTCAGACCTGTTGTGTTTCCCATCTTTAAAGTAATAATCCGCAACGTTTTCATATACATAAATACATGTGTAACTGTGATCCAACCTCTAGCCAGTTCAACACCCAGGGAAAAAACCCTCTGGAGACAGGAAGTGAAAATCCAAGGAAAGCGACGTCCCAGTACTGGACACGCTGTTTGATTGACAGGTGATCTCTGGGAAGCGCAGTGCAGAAACACCACAGCGATGAACGCTGAGCACCAAAGATGGAGACTAAATTAAAAAAAGAAAAAATTAAAACCAAGATCTCACGGATTACCACTTTAATGTCGGAGCGAACAGCTTGTTTCACCTCCAGGTCTGTTGCCTTTCAGTGGGCGGTCTAACACTTCCTGTCTTCCTGGCCTCCTCCTCATGTGTTTCCTCCTCCTCAAATTCTCTGAGGCCTGGCGAACCCCCCGCTGTGACATCTTGGGAGTTTCCCGACGGGGGCTCGGACGCCAGCTTGAACACTTACAGTCTCTGTCTCTGCCAGGACAGGACTCACCCAAAGCAACGTCTCGCTCACACAATGTTCTGTTTTGAAGCCCCAGTTCAGACGCTTCCTTGTTCCAGTGAAACGTGGAGATTTGTGATGTCACCAAGGTAACGTCACAGTACGGTAGTAGTCACGGTAAGCCTTTTTTTTTTTTTTTTTTGTAAGACTGCCGTAGCAGTCAGTCCGGCTCGTCGCTTCTAGGATCCTAATGCTTTCCAAGGTGAAATTTATACTATTTTCCTGCCAAATGTGGTGCAATAGCCAGTTTGATGATTTAGCTACAATTGAAATTTGATCACAAAAGCTTGGCCAACAAAAGTAAACACTATGAATAGGGACATGGCATTGACCCATTCTTGAAAAATCTGAAATAAATAATTTCTTAAAATGGATTTTAACTTGTTTTTACGTATTCCTGTTGACTTCTTCATCTTTATTCCTGCTTTTAATTAATATCTGACATTGTTATTGTCTGTAAAGCACTTAGTAATTCAGATTTTTTTTTATAGCACTTTTCAAAGAGTTAAAAAACATTCTTGAATTTTTGCTGTTTTTAGTTCTCAGGCCGAAAAGTCAAAATGCAAATATGTAACAGGAACATTGTTTTCCTTGTAAGATTTTAGTTTCAAATATCTCCAAACCAATAGGGAATCAGTTAAGAGGATTTAAGCGCCTGTAGCACTTTTCTATACAACCTTATTGTTGTATATTAACCTATAGAAAAATATGGTAAATACACAATAATACTGTGTTAGCACTGCGTCAATACAACCAGTTGCCTTCTGACCAAAATGTCATCACATTAATTGGTTTTGTACGGACAGTGTTACTGTGTTGTTTCCATTGGTAACACTACAGTGACCTTGTTCCAAGTGTGTCAACCTAAGTGTCATTTCCAGTTTAAAGTTTTGAAAGTAAAAGGATTCTAGAGGCGACAAAATATTTTACTACTCAGACGGGTTGTTTTTTTGTTTTAACAAGTCAGCATCTGCTAACAGTCACTTTCAGCTGCTCAGCGATGACATCACCAGAGAGGCGGAGTCTCCACATCCCCTGTCCCTCCCAAATCCCTGCGAGCCAATCAGAGAGCTCAGGAAGGGCGGATCATCTGAAACTCCGCCCAGATACAGAACCGAGCTGAGGGAGCTGATTGGCTGCAGTCTTGTCTCTGGTGGGAGACTGTATCCAATCACATGTCTGTCAGTCGTCAGGTCAGCTGGTCAGGTATCGGAAAAAAACAAACCTGGAAAGGGACAGAAGAGGAAACATGAATTTAATTGGTCAAATTAAATTCTGGTGTCGGCATCATCTCTACACAGGAAGTGACCAATCCAAACTGGTAAACGTTAGCATGCTGTGTGCAGTTTACTTAGGTCACGTTAACTACTACTACTACTACTACTACTACTACTACTACTACTACTGCTACTACTGTCGGTGGAGAAATTGGTCTCTCTCCTCTGATGGATTTCTCCCTGTATGATTGTCGAAGTCGGTTTAGAAAGAAGCCCTTGCTTATTTCACCACGCTGTCTACATTTGGCCAATGATCTGTGAAAAATACACCAAACTAAATGGACCCAGAAATACGAGGTTCATCAGCAATAGCTGTCTGTAACAGTGGTAAAGTGTTTTAGGGTGGATTTTTCCTTCAAGAACAAAATTGAAATTCAATTGAACAAGCCGGTTTCCACTAGCGCCACTCGATTACCAATCCGGTTTGACTGCAGTGTGATAGATTACAGTGAGAACATGTTTTAACTCGCAAACTGCCAATCACTCACTTCATCCTATCAGGCTCCAGCGCTACGTTTGAGACTCCACCCCCCGCTGGGTGCTCTGGTCCTGCCCCCTCTGCTTGATTGACAGGTACATCTCCTCCTCAGGATCGTAGTAGTAGAACTTCCTCAGATAGATGATCAGAGGCCTGGGGGGGGGGGTGGTAGGTATTAGTTGTTGTTGTTTTTTAAAATATGAATAAAAGAACGTACTTTCCTAGAATAACAGCCCCCCCCCCCTCAAAACAACACCCTGTACAAAAAGGTTGCTTGCCAAGCTGCATGTCTATACGTACGTGGGCAGCGGCAGCTCTTGGATGTGGTCGATGCGGACCAGCTGTCTGATGCAGAAACGACAGAGGTGCTGCAGGGATTTGACGCTACTGAACCTGGACACTGGGTAGAGGAGCTGGACGGGGGTAGGGGGCAGGCCTGGAGCAAACACACACATACAGTCAGAGGTGTCTGCATCACTAGAAACCCTTATTTTAGAGAGACAGACAGATAAACACCGAGACAGACAGACACATTTCATTCAGGTTACCGGGGACTCTGGACCGGAGGAAGTAGAGGAACTTCCCGTTCTTGGAGTGCATGATGGCTCGCTCTATAAACTCCACCACCGAGTGGCAACGGTCCTCGAACTTAGGATGGCACCACAGGCTGAAGGTACCTGGGGGGGATCAGGGTGGAGGAAATCTGTGTGAATTTCCTTCTTATACACCAAGACACCTTGCCACCATAAATGCCATCAGTACAACGTTTCCCTTATATGCACCTAGCAGCGGCGTATGACCGCCGCTGCTGAATTTTTATTTATTTATTTATTTTTTACTTTTTTGTAAACAAAAAACAAAACATAACAATCCACTCTCTCCCCTTCAAAATGCTGGAGTAAACGGCCTTTTAAACGTGACGCGCTTTCATGGAAAGGTTGCTGTCATAAACTCATTTGAAATGCGATTGTGTCCAAACTTTCAGCAACGTCATATATGGCCGTCAAATGCTCCGTCTTTCTGTAGTTCCTCTCTTTAGGAACTATATTATTTTGCGCTACGGTCGCTTCATATCCAGGTCAATTCACACACTTGTGAGTAAAGCATATAAACGAGAAACTTTGCGCTTACCTAAGTGTAGCTCTATGATAATGTCAGCACAACGATTATAACAACAAGCACCGGGTAGATGTCAACAAGCAAGCAATGTTGATCACGGATTCAGGATTCAGGATTATCATTCGGCGAAGGGAAAACAGTTCTGCGACTTCACGTGAATATCGCACAGTAACGTTACAGCAAACGCAATCATTTGTTAGGAATACGCAAGGAAACGCATATCTGTGAAATAAACAACATTTGGAAGATCCATCTTGATACGTTTCGTTTCTAAAAGTAGGCTATTATTCCACATGCACCGATTGTTTCTCTTCTCCTGGAGGCGGGCGTTACTATGCGCGAGACGAGTATTCTATATGTCGTGTCTCAAGGGCCACCGTGACGCGCGAAAGGTGTCAATCTCAAAGACAACTTTGATAGATTCCCTCAGAGATATTACATATTCTTTGGATTCCCAGAAAGGATCTACCAGAAACGTCACAAATGTAAGTTATTTTATCATTGAAAATGTCATTACATTTAAGTAAATTAACACTGTTTGATTATATACGACAGTGTGGTGATGCAAAATGTTTGTGCTTCACCTCCGCTGCTACAACTCCATCCTAGGGGAAACACTGCAGTATGTATGTGTGCAGGGACCCAGGAGTCTATGGACGATGGTGTTTATGAGTGTGTCTCCTCGTCCTCCTGGGTTTCACGTTTGGTGTCGTTGCCGTGGGCGTTAAGTGGAAAACGTCTCAACTTTAGCCGTGCTGCAATGTCACCGTCCTCCCTCCCCTCCATCCTCTCTGACCGAGCCGGTCAAACTGCTCTGCCGTCGGGGGAAAACAGCCCTGAAACGCTCTGTTCCCCCCGGAGGGACGTCACTGGGGCCACGTCCTCTCCCAGGAAACACTTTGACATTGACCAGACGTTGATAGGACGGCCTGCACCAACACTGGAAACACCTCTAAATATATCAGGAGCTACCTGCGTCGTTTTGTGAAATCTGGAACTAAATGTCTTTCTGATAAAACAGATTCCAGAGCTGCTTTTAAGTTTTACTGAGCGATCCCGTCAGACTCTTCAAGACCAAGCAGAGCAATTGGCAACTTTCTGTTGTCCATTTCTATTTTCTACAACATTATCCCCTTTGCTTCAGGTTAGCTAGCTAACACCTAAGTAGATGCTGTGGCTTGCAAGTTGTAGTCAAACGCACCTTGTGCCCTTTGACCTCTTGCTCTCTGTTAGCAGCAACGCTCGCTTTGCTTTGTGATTGAGCAGGAAACAAGCCTCCCATGTGATCCCTGAAGCCCCACGACTGTCTGAGACTGTGGAAATTCAGTGTGTGTGTGTGTGTCGTGTGTGTGTGTGTGTGTGTGTGTGTGTGTGTGTGTGTGTGTGTGTGTGTGTGTGTGTGTGTGTGTCTCACCCCGGTAGTGCTCCATGCGTGTGTGGTGTGTGACCCCCTGCGACCTGAAGCTGAGGCTGAGGATGTACCGGGGGTCCGAACTGTCCCGGACCAGGAAGGATCCGTCCGGTTTCCCCTTCAGCTTCATCTCGGCGTCCTCCCAGTTCATGGGACCCCAGTACCAGCCACACTGGAGACACATCCACAGACAACCAGGGTCACCTTAGTTACCTTCTGCCTCCGTCTACATGTCATAGTTTTGTATTGATTTGGTATTTCATGTGAATAATGTTTTTTATAGGTTCTGATGTTTCCAGGTCTTCCCCCCCGTGGACAGTCAAACCTATGAACAAAATAATCAACCATATAATTCTCTCAATCTGGGGAGTGAAATAAGACCAAATCAAACTCTTCTTCATTTTGCTGGGGACCCCCGGGAGCCCCTCAAGGCCCCCTGGCGGTCCCCAGACCCCAGTTTAGTGTGACTGTCTGGTTAAACAGAGGTTAAGAAACGCCAGGCGCTGCCTCGGGTCCCGACCTTTTCCAGTTCCCGGAGGCTGGTGGCGAAGCTGCCGGCGTCGGGCCGGCTGAGGGGGCAGAGGAGAGGGCGGGGGGGCCAGCCTGGGAGGGGGGGGCTGGCCGTCGGGACGCAGCGGCACCGGCCTCGGTAGACCCCGCAGGAAGGTGTCTGGACACACACACACACACACACACACACACAGTAACATAATCGTTTTGTTGTGGAGGAACGTAATCTTCACTGATTGATATGTCCACAACACATTTAATCTGCGCTCTGTGTGTGTGTGTGTGTGTGTGTGTGTGTGTGTGTGTGTGTGTGTGTGTGTGTGTGTGTGTGTCTCTCACCGTTGAGGCTGAGGCTGTGCTGGATGGTGCTGAGGGAGGGGGGCAGGGCCAGCGGCCGCGGGGGGAGGGACTGCATCGAGGCCCCCACACTGCGCTCCAGGAAAGGCCCCTGCTGCTGGGGGGGCCCGCCGAAGTCGTCTGGAGCGACAACACACCACGTCAGTATTTTACCCCAACATTCATCCATCCGCCCGTCTGGATCTCACCCAGGTTTTATCTCATCTACAGCATCAGCCTCTCTACGGTCCGCTCCCCCTCCACCTACCTTGTCTAACTTCTCTCATCATTCAGGTTTTTCCCGTCACATAGAAAATCTCCTCCTCTAGAGAGAGCGGTGTGTCCAAGTTACCCTCAGCAGCACTCGGTCTGCTCGCCGTCCCGTTGGGAAGCTGTTCACGCTACGCTCCAGGGCAAATATGGCCGCCGCACACATGTCAGGTTGACATCAGTGTTAAAATCGTGCAGTGCCGCCTAGCTGCCGTCTGGAGCTTCAAATCTGGCTGCTAACATAGCATACTGTATGTAAACACTTAGAAGGGTTGCTGTTGAGGATGATCGGTCCTTTATGTTTTATGGAGGCTGACAGCAGAATCACCTGAAGGACTATGAACGATATACAGCAAAAAAAACTAACCAGGACAGAAAGAAAGACAAAGAAAGACTGACGGAAACAAGTAGACGGACTCAAAGAGAAATCACAGAAAGACGATAGAGAAGACAGAAAGACAGAAAGACAGAAAGACAGAAAGAGTACCCAGCAGACTGAGGCTCCGTCTGGGCGGAGGAGGGGGGGTCGGGGGGTGCAGGGAGTTGACCCCCCTCCGAGAAATATCCACATCAACTAGAGACACCGTCTCACCTGCACACGCACACGCACACGCACACACACACACACACACACACAGAAGACAATAGAGACAGAAGTGTTAGAATAAAGCTGTGAAAGACTAAAATGTTAGTGCACAGTAGAGCAGCAGAGTTCAAACAGTAGAAGAAGAAGGAGCAGGAAGAAGAAACAGTCTTGCTGAAAAACGAACACATCTATATAAATAACATTCACAGCTCGATATGTTCATCTTCCATTTCTTCTTAATCCATTAACTCAGGTTCAGATCTGCTCACTAACCGGACACCCCGAGGCCAGCGGAGCAGACGTCCTGAAGGAAACACGATCAAGGATTCATCTTGCTTGCTAACACAGCTACTACAGGGTATGCTGACATTATGTTGTTAACGTTAGCTAAAGTGGTAAAGATGTTAGTTAACTCTCATGATGTCAAGTATTCATGCTCTTCTGAAAGCCGTTTGTTGTGCTGCTCCCTGATGAAAGCCACAGTAAGAACAGCAATTCAATAAAGGCTTTTAAATTCTTAAATTCTTTCAGAGTTGGGAACGGTTTCCTTTCCTTTCCCCAAACTGAAGAACACCTTCAGTAAATGTCTCCACACACAAAAACCCAACAGGAGCTCTCCATCCTGAAAATGATATGCTCCTACGTTCTTGCAATGCAGCTTTCGGCCAGCAGATGGCGACGGTCTCAATGAAAATAAGACAGTCATCACTATAAAGCGCCGCAGGAAACCAGGAAAGATTAAATCACTTGTTTTTCCAGTGTGTGTTTTGTGGATCAGATTCCCTTGTTCAAGCTAAAGGTGTCACTTTGACATCCATCTAACTGTCTACTAGCTCTTCCACACCAAACTGACCTGGGAACAGCGTCTCTGCAGGCTTCTGATTCTAAACGTCCTACCTGCAACTGAATTTAAGCTAATGGAAGCTCTGAAACTATAAATGGGCAGAAAAAGGACCAGGGTGTCTTCAAGACGTCGGTTAAATTCAAGACGTCTTAAGACCAAGAGAGTCCAATTAGAATGAATTATGTGACCAATTTCACCATTGAAATAAAAGTGACTTCAACTGTCCATCAGGATACGAGTGACTGGCCTGCTTTCTGGGGAAAAGCAAAAAACATTTTCTTCTTCTAAAAGTATATGAAGACCTTTCAGGACCAGACACCCTGTTCATTGTTGAGGGACACTAAGTCCACTTCCATTTAGTAAAACATTGGATGCATACTGTACTACTAACCCTGCAATGCAGTGCAACAAAACCTGTCCCAGTATGGTGAAAAAAACAACACCTCCAATCATTGGACTGAATACTTTTTAAGGCTTGAAATTTAGATGACTTTTTAAAAAGGACTCCACATTACAACCCTGGTCCAGACCGGGGGGGGACATCACGTCCTCCACCATGTTGAGCAGATCCCTCAGGACATTCCTGTACCTACACAGGACCGACCCTGAAGGGACTCAAAGATTGTGTGTTCCAGTTCTGGGGAATGATTCACTTGTTTTAGGAAAATATACAGATACTCTTCATTCATATCATCAACTTGTGATGCTCAATACATTCCAGTTATTTTTGATCAAGTGTTGTAATTTAGCTTTTTGGTGAATCCGCTGTCCTTCAACCTGACTACTTCACATATTGAGTTCCTACATTTCCCAGAATGACCCTAAAAGGTAACATGTCTCGGTGGCTGCATTGCATTCTGGTCTATCTACTGTCGGTGGAGAGATTGTTCTCTCTCTCTCCTCCTCCTGATTTCTCCTGTATGATTGTTGATCGTCGGTCTAGAAAGAAGCCCTTGCTCTTTGATTCTGATTGGCTGACACCAAAACCTGACGGTTACCGTTGATGGTTTAGATCCATGAAACATTTTCTGACGTCACGTTGTTTGGCCAGTTATCCACAGGAGTAAGAAAACTACACCACCAAAGAATAAAACTGTTTTTGACAGTGTTTTACTTTGGATTAACTGACTTGGACGTTTGATGTTTTCAGTGCAAAAAGTGCTGCATCCCCCAAAACATCCCATCCCTTGCTAACAGCAAACGGTCACACAATGTCAGGTAAAAATACCCTGCCTACACGCCAACACACAGGCCTGTGTGGTCATGCACATGCATGCGTGCACACACACACACACACACACACACACACACACACACACACACTTACCGGTGAAGGCTGGAGTGAAGGGCACCGGTGAGAAGGCACTTTGGGGCCTGGAGACCTGCAGCCTGACGGAGAGACAGAGAAGGTAAAGGCATTTAACCTGCACTCTCATCCAGAGTGACTTTCAGTGAGCTTCACTTCCCAGACCACCAACCAGAAGATAGATGCATCACATAAATATCCCTGTGTCACCAGAATGATCACCAATGGAAAAAAGCTGCTGGGGAGATGATGCGTTGTAGTTTCCCAGGCACTTTGATGCTTTTAGACTGTCAGCCTACTGTTACAATTCAAACCCTAACCAATCTTTATTGTTTCCATTTAAAACAAGTAACAATACGGCCCACAATCAAACATCCCTGTACTGAAACAACTACAACAAAATGAAAACCAATCACACTTAAATATTAGAAATGGTGGAGACAGGGGGGGGGGGGGGAGGACAGAGATGAAGAGATGGAAAAGAAAAGAAGAAAGAGGAAATGAGAGTGGGAGAGAGTGAGATGTTGACTTTTGATGCCCTTTAGCGAAACATCTCACTTTAAAACCACAGCAGAGGACACGTCAAAACACAAAAACCCTACTTTCACAACTGCCCACACACACACACACACACACTGTGTCAAAAGACAGGAAAAAGCAACAATACAGGCGAGAGACTTAGAAAGACGAAGGAAGTGGTGATAAAATACTCCACTGATCCTTTGCTCTGCCTGTAAGATCGATATGAAATGTAGTTTTTTTGCACAAGTCAAGCACTAAAAAATGTGTGGGGTGTGTAAATTGTTTCTTCCCCATTAACCTTCACTAGCGTTGCTAACAGATGCTAACAGGGAGCTGGTGGAAACGTTTTGGACGTCCTGATCATAAGCTAGGCCTCTAAAAACCCTGAAACCTCCATTAAGGGAAGTTTCATTCAAGTATTCTGATTGGTCAAACACGTGTCAGCCAACCATGCTGAGAATAGCCATAATGCTTCGCCAAAAATGGAATTGGTTGCTATACCAACTCCTGTAACCAAGGAACCAGTTAGCTGCTTTACCATCATGGATGTCAAGTCAAGTCCGCTTTATTTTTATAGCTCCTACTAACAGTTACAGCCTCAAAGAGTCTTCGCAGCGCCCACGTTAGGAAACAAGACATTAAAACACCTCCAACTTTAGACCCTCAATGAGAACAAACTCCCATGAAAACCTCATTGGGGGGGGGGGGGGGGGGGGACCTCGGGAACCTCACAGAGAGGGATCCGACTTCCGGGGCGGTCCTGTCACTTTGAACGAGACTTCTCAGATGTATATATCTACATCTGTCTAAATGCCTCACTACGGTCTTGCGCCCACTGCATCGGCATCGTACCATAATCACGGTAAAGAAAGCATTACCGCTGCAGTAAACTGGAGGAGGCGTCTCACCTGAACACCGGACAAACACCCGAAGCCTTCAGCAACACGATCTCAGTGAGACTAAATAAAAAAACGTCCCCGGTTTTTCACGGTGAAGCCGTTTGGTACGCCTAGAATAGCTGGCACGACATCTGAACAATGTTGCCATAGAAATGAGCATCACTTTGTGTGTGTGGGACAACGCGTGAGACTCAGGAAGGAAGTTGGAATGTTGAGTCAAACGATGCCTTCACCATGGCAACGCATCAGATCTCTGAGTCGCCCGCGCTGCAATGATGCTTCGCCATGACAACAACAAACGTTCTATGGCCGCCGTCCTAGGTACCAGATCTAGGAGACATTTAGCTCACACCCTCTTCCAGAGCGGCTTACAGTGAGAGCATTCAATTCTTAAACTGACGTCGTTACAAGCAAGAAAACGTCAATAGTGCGTCAATCCCACAATGCCCTGAGAGCCGATGTAACAAATATTACGCAATATGTTGTTTCTCCAGCGTCCTTCCATGATGGAAAGGAAAGTAGGTAAAAAAATAAAAGCCAGTCAGAAAACTTTTAACAAGCTCAGGAGCAAATAGAGGACACACACACACACACACACACACACACACACACACATACACACACAGCGTGGTGGCAGTCGAGGAGGTGGCCATACTGCTGAGAGGAGTCTGTCACACCACCAGCGACGCCGCCACCGCGCTGGTTGCTAGTTGTGGCGCTAAGTGTTGCATGACACGTGACTAAAACATGACTGCAGCTGCAGCCATGTTTTCTGTGCCGACGGACGGGGAAGCGGGGCGACGGCGGTCATCACTGGTCGATGGTGGCGGGAGATCAAATGGACTTCGGGTGTTTTCTCAAGTTGCACAGGATGCGACTGTACTTGTATAAGGTAGCCATACTGTGACCACACCCTCAACAATTCAGTGTTCATTAGGCTGATAGACAGATATACTCTAAAAGCCCTGAGAACGAGGTGGATGAACAAAAAGCTGCTCTTACTACCACCTTTTCTTATCATAGTGCTGTCATCGTTTTTATACTGGAGATCCGTCGCTACTCTGGTCTGCAGTTCAACACATTTTAATATTACCATGTTCACAGCATCACTATGATTCCCTCCTCCCCTTACCTGGCGCTGTCCTGCTCCGTGTTGCTGGAGGTGGAGCCCCACACGTCGAGCAGACTCCCACCGGAGGAGGTGGAGGAGGCCAGGGAGGGCCTCTTGTCCAGCAGGCCTCCCGACGCCCCGCTGGAGCTCTTGGTTCGGAACAACTTGCTGAGACGGACCTTCAGAGACCCCCCTTTCCTCGACTTCCCCCGGGGGGTTTTCTCTCCCTCCGCTCCCCCTCCTCTCCCTCCGACCTCCCCTTCCAGGACGACCAGGGGGGAGGCCGACCGCCCCGCTCCCCCAGAGGCGACGCCGAGCTTCGGGGTGGTGGCTCGGCTCTGGGGCTGGGAGCAGGACTGGTGCTGATGCTGGGGCCGGGGGTTCGGGCCGGAGGACGGGAGGGCGTCTGACAGGACTTGTAGCCCAGTGAGGGCCGCTGCAGCCTGGGGAGCCTGCGGTCGGACGGGGGCATAGGGGCCGGGTGTAGAGGTACCGGTGATGGTGGGGTCGGGGTCTGCAAGGGGGGTGGCAGAGGGGGGCAACGACACCGCAGCACCCAGAACAGCCAGCGAGGGACGGCAGCTCTGGTCGGTGCAGACCCCGGCCTCCTCCGCCAGCCGGTGGACCTGCCGCATCAAACCACTTAAAGTCCCGCTGGAGAAAACGGGCCCTGCTCCTCCAGGTGTCCCTCCTCCTGCCCTCTCCCCCTTTTCTACATCCCCTGTCTCCCCTTCCACTCCTCCCTCCCCCAAACCTACCACCTCCTCGGACCCTAGACCCTCCAGAACCAATAGAGCGTCACTGGTCTCACTCGGGTCCTCACCAGGCCCCATGCCAGAGGCCAGAACACTGTGGCAGGAGCACCGAGGGAGAGGGAGCACAATCTCATCCCCTCCACCTCCTCCTCCCCCCTCCCTCAGCTCTGTGTTGTGCCCTAGTTGCCCCAGCCTCCGGGCCAGTGCAAGGACAGGGTCCTCTCCCCCAGCAGGGCAGTTCTTCCTGAGGTCCAGGAGGCCCAAACGTAGGAGGGCTTGGTCCAACAGGCCTGGAGGCCACTTGGCCAGCCGGTCTGTCAGCAGTAAGCGGTGTCGGTGGCACAGAACCGAACCAGAATCTAGTGCCGGTACCCCCTGCTGTGGAGCCTGGGAGCTGGACAGTTTCAACACTGGGTGCCACTGGAGGTGCTGCGGTTGCTGCTGCATGTTTTCTTCTGCGGAGGAGATGCAGTGTGTGTTGTTGTCCCTACCGCCACCAGGCCCGGTAGTGGCTGTTGTGCTACCGAGAGCATTAACCATCCCCGAGTCCAGGTGCTGTCTCTCAGCATCCCCGCTGCCGGTACCCGGGTGGTGGAGGAAGCCCGGCGGCGGCTGCTCCAACCCGCATTCCAGAATCCCGTCGCTGGACCGCAGCAGGTTCTGGAAGACCATCAGCTGCGCCCGTGAGCCTGTGCCCACCCGCGCCGTGTGCGTGCGGTACCGGGAAGTCGACGAACCGCTGGGCTGCCACGGAGAAGTCCCCGGCTCCGGACGGCGGAGGTGACAGCGGCGCCTCGGACCCTGGTGGGGCCTGAGTCAACACCACCCCGCTGTCCAGCTCCCCTTTCCCCGGGAGCGGTGAGCTATAGTGCGGGGAGGCCGAGCCGGGGCCTGCCGATGGGCTGCTAGGGTCCAAATCAAACCCGTTGTTGATACTGTTGCCGTGATGACCCAACGCGGCTTTAACGGGACCGAATCCGCCACCTCCAGACATCAGATCCTCCGGCTCGTCCAAGCGGTCATACTCGGCCGCGGACACCAGGCGCATCAAGACGAAATCTGGAGACATATCTTGTTGCGCGTTATTCATCATTACTCGCTAACGCAGTTCCGTATAGCTAGCTAGGCTACAACGGGCTCCGTTCTTACATAACATTGATATAAATAAACAGCTGGGTAGCTAGCTAGCTGCAAGCACATCCTCCTCCTAGCTAACGTCAGCTAACCTAGCTTGGTGGCCCAACGGTAAACTGCACGACAGCCATTTAAAGTTCCAATCCGTTAGTGGCGATGATAAATCCGCTCAACGCTGCGCGAGCTGAACAACATCAAAACAAGAAAACGCATGAGAAATCCGCCCGCTAACGGCTCGCTGGCTAACGTTAGCCTCCTACCGAATCCGAATCCTCCGTAGACAACATGGATGTAATGGGAGGCGCGCGGGGCGGCTGCGCAACGGCAACATCAATAATAATCGGTTTCTACTGATTGATAACGGAGGCTCGTGCACACACTGAGCGATCCCTGCTCCACTGACTGTCGGATCCCTAAACCCCACCCGCTGCGCTCACTCACTTCCGCGTACCGGTAGTAGCCAGACCCTCTGTCGTTATACAGTCTCTCTCTCGCTCTCTCTCTCTCTCTTTCGCGCGCGTGCGTGCGTGCGTGTGTGTGTGTGTGTGTGTAAGCCCATAACAACAAACTAACAAAAGGCAACTGCCTCTTCAATCTAACAGACACATTTCAATTAAATAGAATAGCAACACAAAAGCATAACAACTGTTGTCGTATAATAAAGACAGACACGGACAGTATTGGAATTTAGCTGTTGCTTTTATTTAGAGTGACTTTTTGAAGTTTGAAGGAACCATGGGAGTCTTGTAGTGGCCAGACAATATCCCTGTGACTGTCCAATGAAATGCTAGGAAATAAATAAAAGAGCAGAGAGATCAGTTTGTGAGAGTGGAGAGGTCAGAGGTTTACCAGGGTCCGTTCCAAGAAGCGGGTTCAGCAAAGTCTGAGTTTTCGGTTCCAGAACGGCTGATCTGAGTTAGTTCAATCAACTTTGAGTATGTTCACCTTGAGTTAAGCGCGTGCGCGACGACAATAAAAAGCCATCATCAATGGAGGTCCGATACTACGATTCACCATGGCAACCAGCAAGCAGAAGGGTCGTAAAGGAGAGGGAATTGGCGTGGGAGAGAATCGCTGCCCGAGTCAATGCGTACGTTTGAATGCAGCAGTGTATTCATTTAACATTTAACCACACTTTCTTATAATATTACCTACATGTGAGAAAGTGGTGGAATGGTATTGGAAAAAAACTATTTTCACTTAGGTGCAATCCCACGGGCGCAAAGCGCACTTGGCAGCAGCTGAAAATGAAATATAAAAACATTACAGTCATTTAGCAGAGGCTTTTATCCAAAGCGACTTACAAAGGTGATAGTTACCACTATGTGGGGATCGAACCCACAACCCTGAGACTGAGAGTCTCATGCTCTACCAACTGAGCTGTCTGAGCCAGACATACTTCAAATGGTGTACTTGGGGCGGCAAATTAGAAAGGCAGATCTAGAAATGTAATTACTGGAACATAAGTTAGAGGTGGGTGCATGGTCACAGGTGAAATGTGTTGTTGGAACAATATAAAAATACTAACTGTTGCTTTTGTATTTGTAGGAAATAAAGAAGACCAAATGAAAGGTGTCTTTATTTGACTGCTCGGGGTGGTGGTAGCTTAATCCGTGAACTGTAAACGGCATATTATATCTCGGACAGCTCTTCCATCCTGGACATAGAACATCTAATCGGGTCTCAAAATCCTCTCCCGACGTAAGGCTATGCGAATTACTTCCGCTTGAATATCGATCGGGTTACCGAGGAAAGGACACGCCATGTCCGACAGCTGCTTCAGGTTCAGCAGAGGGAGGAGACAGGGAGAAAGTCAGGGTTTGTTCAAGAAAAGGTTCACAGAGTCAGTTACCATGGTAACTGAATCAGAGTTTGAGTTACCTCTCTTTCTGGAACGGAAAACCCAGAGTTTCCCTCATCTCAGGGTTAACAAACTCAGAGTTTTCATTAAACCCGCTTTCTGGAACACGCCCCTGATCTTCTTCTTGAGTAGATGAGTTTTCAGTCTATGATGGAAGATGGGGAACGACTCTGATCTGACTGGAGTGATCAAAGAGACCAAAAGTCATTGGCCAGCTGAAGAGCATGGCCTGGAGGTTTTGGGGTGCAGGGCTGGACCATGACCTGGGGCCTGTTCCAAGAAGTTTGTTAACCCTGAGATGAGGGAAACTCTGGGTTTTCCGTTCCAGAAAGAGAGGTAACTCAAACTCTGATTCAGTTACCATGGTAACTGACTCTGTGAACCTAACCTGCTCGCTAGCAGGTTTTCTTGAACAAACCCTGAGTTTCTCCCTGTCTCCTCCCTCTGCTGAACCTGAAGCAGCTGTCGGACATGGCGTGTCCTTTCCTCGGTAACCCGATCGATATTCAAGCGGAAGTAATTCGCATAGCCTTACGTCGGGAGAGGATTTTGAGACCCCGATTAGATGTTCTATGTCCAGGATGGAAGAGCTGTCCGAGATATAATATGCCGTTTACAGTTCACGGATTAAGCTACCACCACCCCGAGCAGTCAAATAAAGACACCTTTCATTTGGTCTTCTTTATTTCCTACAAATACAAAAGCAACAGTTAGTATTTTATATTGTTCCAACAACACATTTCACCTGTGACCATGCACCCACCTCTAACTTATGTTCGAGTAATTACATTTCTAGATCTGCCTTTCTAATTTGCCACCCCAAGTACACCATCTGAAGTATGTCTGGCCCAGACAGCTCAGTTGGTAGAGCATTAGACTCTCAGTCTCAGGGTTGTGGGTTTGATCCCCACATAGTGTTAACTATCACCTTTGTAAGTCGCTTTGGATAAAAGCCTCTGCTAAATGATGTATATTTCATTTTCAGCTGCTGCCAAGTGCGCTTTGCGCCCGTGGGATTGCACCTAAATGAAAATATTTTTTTTCCAATACCATTCCACCACTTTCTCACATGTAGGTAATATTATAAGAAAGTGTGGTTAAATGTTAAATGAATACACTGCTGCATTCAAACGTACGCATTGACTCGGGCAGCGATTCTCTCCCACGCCAATTCCCTCTCCTTTACGACCCTTCTGCTTGTTGGTTGCCATGGTGAATCGTAGTATCGGACCTCCATTGAGGATGGCTTTTTATTGTCGTCGCGCACGCGCTTAACTCAAGGTGAACTTACTCAAAATTGATTGAACTAACTCAAATCAGCCGTTCTGGAACCGAAAACTCAGAATTGGCCATCTCGGAATGAATCAACTCAGAGTTCAGGGTTAGACTCAGAGTTTGCTGAACCTGCTTCTTGGAACAGGCCCCTGGAGGTAATGGTAAAGCTGATGATCATCCTCTAGTGTAAAGAGAGAAGGAAGAGGGAGCCCAGGACTGAGCCCTGGGGGATTCCACTGGAGAGGATATTTGTTTTACCAGCATTAAAAATCAATTAAGTTACATATCATCCATTTTTTTCATTGAAGTTTTTAGATGAAACTGGAATTGCTAATAATAATGTACTGAATAATACCTCGTTCATATTGATCCCTGTAAGGACATTTTGCAAAAGTGTTAAATTTCCCACAATTTCACAAAATCACTACTGCATCATCTGTAGTACTGATGTATTTGTCTTTTTCCTCTGGTTTTCTGTTGATGAAGTTTGAGTTTATTTTATGAATGTTTTGACACTGGTCAAAACATTCTACTGGTATAAGGGTTCAAGTTGATAGCAAAGAGGTTTTACTTTTATTTGATCAAAATTTAAAGATTAAAAATTAATTTGAATATTATTTACACTACACAATCTAACAAATTCTAAAGAAAACACTTGACATATGTGAAGCCCTATGTATTCTTGTTTAAATGTATATCCCTGTGTACAAAGTTAATCATTTTATGTTGTTTATAAGGAAATTTAAAAATATTTGTATGTTTTTGACTGTTAATAAAAAAAAAAATTAAAAATTAAAAAGAAGTTTGAGTTTCTGTAGGCACAAACGTGCACCTGACACTGGGTGTTTAAAACAAAAAGCTTTCATGAACTGGCTAGAGATTCACTGTTATACTGTTATTCACTGATTGATTGTTATATCAATCAGTAGAGAGTAGCAAAAGAGACATTTATTTCTATGAAAATATTGCAGATTATTAATTTGATCAAGTGGTATTCCTCTTTATGGATTGTGGGCAATCTATAATTAAGATATATTTTAAATACAGACAGGACAGAAACCAGAACTTCCTCCCAGGCAGAGGAAATTATTTAATACATATTTGTGAACTCTCTGAAAAGCTGTGACGTTTTATTATGGTGGTGGGAAATAAGAAGTTACAATTCAAACCTGCGACCACTAGGGGGAGACAAAGCGCTCTGACTGAGTAGTGGGCTTCAACTACAGCTGGATGTACACTGACAGAAAGACAGTTTTTATCTGTCTGACTGTCTATCAATATCTAGCCATCTTTTCAAAAATCCAAATTTTCATCTGCCACCAAGATTGAACTCAAGAATCTTTCCCAAGACACAGGATGTGATGCAACGATGCCTTCAGGGCCCTGTGTGTCCAGGCTTGGATGTTAACGGTGGCTGTGCAAGATGGGAAAACACATTTTAACCCTGATCCAACATCCAGCCTTAACATGCACCTGTTGACCTGTAAGTTAGGCCAGCAGAATTAGTTTCCTCTGTTAAACCACTTTTTTTAAACAAACAGGCTTTAATGTAAATTTTAACTACTGTTCCATTTGTAATTGTGTATTTATTACTTGCCATTTTGTTTATTACTGTATTTTTTAGGGCATAACTTGTATTGGCTGCACGTTCATGTAAAACTGAACGTTTTATAAACTGCCTTTTTATTTGTATTTCTGCCGGATTTATTTGTATCTTTCATTACTCATTCATCTTTTTCTTTGTTTTTATTTCCCATACATTTATCTAATTCTTACTTGTGGTACTTTTACTTCATCTCATTGCTTTATGTTTAGTTTATAGAAAAGCACGGTACAAACATGAATAAAAACTACAATAAAATTCTTGTATTTTCATATAAAAATTCCATTACTTTTATTTACTGTACAACAGTATTTTTAGTGGCGACATAAAAATTCCAACCAATATCAGATTTTTGAACAACCCCGCCTCCCTCTCCTTAACAGATCTCCCATTGGTTGACACTCTCGGACACTTTTGAAAAGTCCCTCCCTGTGTTTTGTCCCGCCCCTACATCCTGTTTCAACAGGAAATACATGAAATTAAGGCAGCAAGATGCTCTGAAGATGCTGTTTCATTGGGACTTTAAGACCCCTAGTCCATCCATCCATCCACCAGGCAGCACTTACTATAACACTAAGCGTTTACAACTGCCCTGCCTGCTATTCCTTTGACTTCCACCAAAACACCATGGGGGGGGGGGGGGGGCTGCTTGGTGGACCTTATGTACGCTACATGTCTCGGTGGACCAGAATTCAGAAAAGGTCTTCATTTTCTACCGGCTTTGGATGTTTGACCAGTGAAGGACACCGGTACCAATGTGGGGTGCCCAGCAACATGAATAGTTTCATTTTACTATTTTTTTACTCACCAGATGAACAGAGTAAGACAGTAAAGCAATTCTTTACCAAGTCATAACCACTAATTAGGTTTCTAAGGACAAATTCTGATCGACTGGATGGCCTCTGGTCTAACGCCCATCTATTGAGGAGATCCTGCTGTAGCCCGTCAGAAGGAGAATGGAGCAGCAACGTTCAGTACAATATAGATTTTATTAGTTCACTAAAGTTGAATACGAAATAAAAAGCAGATTGGCTTTAAATGATTCACAATTCAGTAATAATTGAGTTGCCAGGTTTCATGTCAACACAGCAAGTATGTTTCCCATAGTGGAACAGCCCCAAGCTTTGACCACGGCAGGTCAACAGAAAAATAAAACCGCCTCCAAGGTTGGACTCAGTTCACTTTCAAGTCAAAACGGTCAACTGAAACTGCAAGTTGCCGACGGAGCATTTCCCCTCAGTTTCTTCGTTCCAGATTGGGCGTAACAGCCTTTCACGGTAAGAGTTTTTGTCCAGCTTTTGAGCAAAATTCACTATAAAACTAGCAGCTGAAGGTGAATTGGCCCCAGACCTTGAAAACGAGGCAGACAGACAACCATGTGTGCTCTGAAGGTTTCTACTGTTCTAGTCAGTCCAGTTCATTGGCAACGTGATGTACACACCGACTACAAGCAAACCTGTCCCAACCAGCTACCCGTCTGCAAGGCGTCAACTGCCAAGCCACTAAGCAATGAAGTAATCATCTAAAAACTGAGACACACACGGTTCTCTGTCTGGCGTTCAACAAAAACAAAAAAAAACAAAAAGAGAGGGAGGTTGTGACCAGAGTTTGAAAACTGAATCGGGTCACATATCCGCCTCCCCCTCCTTTCACCCATCAAGTCCAGAAGCTCAACAGTCCAGAACAGATCAACACAGACCGGACATGATGGCCTTTTGTTTTTTTTAACAGCTTCAACAATTTTAAAAAATAAAATAATAAGCGAGAAAACCAGACCAAATCACCAAAACTGCTTGGGGAATGTTTCATATCATTTTATTGTTTTTTTTTCTTTATTTTTCATAGCAATGGAAAAATATAACCTTATACAAACGTCTTCGATTCTTTGAATTTTATTTTTAAACAAGCAAAAATGGTGAATGACCCTTTCCCAAACCAAGTGCAGCGGAGAAAAAACCAAAAAAAAATAAAAAAAACCTACCTACCAGCAGGGAACCGAAACAAGCACAATGAGCCCGATCGGACTGTGTGGGTCGGGAAGGGCTTGAACCGGCGGCTGACTGACGACGTCCCACAGCGAGGGTCACCCCCCCCCAGCCACCCCCCCGCCTCGCCAGCCAGGCCGGTTCAGCCCATCCACCGAGCTAGTCTCACTATTTAATTTGGCACTCGCTCCTCCCGGCCCCCATCTCAGGCCTGGGTGCACAAGGAAGGAGGTTTTCCTAAGTGTTACACGTTTAACTTTGTTTTGCAGGGGAGTAAAAAAATTTAGTGCTTTATTTTTATTTTTTTTTCCATAAGAGCATTCCCCTTGATTTCTGAAATGTTCACCGGTGCTTTGCTCCCAGGCCGAACTGTTGGAGGGGCAGCGAGGCCCCGTCAGGTCAAGTCAATCTACAAAGCCCACACACTGAAACGAGAAGCGACTGATGGTTCCGTTGAAAAGAGGAAAACAACAAAACGGGTTGTTTCTGTGGTGCCCGCTATCTTTACATCCCCCAGATAGAAAAGCATCCCGCCTCACTGCTTTCTTATGGATTCATTTATTTATTGGTTTTCACTTGGGGATGACAGACAGGGGCTCACTCCTCTTTGCCCCGCCTCCCCCCCGTCACACAGACAAAATCCGTCAAGGCTGGCCGACGTAGCCCCTGTGAAACCGGGGTTGGGACCCCTACAGGGCGAGGCTGGGGGTGAAAGGGTGGTGGAGGTGTTGCGGGTGGGGGGTGGGGGGTGAAGAGGGAGGGGTGGAGGACCGCCTCACCCACTCACCCCCGTCTAGACATCTGAGAGAAACCCAGGCACCACGCTACAACTCCTCGGTTTAGTATCTATACAGTCCTACTCTGGTTCCGACTCGGTCCCATTCAGACCGGCGTCGCTGTTTCGGGGTTTATTATTAAGTCCACAACCACATAGTGCTTGGAAGAAGAGCTGAGAAGAAAAAAACAAAAAATAAGAAAAAGAAAAATAAGAGCAACAAAACGAAGGAGTATTCCACAGATCGGTCAAAGAGCGACTGAAGTCCAAACATCCTTTTAACTGTTTTTCCTTAATGTTGCTTTGATTCCAAAAGTCTTCATTTTTTCTCGGTGTCGTTTTATGTTTTGATTCCAGAAACAACAACACCCCCACCCCCCCCACCTCGTCGGGTTTGTTGGCAGTTGGTCTCTGGTGGTCGATTTTCCTACGGGGGGCGGGGGGGGGGGGGCTGGTTGGTGACGCCGTGTCGTAACGTAGCAGACTACTAAATGTTAGTTGGCTTGTCAGGCCAGCGCTATAACGGCTAGCCCGGCTACAGCGAGAGAGGGGGATTGTGGGAGGAGAGGAATGGGAAGAGGGGGTGGCTGGGTCCCGATCGTTTCTGGAGCTCCAGAGGTGAAGTGCTTTTATTTATTTTTGGAAGTGGGGTGTGTGGTGGTGGTGGTGGTGGTGGTGGTGGGGGGGTGGTTCGGAGTCCTTGTCCTAGTCCAGATACAGTACAGTCCACAGGCCGTCAACGAGGAGGGGTCAAAGGTCAGGGAGGTGGGGGGGGGTTCAGGGGTTGTTTAAAGGGCCGAAGGGGAGGGGGGGAGTCGCTGCCAGTCTGCCGGCGACGGCTGGAATTGTACTCAGAAGGTGGTGTGACGTCAATCATCTCTCGCTCGCTCACACGTCTCTCGCTCGTGCTCTCTCTCTCTCTCTCTCTCTCTCGCTCTCTCTCTCTCTCGCTCGCTCACACACAGACACTCATCTCAGCGCACACGTCTCTTCTGCTTCGACCCGGCCGCTCGCGCCAAAGACAGAAGATTTAATTCCAGTGGGGCAATTTTTCCTCATTGTTCACTGATGTTGATCTCTCTCTCTCTCTTCCCCGACCAGCGGCAAATCTGGAGGAGACGAGAAGAGACGAGTTAGCGTTTCATCTCACCGACAGATGAAGTGGTGCAAGCTAAACAACAACAACAACAGCCATCGCAGCTTCCTGTCATCATTCAGCGCTGCACCAATTCCCCAGAGACGGAGGAAACCAGGGTGTCTGCAAGTTTCATCTTACATTCAAGACCTTTTTAATGCCAGTTACAAAGAAAGGAGACCAACTTCACATTTAAAAAAAGAAAACTAGACTGTCAGAATATGGTCCGCCTGACTGGATTCATTTTCAATGGAAGAACAGCCCAGCAAAAAAAAGTTAAGACCTCTTAAAGTGAGTTGAACACTTAATGCTGTATTTAACTGTATTCAAGACCATTTAAGACCTTGAGTTTAGATAATATAAGTTAAGTACAGAACAGAAACTATTATCCAGTGTGGAAACTGTCTGTTGCCGTTAAATGACAAGGACAATATGACACCTTCCAGTACATATAAACAGTAAGTGCCTTTAATAGGACAATCAGTAGATTCAGGTCAAGATTCAGCTTCATTCTGACTCAATTTTCCCTCTAAAACTAAATCAAAATTAATCCTCACGCTAAAAGTTGTTAGCATTATAATCACCGACCAAAAGGAGAATCAAACAGGGATGGATGTGCAACTAAAACTAACCGGAGGAAACAATGAAAACTTCAAATAGTTGAGATATTTGGAGTATTTGTGTGACGGTCTCAGATATTATGGTTGGTTATACATCACAATCAGCGTGGTGCATGATTTATCATCATAGACCAGTGGTCAGGATGGAGGTGGGCGGGGTCTAGCGTAACAATCCCAGTTAGACGCAGGTTAAGTATGTATTGGTTAAGGTTTGGGAACAAACGTATTAAACAATAAGGGTTTTTAATCCTGTATTAGATCAATAGAAGTCCAATATCTGCCTGATCTGGTCCAGTCAGTGTCCTCCAGCTCCAATATGATGGAGATGAAGCAGCTCGATCACAAAGTCACTGTATAAGTGATCAATACTACACTGGTTAATCGATGGGAACCCCTGAACCTGAATTGATCTTCATGTGACATTTTGATCACATTCCAGTCAGTTTCTGGAGGACATGAGTCAATTCAAATACAATTCAAAGGTCAAACCCTAAGAGTGTGTGTGTGTGTGTGTGTGTGTGTGTGTGTGTGTGTGTGTCCTCCACTGACCAGGCCTGGCTCTTGAGTTTGCGGAGCTCCTTGGTGGCCCAGGTTGCCAGGGTCTTGGTTTTGGAGGTCTTTGAACGCCGTCCCTCCGTCAGCAAGTCGTTGATGAGAGGACGCACCTCCACCAGCTTCATGACGTCCTTACCGAACGCAGTACACAGGTCGCTGAGGAGAGGCGGAAACAGGCATTTAACACCGGGAGGAGATGAACGTTTCTTCAGCTGCTGTTCCATAGCCAGGAAAATACTGCCGCTAAGGGAAATTCAGTTGTGATTTACCAGAGTTGAGCATCATCTAGGTAACTCCGCTGTGATAAAGTGTCCTTGGAAAAAGCAACCTGTGCTGGAAACATGAGAATCAAAACTAGTCGAGTTCCTACACAAACACCGCCATTAAATAAAAGCCTGTTTAAGAGGGATGTGATGTGATGAAGCCGTCCGCCCACAGGAGGAGCATCAACAGTAGCAGGACAGGAAGCCGGCAAAGAGCAAAGATCTTAAAAAATAAAAACTAACTACTACTACCAACATCATAACCTAATGAATGGATTTCATGGATCTCTTGGACTCCATGAAAGCTGGTTGCCTCAGGCCGAGACAAAGATCCCTGCTGGGAACAAATGAATACCGACTAACTTAAGTGCCTGTTCTCGTCCTCTCAGCCATGGAAAATTAATGAAATTGGACGTAAAAAGCTAAAGGACGCCTCAACTAGGACAGTGCTGTGTTAGTCTATGCCAAAAAGTGATGTCTGTGGAAGCAGAACATTTGAATAGAGGGGGTTTGGGTGTCGGGTTGGCTGCGATGACAAAACCCAGACCGGCTGCGCCCAGGCACCGAGCTAAGCCTCTTTCTGAGCCAGGAAAAACCCTGTCAATGTTCAATATGATGCATGTGGAAACTGGCTGGGTGAAACAGCCAAGAGCCCAATATGTGAAATGACAACAGTGACTAAATAAAATGAATAGATGCATTTGGGGACTCAACAGCACACATTTTGATTAATTCACTTTAAACCCAGTAGATGTTATTTTCCAGACCTGCGGAGGAACCCGAGGATGAGGAACCAAAGCTACGTTTCCCCTCAGCACCACAAAACGGGACACTAGACAGTTTCTGCTGCAAATCACCTTCAATCAAAACGTCTCAAACATGCAGTTTGTGAAGGTCTCAGATAGTCAGGTAGATTATACATCACACGTCAGCGTGGTGCATGATTTCTCATCATTGACCAGTGTGTTGTTACTTGTATTACTATCATATTGACGGCAGGACTTTTGAATTTTGAAATCTTGCCTTGTTTCCTGCCTGGATTTGAAGCGTGTCTCTACCACTGTTGGACACTAGAGGGAGATGCAAGCGGTTTCTCACCAAGGAGGATTTTATCACCAAGATCGGTATGATGGGGTTATGGTTTTCATTTCCCCAACTCTCATTGGCAGGTCATCAAGTCGACTACTTGGTGAAGTTTTATGAGCAGATGAGCAGACTGAGCGTACTATACACCCGGTTAGATACACACTAATTACCAGTGACTTGCAGAGCGCCATAGAGGTGCTGAACAACCTGTCAAGTCACATCCAGAGCCTTTACACTTCCCACTACCCCTCCTTTCCTTACCCTATGAGGCCGGCAGCGTTGGCCACCACTCCGTCAGAGTGGTCTTCATCCTCTGCTATGTGGTGAATGAAGGACAGGATGAACTCCACCCGAGGCTGAACCAGCATCACATCAGCTGGAGGAGGAGGCAAGGGTGGGAATGAGATGGACGAGAAGAGGGGGTGAGGAAGATGTAGGCAGGGACAGTGGACGGACATGGGCGAGAGGAAGTGGAAGAAAGGTAAGAGGCGACAAGAGGGGAGGAGGAAGGAGAACAAAGAGTGAGGAAGAAACAAGACAAAAGGTCGAGAGGATGAAAGGAGGGGGGGGGGGGGGGGGGGCAGAAGGAGGCATCGATGGGAAGGTGGCCAAGAAAAAGAGAAAAGAAACGAGTATTACAACAAAAACCTGACTTGTTCAAACTGCAGAATGAGTAACTTAAACTGAAACATCATTTACAGGTGTCAGGTAGTTTGTAATGATTGTACAACATTTCAAGCCAGATCAAAGATTGTTGGGTCCAGCAAAACCAAAAGGCTAGAGGGGCAGCGCTGCTGCCTGAAGCCTCCTGGGTGAAACGGACCCAGTTACTCTGCGACGCCATAAAATCCACCATGCAAAACTCACAGCAGGCGGAGGAACAGACGTCACGGTTGTGTGTGTTAGCATCAGTATGAAGTAGTGACTTGACTTTACAGAAGACCCATTTAGATAAACCATATTAAACCTCAAAATGAAAGACTTGCATAGGGTGTGTGTGTGTGTGTGTGTGTGTCTCTCTCTCTCTCTTACGGTGAACATTCTCCTGGTCTCCCTTCAGGCCCTGGATGATCCCAGTGTAGGCCTCCAGACAGCCCTCCCTCAGCTCGTTCAGGTAGTCCACCATGTCGTAGTCCGTCTGCAACACACACACACACTTAACCATTAAATACTCATGTGAGGAATCCAGTGACATGATCACCACTATGTATGCAAAGTACAGCAATTTATTAAAGGTGAATTGCTAAAACAACCAGAGTCAAATGATCTTTAGGTTATAGTGTATTTGTGTGAAAGTCTCAGATATTATGGTTTGTTATACATCACAATCAGCGTGGTGCATGATTTATCATCATAGACCCCACACACACACACACACACACACACACACACACACACACACACACACACACACACACAAGTGACTGTGGGTCATTGTAGTGTCCGTGGTCAGGAGGGTTACAACCTCAGTTAGCTCACGGTTAGAAGAAGGCCAAGTTGACCAAGAGGCTTCAGAAATGATGATACGTTTTTATAGATTTGCTATCAAGGTGAAGAAACACGCCACCTTAAATGATTGAACTGCGTTCCCTGAAATGCTGTGATTGTTTTTGTGACGCCTGCTCAGCCCGACCTTGAGGCGCGCAGCGTCTGAAATTCCCACCCGCCAAGCGCCAGATGCCGGGGAATTTTGTCTTTGCCAGATAAATGAGTAAGGGTGACCCGCTGATGGCCGACGGGTAAATATCTGACACGATAACAATCGAACGCCTTGGTTATGAACCGTCTCTGTACGGCGGCAAGCAGGCTCAAGGTTTGAGAAGAAAAAACACTAACTGATCAAATACAAGCAAAACAATGACCCTGGTTGGCTGAACGTCTGTTTCTCTGCTGCCTGACACAAACCTGATTACTTCAAATCAACGTGGAAGGCAAAAAGCGACACGGGAGTCAATAACATTACTGCGTCCCCGTCAAAACATCGATTTTAGACATTCATGTTACCCGAGGTGTACGGTTGAGTGTGTGTCGTCACCTTGTCGACCTGAGCCTGTGAGGCCTGCTGCAGGGTGTCCAGGACGATCTCCAGGTACTTCTTGAACTCCCCTCCGATGGCCAGAGCGATGTCGCCGAACGCCGACAGGATTTGAGGCTTCACAGACCGGTGCACGTTCTCGTTCTACACACACAAAACAAAAACACCGTGAAATCAACCTAAATATCCAATACGCTAATAGAAGGGAGAGAGAAGAGGATGAACATCTGGAAAAGGAGAAGGGAAGAGTTTGAGTGCAAAAGGGAGAGTGAGGAGTCAAAAGTATTAAATATGAGAAGAGAGGGAGGAACAGGGAGGATGAGGAAATAGAAAGAGGAAAGGACAGAACAGGGTGAGGAAGGAGAGGATGGGAGGAGACAAGGATGGGGAAGCAGACGATGGAAAGGAGAACAGGAAGGTGAAAAGGTCAAAGCTAGAGAGAGAACAGGAAGTGGCGCGCTCACCCCGAGGTTCTCCAGCAGCAACTGCATGATCTCGTCACAGAAAGGCAGGATGTTGGACATCAGGGCTCTGCACAGGTCGCACACCAGACCCACCGCCGCAAGACACACCTGCAGCAACACACAGCATGTTCAGGTCACGAGTGTGTGTGTGTGTGTGTGTGTGTGTGTGTGTGTGTGTGTGTGTGTGTGTGTGTGTGTGTGTGTGTGTGTGTGTGTGTGTGTGAGGGAGAGCAGTTCTGGATCTGCCGCCTCACGCCACTGCCTCTCTCGCTGTAGTCTGCAGGCTCTAATGTGATTTTGATTGGACAGCCGTCACTCAGCCCCTGGAGGAGGCAGGGGGTGAGGATCTCGCTGCAGGGTACTTCAACAGGTAAGTCCACATGTGGGGGAAACTGATCAATTTGATTCATCCCTTGGTGTCGTGGTTGGTTTGAATGAAAACCTGCACTCTTGGGCATCAATGGCACATCGATCAAAACCACTGGCTTAGAACAGTGAACACCAATTTCATCTCAAAAACACACGTAAACTCAAAAAACTGCATTTTAAATTGAATTATATTTGGTACATTTAAAGGTCTTTAGATCAAAGGACCTTCAGGCACCGTGTCCTCCAGCCATCAAACAGACGCCAATTTCATTTTGTGAGGTTCTGCAAAGATCCAGGGGTCGTGGAGGCAGCCATGCTAGCTGAAGACGCCCGGCTGAAACAGACCCTGCTTCACTCTGCGACGCCATAAAAACCACACTGCCGTTCTCCCGGCAGGCGGAGGAACAGACGTCATGTTGCTGCTAGCCTATCTGTAACCGTCATCGATACAGGCGGTAGGATTTGGCTACTGCAGTTTTGAAATGGTAGTTAGCTGCACAAACACGCTCCAGGCCTACTGATCTTTATATAGTTCATGTAATGGAGGGACTTCGTTACAGACGCAGAAAACACTTTGGGTGATATATTGCTGCCACTTTCCTAAGTGCAACCTGGCCAAGCTTCATCAAAAAGGTGCTAGCAGAGAGATAAAAGCCAACCACTTCACCAAGTATGTTCACTAGTGCTTTGGTTAAACAACTGAGGAGAAGGATTTATTTCAGACTGAGGGGAGTACGTCAGGTTGCAGTTTAATCCAGGCTACGGAGAGACACCAGCAAAGCAACGATGCCGACATCAAGCCGCTCTAGAAGCTGTCAGGGTGAATGTGAGTATTTGTGTCCTACCTGATATTCAGCATAGTTCTTGAGTCCAATACCCAAGAAAGGCTTGAAGGCATCCATGTATTTCTGGAAGTCACTCCCCAGCACTGAATAGACAAAAACAGAGAGACAGTTGTATCAGTGAGTCTCCAGTTTAAACTCATCTCTACTCCAGGAAACGACAGGGTCACCTCACTACCATCAAGCTGCACCCCGTCTGCTTTTGCACAAATCTTGTCTCAAGTGTGAAAGCTTACAGATCTTCAAGGCAGAGGTAGATTTACTAAGATCATGGATTCACCAGGTCAGTCCAGCACCAGAAGGCTACCGATACGAGATTATCACAATTTCTGTTTTTTTGTGATACTCACAGAAATCGTCTTTTCTCTTGGACTGAACACACGTTTTCTATGCTTTGTGAAATCCAAAAACTTTTCAAGAGTGGGACATCTTCCACACTTTACAGGCCTGGGTAGGAACCCTGTTAGGAACCCAGGTAGGGACCCTGTTAGGATCTCAGGTAGGAACCCTGTTAGGAACCCAGGTAGGGACCCTGTTAGGAACCCAGGTAGGAACCCAGGTAGGAACCCAGGTAGGAACCCAGGTAGGAACCCAGGTAGGAACCCTATTAGCGTCTGTGCGTACCTTCCACCAGCGTCGAGACGGCCATGAGCGCGTCCTCCTGCACGCCCCCGGAGCCGGCGGTGCTCTGGAACATCCTGAGCAGCGAGGCCATCACCACGTCGGAGATCTGCAGGGCGTCCTGATGCTGGACCTTACGAAGCACGTTCTGGAAGAGGACAGGTTATAGCGTTAGCCCCTGTGTACACCAAGCACTTATTTTTAGCTAGCAGCACTCAGCAGAAGCATGTGGGAAGCGCTGGTCCTGGCTGCTGTTGCCAAGCGACGGCTGAAAACCTGAGTGCTGAAGAGCAGTGCTCTTTTGCTAAAAGCTTCAAGGAGTCTGCGTCAACAGCCTCTGAATGCACCACAGCCAAACCTTTACACTGACAGCATTTCCCATATAAAGCTAATATCAGCCAGGTTTGTTTTAGAGTTTCAGTTCCAAAGTGTTCAAACTGCAGAATGAGGTAACTTGAATTAAACTGAAACATCATTTACAGGTGTGAGGTAGTTTGTAATGATTGTACAACATTTCAAGCCAGATCAAAGATTGTTGGGTCCAGCAAAACCAAAAGGCTAGAGGGGCAGCGCTGCTGCCTGAAGCCTCCTGGGTGAAACGGACCCGAGTTACTCTGCGACGCCATAAAATCCACCATGCAAAACTCACAGCAGGCGGAGGAACAGACGTCACGATTGAACCTCGACTCATTTGACAACAGTAAATAATTCAGATAAACCATATTAAACCTCAAAGGTGTGTGTGTGTGTGTGTTCACCTGTAGAGTGGCACACAGTAGCGACTGCAGGTCGTTGAACTGGATTCTGTCTGAGGTGCTCTGAATGTGAGACTGAGGAGAGACAGGACGTTGATGATCACCAGAGAGGAAATAGTACAGGAGGTTTGACGTTACAGCTGCACAAGTACAGCCAAAATTATGAAGCAGGTTATTTTGCATTAGATTGACAAAGACAATTAATCACGATTTGTTTCAATGATCTAACAAAACAGTTTCTGAACCTTTTGCATTTTGCATGAAATCTTCAGCTCAATGCCTCTCGGTCCTTCCCTCCCTCCCATCCATCTCCCCCCTCTCTCTTACCTCCATCTGTAGGACCTGCTGCAGTCGCTCCATAATGACCAGGGTGGTTTTCTGCACGGCAGGGTAGCAGTCCTTGGCGCTGTTCTTGACGATCTCCATCAGAGCCTCATAGGCCGCCGAGCGCAGGTTGTTCTGGTGGCCGTCGGGCCTGGCAAGACAGACGGGGAACAGTAGAATAAATATGGAGGCGTCGCCGTTCAACACCCTACCTACCCGATATGAGGTCCCATCAGTACCATAACAATGTATTTGAAGGCATTAAAATTTAAAGACAAATTTGGGTTGAAGAAAGTGTCCAAGTCCATTTGGAAAACCGAATGGCTTCTGCAACAACATCAGAAATCCGACAGCCTCAATAGACCGTAATGCAAAGTAGTGACAGGCTATGCTACGTTTTGAGTACGGGGAGCGACTCACTTTTTCAGCTGGAAAAACTCACTCTCTTGCCAAGTCGCTCTCCACTTACACACTAACCCAAAGCTGAACGCAACAAGTTCATGCCTGTTTTCTGGGGGTTGTCGGACGGCTAACTGAGGCAGACGAAGTGAAGCAGATTACAACACAGTGAACATCAGATTGATGATATAATGTATACGAGGGGGAATGTTCCTTTAACGTGAAACAAAAGTTCCTATTTACTGCATTGACTTTGGCAACTAAAGTCATCGTGATCGCGCAAGAAAAAGTACCATACTACTAACGAGGCATTTTTACAACGTTTCACTGCTTAGTGAGCGGTCAAACTGTTGCATCTCACTAAACTACACGAGGTTCCTCACTTCACACGGCAACCAGGAAGTCACTACAACAGGAAGCAGTCTTTCACACCCCACTGTGTGTGTGTGTGTGTGTGGTCTCTAAACCAAAGTACAAACCAAGTGCAGCTTGGACTCTAAAATAACACGCCAAAAAAAAAAAAGCATGACACTCAAACGGTCCTCTGTGCAACACCAGTGGTATTCAGCATTTCGAGCATGGCAAGGCATTTGAGTGTGTGAGCGTGAGAAAGACCAAGTGAATTCATGTCTACCTGTCTGTGGTCTCTAGGAGTTTCTGGACGATAATTTCGAAGGAGGACGAGAGGCAGTAGGTGCTGGGCTCCTCCTGGTCCTCAGCCGCATCCGTGGCTTCGTAGGCCGCCTCCGCCAGACTGGAGAACGCCTGGGAGAGGAGGAGAGAGAGGAGGAGTGAGGGCGGGATCTGACTGAATCCAATGTCAGACTGAGCCGTGGCAGACTTTGGTTGACGTATGTATGATGTCATGCGTGACTGCAAGAGGGTGCGAGGTCCTGAAATGATGGAATAAGGAGAAACGAGACTGGCTTCGGCACACCACGCGATGCCTTAGGTACAGCGTTTCATCGATCGGATGAACATGCCGATATAATCAATGCACTACAACACACTAGCAAGATATTCACTTCTGCAGATCGAGCTTTACTTGCCAACACCCGCCACGCTTGGTGAGTTTACATTTTTTGACACTCAGTATCCTCATTTACTGACACTGAGAATTACGGGCAATTCCCTCAGAAAAAAAAGTCTACAGATTTGTAGACTGGCCAGACGTCCTCCTGGAAGGCCCCATCTGAGCCCTTAAGCAGTTATTGATTTTGCAGTCCAACGGCCCTAAGCCCTTGTGGACTCAGCATGAATACCGGACACTGGGATTCAGCCTTCGCCTGTTCCTGGGTTGGACGCTGCTCTGGGCCCGTCCTATCAGAGGCGCTACCCAAAGGACCGGGAAGATGCAGCATGCCTACACGTCTTTGGTTAATTCAACAACTATCCCAGCCTCCATTTACAAACGATATATTTTTGCTGAATAGCTGAATTGAACTAAATGCCGTTATCACCGGGGGACCTTCGCAAGCAGGAAATGTGTTATTTGGGTCATTAGCCCCCAAACCATAACTGCATCTTCAGGCAGTTTAATTAATTAACTACTTCCAAATATTCTTGGAAAACTCAAGAAATGTTGTTACTGCATCATTTTCTTCAGATTTCTGTTTTCCAAGCGTAGAAACGTTTTCCTGGCCATGGGAACCGGGTGGATGTGTGTGTTCATTCTTGCATACAAATCTATTTCTGCACACACTTGAGCTCTTGTTCCCCTTGTTCAGTCCAGCATTTCATTCATTCCTGTGTGCAGAAAATATGACGGACTTCCAAATAATGATTTGTACCACTACATATGTGCAGTGGGACTAAAAAGCAACACCCCCAAACTTTCTGGAAATCCCAACCTATGCAAAGAAACAGTCAAGTTAATTCCCCATACTTGCTCAAAGAGCCTCTGGACAAGTGACCCCCCCCCACACACACACACACACACACACACACACACACACACACACACAGCTTACCCAGCAGACGTTGGAGGCCACCCTGGGCTCGGCCCCCAGTCCCTCTATCAGACACTGCAGCAGCGGCGCCAGGTACACCTCGTTGATGGCCGCCTCAGGCAGCAGCTCGCAGATCCTCCCCACCGTCCAGGCCGTGGTGTCCCTCACCACCACACTGGGGTCCTTCATTAGCTCTATCAAGGTGGGCATAGCCTGGGGGGGGGCAGATGTACAGTACAGGTCAGACATGTAATTGACAAGTTGAGTCGAGTCCAAGTTAGAAACGTAGCCTCGTGATGGACCTGATGTTTTATCTAGTAGAGGTGAGCTACTAGTATCAGGCCCAACATTTTAATAAACTGAACAAAAAGGAATAAAGAACATTTCCTTGAGGGAACCACTAGACTCCAATAAGACGCAGGTAGCTAGCTGTGAGTTCACTAGTTGGTTAGCTGACAAGTGAACTAATCACCTGCGGCGTGCATCCCATCACTTAGCCAACCCGTGACCCGTTTACCTGTATGACGAGGGGTTTGAGCTGGTTGAGCTCCGGCCCCTCCAGGATGGACCCAAAGGCCATGACGGAGGCGTCCCGGTAGCGCCAGTCGGGGTGTTTGATGTGCTCTTTGATGAAGGGCAGGACGTGCGGGACCACGTCGTCCTCGCAGCAGGTCGCCAGCAGCATCAAACACACGCCGGCCGCCTTACAGGGGTTCCAGTCGTCGTCGTCGTCATTCTCATCCTGCAGGAGAGGAGATGGGGGGCAAAGGGTCACTGGACGAGCTTTATTTGAATTGCACTTCACAAAACAAGAGGTAAAAGGTGCAGCACAGACTAACGCCAGTAAGCTAATAAAAATAAGTAAACTGGTTTGAAGGAGGAAAGATAATTAACCCAAGAGGAGTCAAGTCTGATCGCATTCCAGTGTCGTACCTGTTTGGTCAGAGTCTGGGTGAGGATGGGAACCAGGTACTGCAAGGCCCCTTTGGCGTAGAATTTACTGGTATGCTCCGGTGGGCGTCCCTGCTCCGAAGCCTGCCATTGGACGAGAGCAGAACAGAACGAACCACAATCAGAGGGTGTTCAACAAAAAAAATAAACGATGTGATGAGCTTCAGGAAAGAGGAAATGGGCGTTCAGCACTTAAGGGCTAAAGGCGGTGTCGTCTAAAAGCATAAAGATAAATGAAGACTTAAGTTATTTATTAAGTTTGTTTTTCAAAAATATGAAGCCACCTCAGAAGCTTCAATGGCCAGGTCCATCTCCTCATCACAGACGTTGGACCAGAACTCGATGCCCTGTAAAGCCACCTCGTCTATGTCGCTCTTCATGGCCTCTATGGTGATCTGGACAGAGAGAGGGGGAGAACGGGGGAGGGAAGGGCAGAAAGGAATGCAAAAAGGGGAGAGAAAAGGGGGAGGAGGGAGAAAGGTTTAATTACATCCATGTTTAATTCCAAGACATACAAGTCAATTTCACACCCAGGCCCATATTTGTCAGCACCTAGATTCAAATGTTAGTGTTTTGTTTGCTGAATTGCCAGTTTGAATCCCCAAAGTCTTCCTGACAAACTACAACTCATCTGGGACTTCAGGAAACTAATTCATTGAACCCATTATTCCTTCAGGAAGTAATTGCATGTACCAGATGCCAGGCTTAATAAACACCTGCCCGGCTGAAACAAAAATAGATTAAAAAAGGACCAAAAAAAAAACTAAAACCTTTCATGACGAAAACACAATCTTTACATTTTCTCGACTTTCCCAGGTGCCGGGACCGCCGGGACCCTGGGAGGTTTCTTACGTTGGGGTGTAAATCTACAGTAAATGTAAGCAGCGTCCCTTACCGCGAACAGAGCAGGGCCCATGTAGGTCTCCATGTATTGGTAATACAGAGACATGATCTTCACCAAGTTCTGCAAGGCCGCCACCCGCACCTACAGCACAACACAGCAGTTACAACAGAGTCACATGGGGGTGAAAATCATACAGCGGGTCGTCAGTGTGTTCCCACTGCGCCCTCTTTTCCTGTTTCTTGTATTCATACTTTCAGACAGAAAACACGCCGGTAACTGTGGCGTAAAAGCCACAACGCCCCAGAGGATGTCCTGTGCTGCGATTCCGGGCTGTTCGTGCCCATAACCCAAGTCGGGTACGTCCTCTGGGCTACTACTGCTGTATTCACGTCAGGGTTGACTTTTTGCCCAAAACTGAGGATGTGCACAAACCACTTCCTCCCGACCGAGCTTCAATGCTACTCACTCTGGTGTCGGGGCACTGTGTAGCTTCACACACCACCTGCATGATGAAGTGTCTCTCCGTCTGCAACACACACACACACACACACACACACTACTCAATAATAATAATAATAATAATAATAATAATAATAATAATAAAGACAGCAGTTCAAGAGTCTCATAAATCACAAATTGAGATTTGGCAATTGAATAACAAAAACAATCCTGCTGCTTTCTGAAGGATAGCATCTTAAGTCCTTGAATGAGAGACTTTCACAGCCTAACTCCTATTTTATACATATAGTACATTACACATGATGAACTTGAGGTAATGATTTATTTTCCACAAGTAGATACACAGCTTTTTGAAAAGAAAGTAAATTCTAGTGTCCGCTGCCTGGACAGAAAGGAGACAAGACAAGGGAGGAAAGAAGAGCAGAGCCCTACTTCCAGACCTCCAAGTTATCTTTGGCGAACTCGGCTTCCTATCCTCCTTCCAGCGCAACACGGGGAGATCGGATAAACGGAAGAGGAGAAAGAAGAGAGGACAGGACCCGAAGAGCATCCCAACTCCATACCTCCTTGTCAAAGTTGGCTTTGGTGAACTCCAGCGAGTTGAGCAGGGCGTTTGTAGCGGCCAGTTTGACGTTGTTGCTGGGCTCCTCCTTCCTCATGCCCTGGATGATGGCGGTCAGGATCTGGTTGGCGTTGTCCTGCAGCTGCTCTGGGTCCTAACGGCACAGGGGATTGGTTAGACGTGTGTACAGTAGTGTTGTCACGATACCAAAAAAAAAAAAGATGACTTCGATACCAGCCCAGGTATCACGGCTCAAATGATGGAGCATTAAAATCTGAACTGAAACCGAAAAATATCTTTACACAAGTCCATGAGACACCGGTGTGAAGGAAAAAGATGTCAATATTTACATGATTTTCCCTTTTTAACTTTGTGATTTTTTACGTCCCATGTCCTTCGTGGATTTTTTTGGAAGTCAGTTGCTGGTTCTTGGCAGAGCACCCTGCCAGAAGGTCGTACCCTCCATATGTTCTTGCCCATCTAAAATCGGTCACTCACTATGTCCTGGCAGATGTAGCCGATGGCCTCCAGGGTGGACTCCTTCATGTGCTCGGTGCTGGAGGGGTCCGTGACGTTGGCCACCAGCTGGGGAATCAGCTCGGGCCACTGGCTTACTGGGATCTCGGCGCAGGCGATCCCAGCCACGCACTGGGACGCAGAGCTGGGCCGATACGTCTCTGTACCCAGCGTCTGAAGAACCTGTGGAGGGGAGGGAGGGAGGGAGGCGTGGGAGGGAGGGAGGGAGGGTCAGGCAGCATCACGACATGAACATGTGTACAGTACTTTGCAAAAGTCAACTTAAGCAACTTTTCTTTTTTTTTTAAATATAAATTTGGTCTTGGATGTGTTTTACTTTACCGCTCTGTAAAGTATGTTGGTTTTTTTTTGCAAACTTCATTTCATTCATTCATGTGCGTAAGACCGTGGCTCAGTATTGTATCTGGACTGGATGGTTTAGCATGTAGCGCGGTGAACGGGAACGCCGGCCTGACAAACACCGGGTCAAAGTGCAACAGGTCCGGCAAACCTCACGGTGGGTGGGAGACAATATCAGAAGGAGGCAAGCTGTCTGGACTAGTTAACACTTCCAAGAAGGTAAAAAGGAAAATAAGTCAAAAATTGGGTTGATTACAATTTCAATAGTAATAAGCATTAAATTACTTTCTTGACTCAACTGTGGGTGTGTCTGTAATTGGTGTGTGTGTGTGTGTGTGTGTGTGTGTGTGTGTGTGTGTGTGTGTCCACCTGTTACTGTGTCAGGCTCGAGCCACGTCTGTGTGTATAGCGATGCAGGTATACAGACTGGGAAAGTGTGTGCATGTATATACACACAGCCTTTAACAAAAGTAGGTATGCAGTTTAATATACATTAATAAGTATAATTTGTGGCTTTATTAAATGCTTAAATGTTTATTGAGTGTTGAATAATTTTGTTAAAATTATACATTAATAAAGAATTATACACCTATTTTTGAAAACACCCAGGAACCTGACTTCTGGTCAGTGTGTCGATGCAGGTATCCTGTGTCGACTGAAAACTAGTGTGCACACTCTTCTCTGTATGTGACTAACTATCTCCATGTACTGTTTATTGGTGACACCCCCACCCCATTTTCCTTACAAAGGTCTTGATCTCTCGGCGAGCGTTGAGGTCGATGGCCAGCCATCTCTGCTGGTACTGCGTCTTGACGTCGGGGTCTTTGGAGGTCAGAGAGTTCTTCACCTGCAGGCCGGCCGCCACGCGAGCTACCTGGGTGTTCCCTGGGTTGGCCAAAACCTTCGACAGCTCCACCAGGAACGTCGGCTAACGGGGCGGGGAGGATGAAAGGGAAAATGAAGGGATGGGAATGAAGAGATGAGGAAGGTAGGAAGAAGATTCACAGAAGGAGATGGGGGAAAGAGAAAGATCATGTTAAATGCCATCCAAGATAGTTGACCCAACATGGTACTGTGGAAGTTGCGTTCACTGCTCAAGACCGACCACAGGACTGTTTAGCAAAAGGACTCCATTCATACCACAAGCACCAATGATACATCAGTTACAACACGGCTCACGTCACATAAACACCAAGTTGGGTTACGGTCAATGACATGCAGGGGTTATTATCCATACCAGCAACTTAAAACTGAAACAGTTCAAGTAGGGAGGGGCAATATTATCATTTGTCTTTCAATAGACAGTAATAAATAATGATATGGTGTCATCATGATCAACCATTTCAAACTTTATACTACCACAGTTCAAATGCTATGAACATCTTTTTATTTAACATGTGATTCTGCACCTTAGCAGTTATTATATAGCAACACCTCAATAATTTATGATTACTTTGATATTCATTTTGTCCCATATCACCCGAAGTTCATTTTTATTCTTTGACCACCAGGAGTTGAGAATCTGGTATAGAAATAACACCCAGTTTTTAAAGGTGATTTGTGTCACATGACGGTGTAGATAGATTGTGCACGTTGTTAGGTGGCCATCACACTGAGCAAGACTGAAGCCATTTCACCAAAAATAGGTTGTGGCTAAGGACAGTCGGCACAGATGGTGTATCAAGGCCATCACAACTATTTCCTCACACTATTTACAACCAAACACCGGCCAAGTCTTGACGTAATCCTGTAGAGCGAGCAGGTCAAAGACTCAAATCTGAATGGAAACCAGCAATAGCCAATAAGAGTTGAGCGGCATAAAAAGGCAAAAGGACAGCAAGTCTTTTTTTAATTTTAAATGATTAAATGTGTGATGTCCAGTCGTTTTGCAGTCTGTTGTCCCAGGCTAGGACGAGGCTGATGGCTTACTTACATTTGAGTTGTAAATATGGTCACCATTAGGTTAGGTCGCTCAGTCGGCTGGTAATTCATCACATTTAGATGCTCGAGTCAAATCATGTACCCAATGACTGAGAAGTAGTCCAGCTGTTGCACTGGATTAACCATCCAACTTCTTTGACATTGTGGCCAGTTGGGCTGCTCAATTGTGGTCGAGGCATTTAAGATCTGTTCATTTACAATAAGCGTAAATACGTCTTGGTGGTGGATTACAAGGCTGCGTGCAGATGTGGATTCCAACCCCATTAACTTCTGGCCTGACATTAAAATTCCAGTGCAGACAGTCAACATCTTCATGGGGCTTAATAGCTTATTTATTTGATCCTGAACTGGATACCATCCTGTCATAATGTTGCAGTAGTCTCTCTCACAGCAGGTTAATACCCGTGTCATGACACAGGAAGACTGAAACGTCTCACAGCAGCTACTCTCTCATGTCAGAGTACAGTGTGAGGTGCACGAAGTGACTGTACTAAACGTATGGCCACGTTCACCGAACAGTTACACCTACATGACTATGCAGATTAATGGCTATGCAAAGAAGCAACCTCCATCACGCTTTACTTCCTCCAATTTCTGACACCACAGTCTCCTCTGCTTCTCCCTCTCAGTTTACCCTATCAAATGAGCTCTTTGGCTATGAATCCCTATCATTTTTCAGACAACAAAAACAATGAAGTGGCTTCTGAATGGGCTCCAACAGCCTTGTAGTCCTTCTGCAAACTGCTGTTCAGTTTTAACACTGAATCCCTTCATGAATACCACCGTGTTGGTAACGTTACAACCTGAGCATCTTTATAAAATCAGGTAAAGCACTGTGTGTCTGTCTCAGCTCCAAACATCCTTAAGGTTCACCCATAACCAAGGCAAGACACTATATTTGTCTATGGGCCACAGTATTTAACTTTTTTCCAAAATGCAGCCTTCACTTTTATTACTCTATTTAAGTGTTGAAACAGAACAGGACCTCCAAATGATATTACGTTATCTGCCACAGTGGCTGGTAGAGTAGAAAAATAACCAGGCACAGAAATAATTTACTAGCAATTGGATGCTGTTTATTCCCCACCCTGACCAAGGCTAGTCAAGTCTATCACATCGTTCCTCTTGTTTGTTTTGTGTGCAAAAAAATACTCCATAAAGAGGAAAAATGCCCTTTCACCAAATACATGTCAATCTTCTCCATTGCTGCTGTGCTGGGTCCCTGTTTATGCTGCGTTCATTCAGCCAGCCCATCCATAACCAAGTCAATCACAAAGGGGGATTACTACAGTTGGTGGTGTCAGCCATATGTCCTACTCATTTGGCCTCTAGACTGAAGTACCCACCCTACCTGTGAGGATCTGCTTTACCAGATGCCTAATTAATACATGTATAAAATAATATAGATTGATCTAACTCAGGATTAACTAGATAATCAATTCAAGTATTAATTGCATATTTGGTGTGCATATAGAGGCGATAAGAGGGTACTGCAGCCCCCCAGCCCCAGCCCCCCCCCCCTCAGATGAGATGGGTGTATCTACTATGAAATGCTAACGCTAGCAGGCTTGTGCTGCCTGTATTGACTCCCCATGCTGCTGTCTGCGTGCGTGCGTGCGTGCGTGCGTGCTTGTTGCGAGTCAGCCATCTGTGTAGGTGGTGTGGTGGGGAAGGGAGGGTCCAGCAGAGGAAAAGCCGGGCGGGCTCCTGCTAGCTAGCCAGCTATCCTCTGCACTCATGCAAGTGTCGCGCCAGCCATAAATGTGGCCAGCGTGGCTCGGTAGCCAACTTTCACTTGTAGCGGTGCTGTAGCCAGCAGTAATAACACGATACTAACCAGGTTCTCAATCGCCGCCTGCTCCAGAAACTTCTGTGCTGCCTCCAGTTCATTCCGATCTGAGGGGGGAGAGGAGGGAGGAGTGGGAGAATCAGGGTTATTCACTGTAACGTTAGCTAGCTGTCAGGCTAGCTAATAAACTAACACAAATCGATATTTCCGAAGCTTCAAAGTGAACGCCAAGCATATGGCCCAAACTGGCTAGCTAACGTTGCATTGTATACATTAGACGCCTGTCCAATGTGGGACATTACTAGTGGTAATATTACGATTCTACACCGGAAACACGGCGATGCATGTTCATATTCTCTACTGGTGTACAGGCGAGTGAATACTACCTAAAGCTTAAAGTTGAGTTGCCTTGTACATCGCAAAGCTTAACCATCATGGTATTCGCCGGTAACTAGCTCCATGACACTGTTCCAATGCCAACATGCTTGTTAGCCATCATGATGTGCAAACCTGAGCATCTCGGTTAGCATGCTAGCCGGCCAACACATTGCTATGGGACCTCTTAAAGTAACGTTAACAAAGTTTACTGGACTCATAACAAACTGGTTAAAATATCAGCAATGTTAAATCTGACATGGACACAGCATTAGCAACTTGATGCATTTGGTTTCTGCCTTCAATCATAACCCTCAAAGTGCAACTGTTGCAAGTTAGCCGATGTTGGCGTGCTGGGAAGGGCCGATTAATTTGCACATGAATGGCAATTTAGCAGGCTAACAAACTAGCTTACTAGCAGCATGGCTAATGAGCTAGCAAATTAACTAAATAAGCATGAGCAGGGTAGCCAGCAAAACATCTGACAAAGCTTTGTCATGTCAAAATGCCACAAGGCTTATATGACAAATTATTTAGCGGACACTTCAGCAGCTGGTAAGTCACTACTGTTGCAATGATGCCGCCCAGCCAGACACTTCAACAAGATAACGCGTGTTTAGCCGGAGTGCTAAGTCACTAGCGTTAGCATGAAGCCGGAGCTGTGCTGAGCAGGCCGTAGCTAGGTTAGCAACAGTAGCTACCCGCCTAGTTAGCTAGCAAGGCATTTCCCTCCTCCCTCTTTCAATTCCAACTTTCACCAGTTCACAAGTTTTGCCAATCACAACATAAACCAAGTTGTTGTCGCCTTGAAACACTGCTATAAAGACAGAAAATAACATGGGTTAAGTGTGCAGTGATGCATATTCACCTGGAGAGACCGTTTTTTCGAGAATTGTGATGAGCTCCATTCCGTCCCCCGGCAGCCACTCTCTTCACAGAAGTAGCAGCTAGCTAGCTAGTTTCGATTGCCGCGCACAACTCAAACCGGATTATATTTCTTCAGCTTTCAACCGATGTCAACCAGAACGCGGATAAGTCAGCGAAAGGCAGGCGAGACAGGCGTACCCTCCCGGGACTTCCTATACAGCTGGTTTATTCTGAATGTGTGAGATATTTTAACGGCTGTGGGGCAAAATAATGTCTTTTAGCTTCAACGCCGCCTGCTCGCATCCTGTGTTGTCGGGAGGGAAAGGGCCGCGCTCGTCTCCCGCGGAAGGATATCACGCGCCGCCGCTATGGCAAAATGCTGCCTTCAGATGATGTCGTAAATATTGTAATTTTGAGTCACATCCAGATGAACGACACAACAAAGTGGTAAATACGACTGGGAAAGTAGGAATTTTCTAATGCCGTATGGAATGTGAGCTGTGTCAACAACGGATGATATAAGTGATGTAATTTCTTTAACAAATTAATAAAATCATCAATTACGTGCTCGATGCACATTTTCTCCTCTTTATTATATTATGCTGCAACCATATGAGTTATAAAACAAAACAACAGCCACCAAAAACTGCTTAATACATAGTCAATGTTGTTAATATTTCCGACCAAAACCAAGTGACTGCGCGACAAGTCGACTTTACACCTACGGCTCTCGGACGTAGGAGCTTACGTTGAACACTTGAAGGTAGCAAAACTCTCCTCCCGCGCGACCCCGTTTGCTCCCCGCTCGCTCCTGTGCACACGCACGTGCACGCCTTTCTTGAGGTCAATCAGATTTCTATTTTGACAGAGAACAAAATTGAAATTGGATTTATGATTAATAAAAGTCCGGCCAGGTCCAGACAAACACACTTCAGATGGGTAAAACTCTCAGAACTATTCTAGAAACAAGGCCATGGATACAATACAAATTTCACAGTTAAACTATGAACTATGTTCCTTAGGAATATGATAGAATTGTAATAATACCATAGAAGGTAAAAAAAATACCATTTAGCACTATAAGGTCACCATAAACTCAATATTGCATGCTGCAGACACACTATAAGCGTCTATAACAATATTATAGGAATATCAGTCATTTTTCATCAGGTGATTTTTTCCCCACCTCAGTTTACAAACAAATAGAAAGAACAGATTTTTCTGCCCGGCCAGGAGTTCAGTTGTTGAGAAGGAATTTATACTGCAGGAGAAGATACTCTGTTGTGTAGTGACAGCTGAGGAGGTATACAAGTCCTCCTGCCTTCCTTCTACTCTATATGCCAGATAAAGAAGTGAGCAATGTTATGCGTATACAGTATATGCATAACATTGCTAGAATATGAGGTAAACGGTATACCTCATATTCCTCATATTCTATCCATAAACTATCCACTGTTACATTCAGCACATTCCCCTCCCTGCAAATTGCTGTAGATCTACTGTAGAAAGGCATGTAGGTTGGTCTGCGCTGTATGACAGCATTAAGCTGTCACTCATTTTCTCCCACAACACAATTTTTTTGGCTTCTTGTTTGCAGCAGAGGTGGGTGTCAGCTGGTTTTCGGTTTTCCAGTAAACTAACGTTTACCAATACACAGGATCTTACATGACTATCCCTTGTGCCATTTTGGTGAGCAACTGTGTGGAAACCTGGATGAGGGCAGGTATGTCATTGGGATGATCAACTTGGTGTTTGGTTGAATTAGGTCTGTGACACCTCCAGAGGCTCAATAGTAAGTTCTGGCACTGCACCAACTTCACAGCCTCACACCCAGTAACTTCTAAACACACATTTGGCCTTGCCGCTAATGCGCTGGATGACTTGTGTTGTATCAACATATTAGTATAAACTGTTTAAACTACAATCTATTAATTTAAAGCTGCGCTAGGCAAGATATTTAAGTAAAACTTCAAGTAAAAATCCAATTACCTCACCAGACTAAATCACAAATTGGGGCTGCAATAGAGAAGAGCGTGCGATCACCACTAATTGAGACGCCGAAGATTCATTTTATTTACACAAATTTATTTCAGGAGTCTGATATGATCACTGGTGGGAAATCTTCTCACACAGGAAGTGACAAAACATGGAATACATGGTTTCAGTCTGTGTCCGCCCAGCAGAAATGACAATTTGAGTGGTGGAGAGCGAGAAGGTTTATCTGTAAAACCTTGGGGAGGGGGGGGGGCGGGTTCTCTCCTCAATGGCTCCGCCCATCTCCAGTCTCCTAAATCGTCAGTATTTCATCATCGATTGGGGTGGAGCCGGCAGTGCAGCAGAGCTGAAATTTTCCACCAAAGGAGGAGGACACATTTTTTCAAATACATTTTTAATTTATGGGTTTATAGGTTTCATCATATAGAAGTCATACAAATATGTTTACAGAATGTGATTTAGTGTTGAATATCTCAACACTCAAAGCCCCCCTCCACTGACCTCACACACAATATGAACATTTTCAAACAAGCCTTGCGAGTAAATCATCAGTTTACAAGGCAAAGTAGGAGTGAAAGCTTAACTATCAATAAAAAAAAAGACACAGCTGATTAGCCCCGCCCACCGGCACAGTTTTGACTGGGACTGTGATTGGTGGAAATAATCAGATGTCACTTTTTTCAATGCTTTCTGAGAGGTGATTCTGGAGGAAGAGTGAAATACAAAACTGTCTTCTAAACTGCAGCAAGCGAACGCTCTGTCCAGAGAAAGCTGGACTACCGATGGCTGAACCTGTTGCCAAAACATTAGTGGTCTAGTGCAGCTTTAAACTTCTACTCAGGGTTCCTACACCGTTTTGCTAATCAAATTCTGTGACTTTTCCAAGACTATTCCATGCCATACAGCACATTTCCATGAACAATACTTGTCAGAGTCTATGTTGTAAATGTCAAATTTTTTACATCAACTAATAGCTGGTGTGAATGTCGCAGGTCTCATTTCCGGCTGCAACTATTACAAGAGCAGAATACGATTGGAATGAATAATCTGGTGTGGGGCGATCTTTTTCGTTTTCACTATCCTGCCCCATGATCAAGGTTTTGGATATGCTAGTTACTTATACTCATTTTATTCTTGTTGTATGTGTGTGTTTTCGTCTTCTAACTTTTTTACTGAACGTCTTATTTTATAATTTTGTTCACAAAACACTTGGTAACCATTTTGTACAATTGATTGCTGCTATAATGACTTCCTTCTTTAGTAGAGAAATGAGCAGAGGCAGACACACATTGTAAAAACAACCCCATTGTCTTTATTTAGTTAGTAATTTTGCAGTAGTCACTCGTAAGTAGCTGCCTTGAGTTGGTCTTTTTCGGTCTCTTTTCTCATTGACCCAACTTCTGTCTCATTTTTTGATCAACACAACGGAAGAGTCCATGAACAAAGTATAAAAAAAAGAGCAAAACATAAAACAAAGAAAGAGGATAAAATGCCCCTTTTCACAACAAAAACAGGAATTCTGGCAAAAGATGATGGTGGCGATGAAGATGAAGAAGATCCAGTGCATCTTTAAGGTCAAACACACATTGGTAAAGACACAAAAAGGTATGGTTGTCAAGTTGTGTGACTTTACTAAGATAAGAGATATGGGACTGGGTAATGGGGGCGGATATGTTACGTCTTGGTGTCTGATTGGATAAGAGCTTTTGGGATTCTAGGATTATCTTCCAATCAGATTTGATCTCCTTGAATAAACTGTTACTTGTTTCTATGGGAAGTGGGCGACAGTTTCAAACTGCTGATATGTGTCAACAACATGAACAAGTGGAGCTCAGGGCACAGACCCCCACATTACAGTCACGGAAAAAAAAAAAAAAACTAAAAAAACAAACAAAATGAAAACAAACCAGAACCATTCAGACTTTGAACAGTTTCACACACTGAAACATTGATGTGGTGTGTCTATGGCACAACAAGGCAATTTTCTGCCGCATTGGACATGAGCTTGGCTAGCCTGTCAGTCGGTCCGTCACTCTAACATCACAGTACATTGATATGGCATGGCCGATAAGACAAACAGCGCAGCTTCATGGCAATTTAACAAATACTTTTCATCTAATGGCCTAAAACCTTAACTGGCTACCGTAGAACAGGCTAGCTAACGTAGAACAGGCTAGCTAACGTGTAACAGGCTAGCTAACGTGGAACAGGCTAGCTACCGTGGAACAGGCTAGCTAACGTGAAACAGGCTAGCTAACGTGGAACGGGCTAGCTAACGTGAAACAGGCTAGCTAACGTAGAACCCTGTTACATGCCAACCAGTTCAGGCAGACCAGTCTTATTAATCATCATCATTATAATTGGACTTTGTGATTCGTTTGGCTGTTGTGTGATTTGTCCTGGTCTTGTACATTTGAGAATATAAGAACACGATGTAAAGAATCAACTTTATGTTTATACCGATTTCCCTCCCCCCATCCCCATCAGTGCCACTGCCTCACATGAGAGACAGTCAATTCACACACTTCTCTACGTCAACAGATGCTGAGTGTAAAAAAAATAAACTGAAGACAGGATATGAAGCTGCTTCGTTTGCACTGCCAGCTCTGATCAGATTTTTCTTACACAAGAATTTTGTCTTCCCGACCAAATCAGAGCCAAAGTTGTGATTCATGATAAAGCTATATTTGATAAAATCGTCAGGTTGTTCAGATTTTTCTGTAATTCACCAAAAACTAAAACCAATTTAAGCTACTGATATCGATCTTATTTTTTTTGATCACATGATGAAATTCAGGATGTGGTCAAAGGACTTTTTGCATAAGTGAGGCCCCTGATCTTTTCATTGCAGTCAAAAGAGAGAAAACAGTTTTCACAGAACGATTTAACATGATGGATGTGATGAGAACAATGCAACAACGACAGGAAATAATATGCATCCTTTAAACTAAACCCTTGATTTAAAAAACTATTAAACAGAGTGCCGTCTACACAAACAGTGCTCTGGGGGAAAAACATGACTAAATCGCATCCTCAAACATGGCTGAAATATTTTTTGAAAAGTCCGATCAGAGCTGTTGGCGTGAACGCAGGCAGACAGCGGAGAAAGACGATGACCAGCAGAGATACAAAAGGAAAAGACAAGAGAAAGAAAGGAAACATCTGTGATTGAGGCGAACGTTGAAGACATTGAGGCTCAGTTTCCAACACACCCAGAGCTGTCGGTCTGATTATGCACACGCACACACACACATGCGCGCGCGCGCGCGCACACACACACACACACACACACACACACACACTCTCACTTAAGAGTACACCAACATCTTTACAGGAGAGACATGAAGGAAAACACCCCAACCCAAAACCAACCCAGATTAACCTTCACCCGCAACACTGTGGAGCAAAGCGCCGCCTACTTAAATACTGTCAACAACTAATCTGAATGACCTCAAAACCCAAAACCACCAATAGCAGCTCTGTTTGTTACTCAGTAAGTAACCAATTAGCTAGGAGAGAGGAGACACCGGAGCAATGTTACCCGCTGAGCTAGGATTTAGACTGGAACAAATCCGGTCCAATCTGTTCGTCAGGGTCCAGAGTACTGCTGGTTTTCTGTCCTACCAGGTAGTTACCTGCATTCGCCTGTCGTCCCACGTCTAAATCAGTCTGCTACTAGACAGCTAGAATGAAAACTACCTGGCAGAACAGAAAACCAGCAGTAGTCCGAACTCAGAGGACCAGATTGAGGACCGCTGGAACAGAACCGTGGATGTTTACCTGCCAGAGTGGCTGAAAGAGTAGAAATACTCACCACAGCCAAGGTTTCCCAGTACTTGGCTGGTGGAGGGCATTCATTTCCTACCTTGTACCTAAAGTATAGCATCTGGTTGTGCCGGGCCACGTTTCATTCCAAAATGAGCTATCCACCATTTAAAAAAATAAGGCGACACTTCCTCTTCCCACACAACTAATACGGTAATCTGACTTTTAAAAAAGGACATCGAGCAACTTAAGCCCCTGATTGACAAGACAAGGACAATTCTCCAGACTGGGTCCTCTATAATTTGGAAATACTGAATGATAAACTTCTGGTAATAGCGTTTTCGAAAGATAACTTCACATGCAGCTCTGGAAATGTCGAGAGGTTGACTCCCAACTCAACCCTGTCCAACACCAGGTTTACCAAAACACCATCTGGGTACCAAGATCATCCTCATCCTGTTGGCTTTAAATGGAACTGTACTGTATACTCACAAGTCAATTATCACCCGTGTGTTCCTAGACACAGTTTGGGCTTCTAGTCAACTAGTCAGCATCCCGGTCACGCCAATAACAAGACAGAGCCTGTCCACAAATACTGCTGTTTGGGTCAATGGACTACAGTACATCCATCGGCTGATTTCCCCTTGGACCTGGGCTGAGAGGAGGCAGGCAGGAAGAGGAAGCGGTCGAAGCCCCGGTTGAGGGATTCAAACCTTCAACGTTGTACGGGTCTTCCTAGTCAAAGCCTGCAGGGACTCACTACCGATAACCGTTTCATCCCTCCTCCTGTCTCCTCCTCCACCCCTCCATCTCCTCCTCCACCCCTCCATCAACAGGCCCTTGATGCTCCCACGTATTTAACTCAAAAGTGCAACAAAGATGAACTTAACTACGAAGATGGTACAGGATAACCCAGCCCAGGCCACCGAGACAACACAGTGCCAAGGTTCATGGATACTGGGTGTGGAGTTTTTTTGCCGTTACAACCCAATTGGCTGGCATGGGGACAGAAAAAAAAATAATGATGGCACATTGGGATAAGGTGAAAGAGGAAGAAACAGGAGGGATGAGAGATTTACGAAGGGCTGGCACTGAGTAAGGCTGGAGGACTGGAGGGTTCATCCCAGCAGTGGTGGGAAGGTGGTGTTGACCTCCCAAACCGAGCCTCTCTGCCTGTACACTAAGCCCAGGAGGGGTTATGGTCTGTACCTATACAAGTTGGTACTTTAGGCCGTATTGCCTGTATTTTATTGCAGACTGAAAGCTTAGATAAGAGGGCAGCGCCATCTCTCTCCGTTTCCTCCACCATTGGTGTTTCATCACATTTAACACTGTTTTACATTGCTCCCAAACACACACACACACACACGCACATGAGCCCACGTGCGCACACACACACACACACACTCTCCAGCCAAGTCTCTGTTGGTGAGCATGGGGGAGTGCTAGTGTTGACGTGGAGGGTAGGTACATTCATTATGCTCCCTGTTCAGACAGATAGCTAGTTAAAGCAGCAGGGGTGTTGGGCCGGTTAGCCGGTTAGCCGGTTAGCCGCTAGCAGCCACATCGCCGTGCTACTGCGCAATGGACGAATTCGAGCTAGCCGATCGATAGCTGTAGCGCCGACAGGGGTGGGCGGGACATTTAGCAAAGCTAGGAGTGTGATTGGCTGCCAACAGGCGACCCCCCCCCCCCCCATACGAGGGAACGCGGTGACTGCAGTTCACGTCAGCTAATGTTTCTCCGGTTGCAGGAAATGATTTGATGCCGGGTAACAAGTTTCTCAGATCACTCGCGGTGAGTGCAAGGTGATCAGCTCTTTGTCTGTTTATCCTATGACACATGGGGTAATACCTGATGGGCAATTTCGCCAACATCTGTGCCCACCAGTATTGTTTCCACAATACTTTTGTTCTCTAAGGTCCACTATAATATTTACATTTCTTTTGAGCCAACTGCCAATTCCCACCCCAGCTGCAGGCAACCCTGTCCATCTCCACTGCCTCAACAGTTGCCCATGAACCTTTGCCGTGATATCCGTCAGGGCTAGGGTTGTCACAATACCAACAAATGAACACCAGCCAATTCAGACACTATAGTAGGATCACAATAGTAGGGCAGGAAAAAATCCTTTGTCCAGGCTGATGGATGGCAAAACACACCAGCCACATGTGATAATCAGAATGGAGAACCAGGCAATGATTGGTTACCTGCCAACGTTGATGGTTTGGTGGACAAACTTAGCAGCCACATTTGACCAGCATCTGGCCGGTGGCAGGCAGCGCCTCCCCACCCTACAGGACACCACGCCAAAGCAGCAGACAGAAAACTACCTCTTGATAGATAGTTGAAGTTCAGAGTCTACAGTACATGTTAACAGCATTAACTGGCAACCACAACAGACGTCGGCTAGGTCTCTTAATTGGTCTCGTTATTGCATTGCTTTGAAGTTGAGACAGATGACACCATCACAGCCTCGTGCACAACCCTAGCAGAGAGCGGCACCACGCAGACTGAGACGCCGTTCAGTTCAGGAGCCTGATTGAGCTGAAAGCTTCCTGGTTGAATTCACACCGATATTTCACTCTGGTTACACCGTTTAAACCACTTCAGCCTCGTGTGTCTGCTAAGCTTGTGTGAGGTCGTACCAAAACAAGTGTTTTAAAGGTTAACAATGTTGTATCCCTCCCAACGCTGACTAGATAGAAGTTCCCCTGCTGAATTTCAAACCATTTAAGTGGAAAAATTGCAAAAGTGACGCCATGAGTGTGGCAGGTCGGAGGGGGTAACGTCACCTCTGATGGAGTCGCACTTTGGGCTGCTAGACAAACACAACTGGCTCCCAGTCACGTATTTGGAAAACTATGAAATACTGCTCTTCCTGTTTCCTGGGTCTGCAGCTATTGATTAGCGGTTGGATGGCCTGGCGTGGTGATTGGTTGTTGGGTGAAAGGAAGGAAGGAAGGAAGGAAGGAAGGCAGGAAGGGGGTTCGAGGGTTAAGGAAGGGTCATTTACAGTAAACTACAGATATATACACACCCAAATTGTACAGAGAACAAATATGTACATGCTCAGGGATTTTGTTTTTAACCATTTCCTCCGACTTTTCTTTCCCAAAATATGTCCTCCTCCTCCTCCTCCTCCTCCTCCTCTTCTTCTTCTGTGGTCGTTATCTGTACATTATTCTCACAAAACAAAACAAAAAATTCCCACAGTCAAGAGAAATGTGGCAAAGTTCCTCCTCCTCCTCCTCCTCCTCCTCCTCCTCCTCTTCCTCTTCCTCCTCCTCCTCCTCTTCCTCCTCCTCTCTTTCCCAGGCTGGCTTGTTGCTGCCCCCCCCCCCCCTCCATCATTGTAGTGTAACTATGGCGTGGGCAGCAGAAAGGGGGGGGCGTATCTAGGCTGAGCAGGGCGAATGGTCTGGGATGACAAGGGGCCAAGGGTGGAGCGGTTTGAGGCCTTGCTGTCAGCGCGTCAAGGGTCGGAGGGAGTCCGATGACATCACGAAAGATGACATCATCAGAGAGCGCCTTAGCTGTTCTTTAGCAGCGTTCTGTCTTCGGGAGGGCCTGAGGAGGGAGCGACTGTGGTGGCGGCGGAGGAAGAGGAGGAGGTGGTGGAGGAGGCGGAGGAGGAGGTGGAGGAGGAAGAGGAGGCGTGGGAAGGGAAGGAGAGGAGCTGTCCGGTCTCGGAGGAGAGGAGGGAGCAGGAGCGCAGGTCCACCGTCTGCAGGGAGGCGCAGCGACGCAGCAACGGCACGCACTGCTCCGTCACCTTAACACAGCCTGCACACACACACACACACACACACACAAACACACACACACACACACACACACACACACACACACACACACACACACACACACACACACACACACACACACACACACACACACACACACACACACACACACACACACACACACACACACACACACACTGAAGCAATACGACAATAGCAGGAACCTTCAAGCTACCTAAAAACAACACACACAGCAATCAACTTACTCAGAGTGTGTGTTTGTCTGTGTGTGTGTGTGTGTCCATGTAAGGCTCACTCAGAGGGGAGATCAGGGAAGTGTGTGTGTGTTTACCTGCCAAGTTGTGTGTGTGTGTGTGTTCGTGTACCTGCCAGGTTGATGTGTGTGAGGCTCTCTCTCAGCGGGGAGATCGGGGAGGTCAGCGTGTGAACCGTCTGGTCGGTGACGTTTCCACACTGACTCAGGTCCAGCTTGGCCAGGTGGGGCACGTAGCGCACCAGGAGGCGCGACGAGCCGTCCGTCAGGTCCAGGCCGGCCAATCGCAGCTCCGTCACGTTTTGGAACCGCCCCCCTCTGGTCTCGCCGTGGGCTGTTTGGGCCAATGGGAGACGAGGAAAATGTGAGGACAAGGGGCGGGGCTGACAGGAGCTCAGGGGCCCGATACAGACATCGCGCAATCTAGTTTTACTTCTATTCTTCATATGAGTTTATGTGTCATCAATATATTTTCCAATAAAGATTTACTAGGATGATGATGTGAAAGACAGACGTGCCTTTGGAGAGCTTGCCTCCGAAATGTCTGATGGCATTTGTGACCAAGGGCTCAACTGAAGACTACGTGATAACTAACTCTGCTGTTACCGATCGTTCACGCCGATCAATAAAAGGTCAACGAGCCACCGGGAGTCCTTTCATCTGCTGCAGGAAGCTGAGCTGCTGCGTGGACAGTCAACACGCTTGTGGGTCGAGAGAAGTCAGACACAGTCGACCTTTTCACCGCAATCAGATTTCTGTGCTTCCTCGTTTCCCTGCTGATTCAGTTTCATGATCAATAGTTCTTCCTGAAACTGAAGTGAAACTGAAGGTGATTCCAGTCACTCAACGCTTCCCAGTTCTCTTTTACTTTTACTTGAAAGACTTCAGGAAGAAACGTCTCAAAAAACGAACAGTTGATCCACCGCTGGAGTCGACGGGAAGCTCGAACGTCATTCAGTTACGTTTGCTACCCGACTAGCGGCGCCGACTCGTTTCAACGACGTGACATTTGTGAAAGTCGATACCAAAAGCAGAAAGAAACACACGATTTGCCTGTTGAAACATCTGCAGCTGCAGTCGGTGTGGAGCGATCCGTCTGCGGCTGAAACATCCTCTTACAGACGAGCTGCTGTTTTCTCAGCAGCTTGGCGTGAAGCTTTTGAAGGACTGACCTTGAGGGTTGGTACATCGTGTTGCTGATCAAATTCAATAACTTTATTTGTAGAGCAGCTAAGAGGCTCAGTTTTACTATGACATGATGAGAAAACTACTACTAGTGCTACCAGTCTTGGTGTTGGGCAATAGACGTACCATAGCACATCACATAGCATATATAACAGTAGAAGTCTTTACTCTCATATAATAGTTAAATACTGTTACCAGTCTTGGGCGGTGATGCTGGTTATCACCATGTACCGTTCAGGGTTTGACTGAGGGGCTTTTGAAGGCTGATACTGACATTTTTTAGTCACTGATATTATTTTGTGCCGATATTCAATATCTTTAATTTGATCTTCTCCAGGCCCAAAAAAATGCATTATGGGACACCAAATCTCTCCACTGAAACCCAGACTAAAGCAGGTAGGGAACCTCTGGGAAACATCGCTGCCTTCAAATGAAGAATTAATTTAAAGAAACACAATCAAACGATTAAAAGGAATAAATAAAATGACCCTTTATGTGCCTGTGGTCATGGAGGAACCTCCGTCATATCAACTGGTGACAACATGACTACAGTACGCTCATATCAGTCTCAGGGTTTTTGCGGTCATGTGTTGGTGGTGCAGCCAGTGTGTGTTGGTGCTACCTGTCCTGGTGTCAGGCGGGGGCGCTAGCAGCTCTCTCAGATGGGAGTCCTTCAGCTCCTCCACCCTGCTGAGGTCCAGCAGCCTCAGACAGGGACAGACAGCCTGACACAGAGCCGAGACAGACAACCACGGACAGCCGGACACATTCAACTCTAACAGACCTGGGAGAGAGACAGAGCACGCAGGTAAGCCTCGCATCATGACCTACATATCCACATAAGAGCCGTTCTTGCACCAACAGGAACTGATCCTGGAACTGACCCAGGAACTGATCCAGGAACTGATCCAGGAACTGACCCAGGAACTGATCCAGGAACTGATCCAGGAACTGACCCAGGAACTGACCCAGGAACTGATCCAGGAACGTCCCCCCACATCTATAAACTCTTTTATTGTAATATTTGAGGAGCCAGGCTTCCCTCAGCATGCAGGAGAAAACTGACTGTGGTGGAAGCAGAATCTCCCTTTGACTGCAATGTCATACCTTCACAATAAAAGACCCAGTCCAGGAAGTGCAATACAAGGCAAAGCATGCTAGAATAACCACAAACCACAAGTGTGTTAATAAATAATAAATAAATAAATAAAGTAAATAAAGTGTGTGTGTGTGTGCACGTGTACACGAGTGAAATACATGGGTGAAATACAGGGTGTGTGCACGTTTCAGAAAGCCAAATTTTAGAGTTTTTAAGACCTCAAATGGTACCGGGAATTTATATTAAGACGATTTTAAAAAACAAAATAAAGTACCAAGGCTTTTTCTGACTGAACAGCTAATGAACGTTCTGCAACTATGAAAGGGAAGTTGAGAAAAAAAAACAACGACAACGAGAAACGAATGGGTCCAATTCATTCAGTAAAGCCGATATGATGCATAATGTACCAACAACCCTGTTCTGTGATAATCTAATAGTGGGAATCCAGCAGAGAAACTACACTGATGGAAAAATACCTTTTAAATTTAGATCATTGATTTTTTTTTCCCCACAGAAAAATGATTAAAACGATTTTGTTTCCTCTCGTTCGGTGGCTGTCCCGTAACCCGAGCGTCACTGGTTCAATCCCCCCCTGCAACAGCCACTATGAACGTCCCACGTCAACATCAACTGCCCCTGACCTCTGACCCCTCTGCTCTCGTCACGTTACCTTGTAGGCGGTTGATGAGCCACATGAGCTGCTTCTTGGAGATGTTGGTATAGCCCAGGTTGAGGGACACGGGCTGCCGGCGGATTATACCACTCAGCATGGGAGGGGTGATGGAGCGCTGCCGGCTCAGGTCGATCTGAGTCCACAGCCTCTTGTCACAGCACCTGGGGGAGGGAGGGAGGGAGGGAGGGAGGGAGGTGAACAAGGCTGTGTGTTCACCAAGCATGTTTCAGTGTTCAGTGCTCCATCTTTGGGTAATAATCTGCGTCGTTTTCCTTTCACTCCTCTCGATCTGAGCTCCATCAACCTGACCAACCTCTAGCTAGCCCGGCGTCAGGCAGGAAACCCTCTGGAGACAATCTACCGTTTGATTCACCACAGCATCAGTTCCTATGGTGGTAGGACATTACCATATATTTAAGGGGAACTACTATATAGTGAACTGAAGGAGCTGCTCCTCCTCTCTCTTGGCCTGGCCGGCACTTTGAATCACCAAACTGCAGATATGTTTTTCCTCCCACAGGAAAATGATTTTATCACACCAAACACCAGCTCGTTAAAGTCTCAGATACAGGTGCATTCGCCAATCTGAGTCTGACTGACCGGGAGCTGGATGGGCAAGACACCAGATACCAGGGGAACTTCTGATATACAGCCCATCACAAACGGGTAAGCTCTTCAACACAACATCAGTGGGTTGCTTTTCAAACTTGGCCTCTCTGTTCAGTTTGTGTCAGACAGCACAACTAATGTTAAATGTAATCAATACTCTGATCCGTGTCTGGCTCAAGGACACTGCGGCAGGGTGGGCGGGGCTAGTGCTACGCTCACGTCACACGGGTGGAAGTGGAAGAACGGGGTCGAATCAATCTGAAACTCACCAGCGGCTCCAGGTGCGACAGACTCTCATGCAGACACACAGCTCCCTCTGGCTGAGCGACTGGAACACCCGCAGCCAGACGTCCCGGGTCATGATGTGGGAGGAGCCTGAGTCGAGGGGCAGGCAGCTGGGCTCGGGGCAGGCCGGGGGCGGCCGGACCAAGTGTCTCTCCATCTGGACGGGCCGGGGCGGCGAGGGCACGGCGGGCGGGCTGCGCTTCATCATTTGCGAGCGCGGGGCCAAGCGGGACGGCTGGGAGCGGGGCGACGCCGCCATGGCGGACATCAAGAGCCCGCCTCCTCCCGGGCCTCCCCCTCCCCCGTTGGAGGTGGGGATCGACGAAGAGGAGGAAGAGGAGGAGAGGTTGAGGCTGTTGTTGTTCCGGGAGCCCGTGGTCTGGTTCTTGCCACGGATCTTGTTGCCGCGGCTACCACTGCCCTTGGTCCCGCCTCCTCCCCCACTGTGTCTGTGATTGGCTAACACACCACTGGCATTCTCCTTCTCCCCACCCTCCCTCCCTCCCGCTCCCCCGCCACCTCCTCCTCCCCGAGTCCGTCCATTGCGCGCCTCCTGCCCGTTGCTGCGCTGCTTCCCTGTGAAGCTGTCAGAGTGCCCTGAGGATGGAGGCGTCTGATTGGAGGAGAGAGGGGAGGGCGGGGGCAAGGAGGAGGAGTTCTTCCTGGTCCTGTCTGTCGTCGGCGTCTCCTCCTCCTCTCCGTCCATCAGCCCTCCCTTCCTGCCTCGCTGCTGCAAGCCCCCCTCTCCTCCTCGCCGCCGGGCTTTGTCCCCCGCTCCTCCTCCCTGCTCCTCCTCCCGGTCCCTGTCCTCCTCCTCCCCCCTCCCTCCCTCCCCCTCCGACTCCTCGCTGGCACTGAAGCCCAGCTCGGCTAGCCGCCGTTCCCTTTCCCTCTCTCTCTCCCGCTCGCTGCGGCTTCTCTCCCGCTCCGCCCGACTCCCCCCGCTGCTGTTGCCGTAGACGACGGGAGGAGGAGGGACCGGGGAAGACGACGAAGGGGAGGAGCCTCCTCCTCCCCCTCCTCCACCCGGTTCCCGCGAGGAGTCGTCCGAGTCGGACTCGGAGTCGGACTCGGAGCTGGAGGAGCTGGAGGACGACGACTCCGGGAGACGCTCCAGAAGTTGGCACATCCTCTTGAAGCGCTCCAGCTTCTCGCGGTGGTGGGAGCGCTGGTCCGCACTCGACGTCCCCCCCGCGCCTCCTCCGCCGCCTCCTCCTCCTGCTTGGGAGGAAGAGGAGGAGGAGGAAGACGAGGAGCCCTGCCCCCCTCCACCTCCTCCTCCCCCACCACTGCCGCCTGAGGAGTTGGGACCGTTCGACTCCGACGTCTCCTGTTTGGGTTTCTGGTGACGAGAGGAAGAGAAAAACACAATCAGGGAAGCAAACTGACCTGAATGTTTGAATATGAGCCGGTCCATGCACACATCTAATAATAATACTACAACATCTGTTTACATCCTACAACAATGCACATCTGGACTCATTTCATCTCATCTCCATCTGTACATGTTACAAGATGTTGATGATGTGAACAGCCAGTACACACTCCAATCTCTCTCTCTCTCTCTCTCTCTCTCTCTCTCTCTCTCTCTTAATTGTCTTCTGTATTGTATCTGCATCATCTCCATTTGTCTCATCTGTTCTCAACCCAGCTTCCCCACAGGATCGTAAAAGTTTCATCTAATCTAAGTGACATGCATCATTTGACTCTGCTAATTTGCTGCAGTGCAGGCAGCAGATCTGACGCGTCAGCATCTGCATCCCCACTCGGCGACAGGTAACGCCGCCACATCATAACTCCTTCAGACGGACAGAAACGATGTTCTGTTCAAGAGGGGTTGACGCTTTGTCCATCCACCGGTTCAACATTTGTACGGCAGCTAAATTACCCGCCGTGGTTTATTTCTCCTCTTGAAACAGGTCAATGCAACCCCAGAAACCTCTCAGCAAGGCCCTGCCTCGACATGGCGCACCGGGTCAACCGCTTTATAAACCCTTTCTGACGTTTTCAGCTGAGAGACGCTTTCACATCTGAGTGTTTTCTTTGAGAGAGAAAACAGGTTGAGCAGAACATTCACCCTCAAGACGACGATAACTGAGCACCTTCAGGTGACGTACCTTTTTGAGGCGTTTTTCGTGGGCACCCTTCATCTAGGAGGGAAGCAGATAGACAGATGTTACTGTTGGCTCACTCATAATATCCAAAATCACGTCCAACCAAACAACCAATACGTGCCAGTTAGCTCCTCTTCTATCTGGTTGAAGGTGCTAATCACTGAAATCCTTTAACTTGGTACCAGTTACTGAAATACGCAAACTGTGGATGTTACCTCACTTTGTATAACATATGAAAGAAAACAAACGTAAATCCTCCTCTTCCTCTCTACCTTCTTCTTGGGCCCGCTGTCCTGAGGCAGCTCCTTCTCCTTCTTCCTCTTGTGTCCCTCCGTCCTGCCTCCGTCCTCCAGGGAGGGCGGGGCTTTCTTCTTGGGCGGCGGGTCGTCCGTCAGCTTCCAGCGGCCGACCTCCCCGTTGTCCAGCCGGCGCTTCCCCGACCCGTCGGCTTGGTCCTGGAGAGACGCGACAGACACACGAGTCAATATGACAGAGGCGTTCACATGTTACTGTGTGGCAGGATCATACAGAGTCAGTATGGGAGCACAATGGCTGCTGTTGCTGTTGGATGCTGACTGGTCTCGGGTCCTCAGGAGGGTCTCCAGTCTTGAGCCAGTTCAGACTACACACTAATCTGACCGTCGGGTCCAGGTGCCCCGCCCCCCTCAGCCCAGCCTCTCATCCCACTCGAACCCCAGACCTCGTGGTCTCACCTTACTGGTCTTGCCCTCCTTGTGGCACTTGGGACACTCCCAGCAGTTCGGGATCTCATCGTTGATGATGCCTTCTGCTTTACCCATCTGAGGAGGAAACACAGGAATGATGCATGAACACACCACACACCACACACCACACACACACACACACACACACACACACACACACACACACACACACACACACACACACACACACACACACTAACATCCATCGTTACCACATTCATTTAGAGACATTTCCATTGGGTGGCACCGGGTCGGTTCGGAGGGAAATCTACTGGATCGCTTTACGGAAGACAACAGGAAGAGGGCGCTGTTCTTCCAGCGCCAATGGAGCAAGCAGCAACGACCTCTTAGTAACAGGAAGTAACGGGGTTTATGGGAAAACTGGTTAGGAGAAACATTAGCGCTAACATGCATTAAAGAAAACGATCCCTTTGGTACTGAAGGGATTCCTGATTATCAGACTTCAAAATGTTGGACTTCTACAACAACAACTCTTTTTTCCTCCTTGTAAGCAAACATGAACATTTTAGTAGAAACATTTCATGAGCGCCACCGAGTCACTAACTCTTTACTTTTATTCCATTTTTATTTATATCCTTCATTACTATTCTCTTTGTTCTCCAACCCGCACCTTTACTCTTCGCTGCTGCGATGACCCAATTTCCCCACGGGGATCCAAAAATAAAGTTTGTCTTCATCTTTTATCTTTTATCTTTATTTGTGCCGAGGAAACTGAATGTGGGTCTGATTCTGGTTAGAAAAGCAGCTTGTATGTGAAGATGTGACTCGGGCGTGAACAGACTGAAGGGTCCCGCGGTGCATCGTGGCGATGACACACTGTTTGATTATCAGTCTATCAGGACCTCAGCTGCATGGTTCGATATATAACACAGGAACACCCGGCTAGCTGACTTGCTAGTTAGCGTTAGCAACTGAACCGCTTATAGGCATGAGTGTAAAATGCTTCTAAACGTCATGGCGGATTTACCGTAAAATACGAGAAAAAAAAGCGTCCATGTCTGCCTCCTAGTGGTGATTACAGGTAGGACAGGTGGAGTCACAAATTGCCGAAGTATAGAAGTAAGTTAGCACAGCACAATCCACCGAATCAGCAGTTAAATTCAATCAACTCTACGTGTGAAAAGCGAGCGACAGCTGCTGCAGTTTGTTTATGGTTGATTTCTAGTTCATATATAAAAATCTTGAATGTGGGTTCCAACAAGAGATGTCCTCCTGTCCTCCTGCTTCCTGTTTATTATCTAACTGTCTTCTTATTTAGGAGCTGATTCTTTATTAAGTACATACTCAGTAAAGAACAGACACCATTTGTGGAAAGTGTTTTTCTCAACTGTGTTTGACAGTTTGACAGCGTCGGCGTATCGAGGGGTGAAGTGTCTCACACCTGATTGGCTGACCTGAGTTTGCCTCTTCACGCCCACAGCGACGTGGTAAAAAGTAAACCGCTATTCTAAATTTGTGGTTCAGCTAGAGAAGGTGAGCAATTCGGTTCCTGTCCCGTCTAGGTGCCCTTGAGCAAGGCACTGAACCTCGACCTGCAAAGACCGATCAACCTGTAAACCTGTCCGTGGTCAAACACAGCAGGAAGCCAACAGCAGCTCTGTGTCACGATGAAGCTGCTGCAGCTCCAATCGGTTTCATTTCTCTTCTGGTCTTTATTCTATTCTTTGCTGCTGCAATGACCCAGTTTCTCCTCGGGGTCATTCCAGTTTCATCAGCTTCAATGTAAATCCTTGATTCTGCAACAATTTCAGTTTTTTCCCCTCCGCCATTCATAAAAAGTCAATGAAACGCAGACATAACGGTAACGAGCCGTAGTGGTAGTAAACACAGCAGCCACCCTGTGAGCGGCGTGTTGTGAGGATGCACGCCGCAACATGTCAACCGCATGGCGCTCAAGTCACGCCGATATATACGGACTGTGCACATACGTGGCGTGCACACTCGCCATCGCACACACACACATACTTGGCCGCACCTTAAGACAGCTGGGGTGGACAATCTTGGCACAGATGGTGCACGCCGTAAGACACACACACACACACACACACACACACACACACACACACACACACACTAAGGGCCTCTCCAACATTTACACATTCTCTATTGAATTGGAGTGAAATTCAACTACTCCTCTTTATGCTGGACCCCAGTTTGACCTATAACCCTCCCATGCACATACACGACACCTCCAAGCGCACACACACACACACACACACAAGCAGAGACGCGCGCACACACACACACACACACACACACACACACACACACACTAAGGGCCTCTCCAACATTTACACATTCTCTATTGAATTGGAGTGAAATTCAACTACTCCTCTTTATGCTGGACCCCAGTTTGACCTATAACCCTCCCATGCACATACACGACACCTCCAAGCGCACACACACACACACACACACAAGCAGAGACGCGCGCACACACACACACACACACACACACACACACACACACACACACACACACACACACACACACACACACACACACACACACACACACACACACACACACACACACACACACACACACACCTTGAGGCAGCTGGGGTGGATGATTTCGTTGCAGATGGTGCACTCCATGAGGGAGAGGCTGAACTTCTCCTCCTCCGAGTCCACCGTGTCCTCCTTCCCCGCCTCACCGCACGCAAAACACACCGCCGTGTGGGGCAACACCGGCTGGAGGGAGAGAGGGGGAGAGGGAGAGAGGGGGAGAGGGAGAGAGGGAGGGAGAGAGAGAGAGAGAGAAAAACATACAAGTCAAACAACATGCAAACATTTCTCTGTCTTGGCTAAAGGAGGTGACAGGGAGAGATGAGAGTTCAATGAGTAGAGCAAGGCGTTAACACTGGCAGGGTTGGGGGTTGCATTCCCACCCAAAACTACTTCCACTGACTTGAAGACAGTAAACATGAAGCCTTGATTTGGTTTTGTCAGAGTTTCTGTTTTATCGTTATTTCATTCATGACTGTTTTCATATCGGTGTGTGTGCATCCAGTCAATCGTTCCACCAGGAATTAATCCCTCAAAACCTTTGTCATCTACGTTATTTGGGGCGTCTTTGTCAAAAAAAACGAACTAAGCGGAGATAAATGGGCTGTAAGTCTAAATGACACCAAGATTTAGACCAGCTGAAACACCAAAACACAGAAATGAAGCTGGACAAACTAAACCATGTAGTGAAGCAGATCCTACTGACCCTGGTCTGTATTAATCAGAAGGGACAGAAACAACAAGAAAATAAAAGACGTCCAATAACTGTCCAAGGCCTGAACTCAGATGTTTCGAGTCATAACGTGTCCAAAAAAACGACTCAAGCGTTGGATAAAAAGGACCTGCTGAATCTCTCCCAGTTTAGCCTGCGTGACTCACCGACTCGATCTGCGGAGCCAAGACGACTCGCTGGACCGCCATCTGTTGGCGTCTCAACACTCTGAATCTGAGAGCGCTCCATTCATCCCCGAGTACTTTCCCTTTTTCATTCAGGTCGGTGGAAAGTAGTGAGGAAGAGACGGAGGAAGACGGAGGAAGACGGAGGAGACTCGACCCCAGGCCAACATTTATTCACCGTATAACCTTTATTCACGCTGACTGGGCGTGCTGGTCACTGTGGTCCAGCCTGGGCTAACATGCCTTGCTCAGGGGCTCGTTCACACCAGCAGCCCTGCCTCTCTAACCTTGAGGCCATGTTCTCTAAAAGCCTCAGCAGATCACCGACGCAACACGACCAGAGAGGAACCACGTCTTGAGGAGGAACCACCAGAGTTTTGGCAACCCGTCACCTGTCACCCGGTTAGAGACGTCTGCGGTTTGCCCTCATGTCATTTTGTCATGCTAGGCTTTCCAAGCATGAGGAACTGCTGCTGGCTATCAGATGTCAACATCCTCTCCATCTACCCATAATCCCTTGCGTTTTGGGGTAGTTGGATTACGCTCTCTCTCCGCTAACGAACCGCCACAGTTCTCTTGTTAGGAGGACTGAGGCGTTCAGGCGTCTGTCGGCTATTTTGGTGAGCGGCGGCGTCGTTCTCACCTCGGCGAACCCGACCGAAGGAGGAAGCTCGCCCTGACCGTCCGATCTGATTTGTCAGACGCTTTGACACGGCGACCTTCCTGACCTTTAGTCTGCCGGTAATCTAATCTGTGGAGGATCCAGGCCGAGATCCAGCGTCTGTTTGGCCTGAGCGTGACTCGGCTGAACCGAGGAACCAACGTGAGTCTTCTTCAGCAGGAAACAGGAGAAGTGATGACTCAGGGGAATCTGAACCACACACACACACACACAGATGCATCCATGCACACACACACACGCACACGCACACGCACACACACACACACACACACACACACACAGTGATTGTACTATTACTAACAGAGTGACTGAGTGTGTTTTTGGCTTCATTATTAAGATATAAATGAAGACAAACCGACACCCTGCTCCTCCTCGAACTCCTTATCCTGCTCCTGGGAACACTGGAGAAAACTTAAACCTCATTAACACAGTCATCACCCTACTCCTCTCCTCTCCTCCTCCTCTGGGAGCACCAGAGACACTTGAACCTCCTCATTATCATCATCGTCGTCGTCGTCTTCCTGCTCCTCCCCCTCCCTCCTCTTCCTTCTCCTCCTGGGAAGCGCAGCATTGACGAACACCACTTCCTCCACCTTACCTCTTAGAAACACTAGAGGGACCTCCTTCACCCTCCTCCTCCTCCTCCTCCTCCTCCTGAAGAACAAGAGAAACCTACACCCTTGCCTCCCCTCCTAACCATCATCTCTCTCCTCCTCGAAGCACCATCCTACATCCATCCTTCTCCTCCTGACCCTCCTCTCCCACCTCCTCCTCCTTCTCCAAGCACAAGAGACACCTCCACCCAAACCTTCTCTTTTCTCATCTTCCTCCTCTTTCTGGATCATACACCTCCACCACCACCACCACCACCACCTCCTCCTCCTCCTCCTCTGATTAGGCTTTTAGACAGAAGATGTGAGCAACAGAAGAAAGACTCACTGTATCTGTATGTTGGATTGTGAGAGCATCCCTGTGAAACCACAGCGATGGATCAAAGCCAACTCTCTATTTCTCGCTCTCTCATACAAACACACACACTCAGTGCCAGCAACCATCTCCCGTTGCCACGGAAACCCAGCATCGTCGCCTGCTGGGCTCCAGCTCTCGGTTGATGCTATTTGAAGCATCGACACAATCACACCTTCAGTCTTTCAAGAAGACATTCTGTGTGTGTGTGTGTGTGTGTGTGTGTGTGTGTGTGTGTGTGTGTGTGTGTGTGTGTGTGTGTGTGTGTGTGTTTCAGGTTCCACACAGACTACTCCTATTCTGTTGGACTAATGGCTAGCTAATCTTTTCCTTTCTCTGACTGTGTTGCCTAACCACCACTACCCTGCCAGCAACAGCCCTGTCCTCTTTCTGTGTGTGTGTGTGTGTGTGTGTGTGTGTGTGTGTTCAACATATTAGTGGGTGTATCAGGAGATTATGCCAGCATACAAATCTATGCTCTGTGTGTGTGTTTGGTAACGACATTTCAGTATCTGTGAGTTAACATGTCAGTTAGTGTACCAGGAAATGATGCCACCAGTCAACTATGCTCAGTGTGTGTGTGTGTGTGTGTGTGTGTGTGTGTGTGTGCCGTTGCGTTTGTGAGAGCGAGAGAGAAGCAGGTTCTAGCCAGGTTCTCTGCTCAGTTCTAACCAACCAAACACCGACCTGATTTTATTCACCACAAAGTTGTTTTTTAATTGGCTAAAATTAGATCCCCTTCTCTTCCTCTCACAAGCACCGCCAGATGATAACCGACTACTCTCCACTGTCTGTCATGAAAACCAAAGTGAAACGTGAGTTGCTACACTCCCAACTGTGTCCAAGTGTTTGTGACAGTGTGCGCCAGACAGTAACGTGACACCTTCTAGTTGTCAGAGAAGTGTAAAATTGTCCAGCGCTCAGATATACGGCGACCATGAACGCAGCGCCGCTCACAGACAAGCAGCATTTCTCTACTGGCCTGTTAGTTTTGACTCCACAGTCGGAAGTTTCTCTGATAACTGAGTTCAGATGGAGGGCAGAGAGAATGGAAACCACGGCAACAAGTGATGGTGAATGTGATGTCTACTACTACTACTACTACTACTACTACTACTACTACTACTACTACTAATAATAATAATAGTACTACTTGTAGCAGTAGTAGTAGTAGTTGTAGTAGCAGCAGTAGTAGTAATACTTGTAACAGTAGTAGTTGTAGTTGTAGTAGCAGTAGTAGTAGTAGTAGTACTTGTAGCAGTAGTAGTAGCAGTAGTACTAGTAGTAGCAGCAGTAGTAGTTGTAGTAGCAGTAGTAGTACTAGTCGTAGCAGTAGTCGTAGCAGTAGTCGTAGCAGTAGTCGTAGCAGTAGTCGTACTTGTAACAGTAGCAGCAGTAGTAGCAGTAGTAGTAGCAGTACTAGTAGCAGTAGCACTTGTAGCAGTGGAAACAACTTTTGAATTTGTCTCCCAGCAGCCTCTCTGGCAGGTCATCGTGACTCTATCCTAAAGATCGAGCTGGTAGAAGGTTCTGGGTGTTTTAGCCACTGTGGTCGTGACCCTGCAGAACCAGCTGGCCTCTCAGCACACATAATGATCTCTCAGTCAGAAACACACTAGACGATTGGACAAGGGATCACACACTTAACTAACATAACAGATTATCCTGCTGACTCCTGACATCTAATTTCTCAGGATCTTGCAGAACGTGATAAAGATGTGTTCATGTGCACGTTACTGCAAAGTGCATTTGAAGTGAACTTGATTGAAGCTGAAGAAGCCTTTTCAACGCGGGCCGCACACTTTCACGTTTGGTTTTTGTCAATAAAATAGCTTAATGTCATCTGTGTGACACTTTATGACTCCCCGTAGGGTACTTCTCGCTACTTGGGAGGTCAAAGGTCAGGGTCAGCTACAGACCAGCTGCTATAGTGTCTTGCACAAGGACACTTCAGCAGGCTGGATGCTTGCAGACATGGAGGCTTCAACCACGGTCTCTCTAACCACTAGGCCGCCATGCAACTAAGAGACTGTTTGCATGGATTGTAGACTTGTAGACCTGACATCCAATAATACTCATACTAATACAATAATGCAAAGCACCAAATACAGTGAGAATAACTAGGAACTCATATTTTTCATTTTCCTAATATGTATAGTTCAGTCTAGATGAAGAGTGATATGTATAGTTCACTGTCTATATGAAGAGTGATATGTATAGTTCACTGTCTATATGAAGAGTGATATGTATAGTTTACTGTCTAGATGAAGAGTGATATGTATAGTTCACTGTCTATATGAAGAGTGGTATGTATAGTTCACTGTCTATATAGTTCACTGTCTAGATGAAGAGTGATATGTATAGTTCACTGGCTATATGAAGAGTGATATGTATAGTTCACTGTCTATATGAAGAGTGATATGTATAGTTCACTGTCTATATGAAGAGTGGTATGTATAGTTCACTGTCTATATGAAGAGTGATATGTATAGTTCACTGTCTATATGAAGAGTGGTATGTATAGTTTACTGTCTATATGAAGAGTGATATGTATAGTTCACTGTCTAGATGAAGAGTGGTATGTATAGTTCACTGTCTATATGAAGAGTGATATGTATAGTTCACTGTCTATATGAAGAGTGGTATGTATAGTTCACTGTCTGTATAGTTCACTGTCTAGATGAAGAGTGATATGTATAGTTCACTGTCTATATGAAGAGTGATATGTATAGTTCACTGTCTATATGAAGAGTGGTATGTATAGTTCACTGTCTGTATAGTTCACTGTCTAGATGAAGAGTGATATGTATAGTTCACTGTCTGTATAGTTCACTGTCTTTATGAAGAGTGGTATGTATAGTTCACTGTCTATATGAAGAGTGATATGTATAGTTCACTTTCTATATGAAGAGTGGTATGTATAGTTCACTGTCTATATGAAGAGTGATATGTATAGTTCACTGTCTAGATGAAGAGTGGTATGTATAGTTCACTGTCTATATGAAGAGTGATATGTATAGTTCAGTCTATATGAAGAGTGATGTATAGTTCACTGTCTATATGAAGAGTGATATGTATAGTTCACTGTCTATATGAAGAGTGATATGTATAGTTCACTGTCTAGATGAAGAGTAATATGTATAGTTCAGTCTAGATGAAGAGTGATATGTATAGTTCACTGTCTATATGAAGAGTGATATGTATAGTTCACGGTCTATATGAAGAGTGATATGTATAGTTTACTGTCTACATGAAGAGTGATATGTATAGTTCACTGTCTATATGAAGAGTGGTATGTATAGTTCACTGTCTAGATGAAGAGTGATATGTATAGTTCACTGGCTATATGAAGAGTGATATGTATAGTTCACTGTCTATATGAAGAGTGGTATGTATAGTTCACTGTCTATATGAAGAGTGATATGTATAGTTCACTGTCTGTGTAGTTCACTGTCTATATGAAGAGTGATATGTATAGTTCACTGTCTTTATGAAGAGTGGTATGTATAGTTCACTGTCTATATGAAGAGTGATATGTATAGTTCACTGTCTGTATAGTTCACTGTCTATATGAAGAGTGATATGTATAGTTCACTGTCTTTATGAAGAGTGGTATGTATAGTTCACTGTCTATATGAAGAGTGATATGTATAGTTCACTGTCTATATGAAGTGACATGTATAGTTCACTGTCTATATGAAGAGTGGTATGTATAGTTCACTGTCTATATGAAGAGTGATATGTATAGTTCACTGTCTAGATGAAGAGTGGTATGTATAGTTCACTGTCTATATGAAGAGTGATATGTATAGTTCACTGTCTATATGAAGAGTGATGTATAGTTCACTGTCTATATGAAGAGTGATATGTATAGTTCACTGTCTATATGAAGAGTGGTATGTATAGTTCACTGTCTAGATGAAGAGTGGTATGTATAGTTCACTGTCTATATGAAGAGTGATGTATAGTTCACTGTCTATATGAAGAGTGATATGTATAGTTCACTGTCTATATGAAGAGTGATATGTATAGTTCACTGTCTATATGAAGAGTGATATGTATAGTTTACTGTCTAGATGAAGAGTGATATGTATAGTTCACTGTCTATATGAAGAGTGGTATGTATAGTTCACTGTCTATATAGTTCACTGTCTAGATGAAGAGTGATATGTATAGTTCACTGGCTATATGAAGAGTGATATGTATAGTTCACTGTCTATATGAAGAGTGATATGTATAGTTCACTGTCTATATGAAGAGTGGTATGTATAGTTCACTGTCTATATGAAGAGTGATATGTATAGTTCACTGTCTAGATGAAGAGTGGTATGTATAGTTCACTGTCTATATGAAGAGTGATATGTATAGTTCACTGTCTATATGAAGAGTGGTATGTATAGTTCACTGTCTGTATAGTTCACTGTCTAGATGAAGAGTGATATGTATAGTTCACTGTCTATATGAAGAGTGATATGTATAGTTCACTGTCTATATGAAGAGTGGTATGTATAGTTCACTGTCTGTATAGTTCACTGTCTAGATGAAGAGTGATATGTATAGTTCACTGTCTGTATAGTTCACTGTCTTTATGAAGAGTGGTATGTATAGTTCACTGTCTATATGAAGAGTGATATGTATAGTTCACTGTCTATATGAAGAGTGGTATGTATAGTTCACTGTCTATATGAAGAGTGATATGTATGGTTCACTGTCTAGATGAAGAGTGGTATGTATAGTTCACTGTCTGTATAGTTCACTGTCTATATGAAGAGTGATATGTATAGTTCACTGTCTATATGAAGAGTGATATGTATAGTTCACTGTCTAGATGAAGAGTGATATGTATAGTTCACTGTCTATATGAAGAGTGGTATGTATAGTTGACTGTCTATATGAAGAGTGATATGTATAGTTCACTGTCTATATGAAGAGTGATATGTACAGTTCACTGTCTATATGAAGAGTGGTATGTATAGTTCAGTCTAGATGAAGAGTGATATGTACAGTTCACTGTCTAGATGAAGAGTGATATGTATAGTTCACTGTCTGTATAGTTCACTGTCTATATGAAGAGTGATATGTACAGTTCACTGTCTATATAAAGAGTGGTATGTATAGTTCACTGTCTATATGAAAAGTGGTATGTATAGTTCACTGTCTATATGAAGAGTGATATGTACAGTTCACTGTCTATATAAAGAGTGGTATGTATAGTTCACTGTCTATATGAAAAGTGGTATGTATAGTTCACTGTCTATATGAAGAGTGATATGTACAGTTCACTGTCTATATAAAGAGTGGTATGTATAGTTCACTGTCTATATGAAAAGTGGTATGTATAGTTCACTGTCTATATGAAGAGTGATATGTATAGTTTACTGTCTATATCCCATATGCAATCCCACTGTTTTAATTTTCCACGTTTGCACGCATTATTTGAGTCAATATGAAAATTGACACGCAATCAAATTATTACGTTATTACATTACCAAATTGTCAGAGATTCCCCAAGGTAAGAGCAAACCATAAAACGGGGCGTGAAACGTTTCATTAATATTTTAATATCGTCAGTGAATGTGCACACCAGTACGTGAGGTTTCAAATGCAACTCAGATTATTGCTTTTAAATCTTCATATTGACTCAAATAATGCTGCAAAAGTGGAAAATGAAAATGCTATTGTGGGATTGCATTTTCATTTAACTATACGCCTCCATATGCATGTAGTGATGGCTACGTCTTCACTGTCCACTGTGAGACCACGTTGTCCATGTGTGTCAGTATCTGCTTACGTTACTACCATAGTTGTCAATATCTCTCTGCACCGACACAAATTCCTGCACATCGATTAGTGGTTGAAGTGCCGCTGGTTCTGAGTGGTTCACACAGTGGCTATAAAAGACAAACCAAAGTTCAGGTTCTGCTCTGTTCACTGTGTGTCTACTGTTGTTGAAGCCTTGTTGATACATGCAAATAGACGCCTTGCAACCTAAGTGACCACTTTGCAATATGCATATGCAGTGCATGCAAAACTCCTAGTTTCAAAACGCCTCAGCGACTCCGTTCACATGGAGATCATGTTCTACACAATAGCTCCTCAGTAAAACTTTATTTGGGATAAACTGTTTACAATTTTTTAAGGCCGTGCCTCAATCGACATGTTACACGGGTGCCTGCATGCTTGAGCGTGCATGCGCGTGCATGTCTGCATACTCATGTGTGTACCTGCGTGAGCATGTGTGTTTATTCCTCTATATTCCATTTGGTGGAAAATATGTTACAGTGCCATGAGTTTTAACAGGGGTGGCGCCAGTGGGAATCAAACCCCTAACCATGGCAGCATTATTGCCACAGGACCTCCACGCGTATGCATGCGTGCTTGCCTGCGTGCATGTGTCTGCTTTCTTAACATGCATTCACACTGTGAGCAACATGATCAACAAGTCACCAGAAGTCATTTCCTACAGAGCTGAGCGACCAGCGAAACCCGGCCGATGTGTGGACGATCAACAAGCTTGTAGGCTGAAACAGCCGTCGTCAGCCAATCAGATTTCCGTGTTTCTGTGTTTCCCCACTGATGTCATTTAGTTTCCTCGACAATAGTTCCACACGGCAAGTACAAAATGGACAAGAAATTGATTACAGCCACTCAAAGCTTCACCAAGACTACAGGAATAAAGTTTCAAAAGCGATGCTTGGAGAACATTTGCATCCATCGTTGGGGTCGATGAGCTCTGAGGCCATTTTAATGGATTCTGCTGTTTATTTTCAATTACTGCTCCCTACTTAACACTTGCTAGCGAGCTACATCAACTCGTCAAAACGATTCCACGTTGTGAAAGGCCACATTGTGACTATCCATTTGCCAGTTGAAAACTTTGTAGCTGCAGGCGGCTACATAGATGCAACCGGAGCCTCTCGCACCGCCCACAGTCAGTCAGAACATGCGTGGGTGTGTGTGCATGTGTCTGTGTTCTTAAGTGCATATATGTGTGTGTGTGTGTGTGTGTGTGCGCACGTCTGTCCCACTCACCGCCGTGCACTGTCTCAGGAGGCAGGACTGTTTCATCCGGCCGGGCCCTCCGAACTTCTTCATGTCCTTACAGAAGTGACACTCTCCGCACTCGGTCCGCATGCAGGCCTGGCAGCGCCGGCAGCGCGTCCTCCTGCGCCTCGCCCCACCGCCAGCCCCACCGCCCAGCGCCTTACTGCCCGACATCCCCAAACAAGTCAGCTGGGGAGAGAGGGAGCGAACGCACAGGCGCACATACATACACACACACACACAGAATGCAAACGTGCACACAGAGAGAAAGCACACGCAGAGACACATGCACACCCGCATACACAGACAGACATACAGGCGAGAGGTTAATAATGCACACAGTAACAAACAAGCAACCCTGTCTACAGCCTTTACTATCCCATATATCTCTATACACTTGGGAGAAACGCTGTATAATGTATAAGCAAGCCGAGGAAAGGGGAAGGAGTGGAGATCGATAGAGAGAGAGAACAAAAACAAAATACACACACAGACAAAGTCAGAGAGACAGACAGGCACGAGTTGCAAATGTCTGAAATCAAATAGCCAGGTGCCTGTCTAACCCCTGGACTGGCTCGAGGATTTGTTGGCAGTCATGAGCGGACGGTGACTCTGGTTCTGGTTCAAACAGTCACCACCCAGGGCGGAAATTAACGCCAGCCACAAGCCGGTACACTTAGGATGGCGCTCTCTAAAACAAGCTGCTTTAGCAGTAGACCAACCCGCGTTGGGAAGAATTTTACATCCACAAAATCTTGTTGCCTGCGAAAAGCAGCAGGGGAGTTTTGGGACTTACCAGGTACTGTGGCCTGTAGCCAAAAAGCAAAAGGTTCCCTGCCCTGTCGCCACCTCATTCCCCGTTTCAGGCTGCGGTTCAGAAGCTTCCTTTATATTTGGTTCCTTATATTATAAAATAAGCGACAAATTCTAAACATTGGACCTATGGTGGGTGCGACTTGCTGGCAGTTCAGCACCGCCGCTGCTCAATCAAAACCACTCAAGTTGCCAAGTGCAATAAATGTTCAGGAATTGTTCTTGGTAGCGCTGGTGCAGAGGCGCATCGCAGAGCGCTTCACAGATTTGCGTATCAGCCTTTTTTTTTTGCATGTGCTATGCTAATCTTCTCTACGTCAGTTCGGCGTTGTTGTGCCGAGCGTCGACACACAGCAGGGTTCCTCTAACTTTCCCAGCCTGAGACGCTCACGTTCAACTGTATGTTGCCCCGGGGACTCAGGTGTACGCCATAGGTTTAGAAGGGTGAGGCTTGAAGATGACTGCCTGGCCCAGTCCCAGGGGAGGAGAGCACAACGGGCCGTACTGGATTTGAACCTAGCATTAATAGCAAGGTCACATTTGTGTCTGGATTGTGTTTAGTTAAACGAGACTGTAAATACACCCAAGAAGGACTGGAAATTAATTTTCCTCAACCACTAATGGAAGTGGTTAGTTAAACTGCATTCCTTCTTGGGTATGCTTACATGTACCTTGGTTTGGAAGTGGTACAGAGTCTTGTCCTGATAGAATATTGAAGAGAATCACAATCTCAATGACAGACTGCCAAGCCTACATAAGGACTGATCAGAGACCTGCTCTTAAAAGAAATCAAGTGTTCAGAACTCAATGAAGGGAAATAGGACGTGGCGAAGTCCTTAACACAGAGTTCAAAAGAGCAGTGGCGGTTGAGAAAAGGAGAAACGCTGAAGGCAACAGCTCTTTTCATATGACTGCCTGTCTGTCTGTCTGTCTGTCTGTCCTTCATCCCAGTCTCCAATTTTTGAGAGGTAGGGCAGAGAAAGACAGGAAGACAGTAGACAGGAAGGGGGGTGACACTGCAGAAACAGAATGATTAAAGTCCCTCACATAGAAACATAATCTAATGAAATCACTACAGCCATTTCAATCTAGCCTCCCTTCTTCAAGCTGCTTTCCAGAAATTAACTCATGCCAAGGGCTGTCTAGATGGTGGGTGTGCTTGGCCACAGTGGGGCTTATTCCTGCAACAACTATACACGTATTATAATAAAGGAATTCTTATACAACGTTGGCATCACTATAAGAAGTGGGCAAGCTGATAAGTTGTATTATAAGTATCCACAAAAAACACTACGTACCAGGTAGCTTGCTTAGCAGGCTAAGGTAGTGAGCTAATGTTGGGTAGTCCACTGGTCTGGAAATGTGTAACCAATTAAACAGGATTGCATTGTGCTTATTAATTGTATGGGACATTGCCATACTGTGCGGACTCCCAAATTTACGGCCTGTAGCGTAAGACTGAACAGAGGTTACAAAACCATCAAGCTAGCTAACATAAGTTAGCTGCCCAAGAATAATGAAGATGCGCATCTGGCACCACTTGCAAGATAGCTACTAGCCAGCTAGCTACTTCACTCAAGTCTATAGTAACCTACATTTAGCCGATGCATGCAAACACAACAATGTTAGCAGGCAGATACAAACGTAACCTATATCAGTACTCAAATTAACAGTCACACACTAATGAAATAACACACACTATCTCCCTCCTCCGTAATCTATCAAGGTACGCTCGCTAACATTAACGTTAGCTGGCTAACTATTATCCATTCGCCCCACTGCAATATGCTTCCTCTTTCATTATAGCTCAGCATCTTAAAAAAGCCCAAGTGGCAGATGGATGATCGTAAAATCTGTGTGATGGTGGAAAGGCAAAATGTAAGCACTAACCTCTTCGTATCAAGTCGCATACTCCTTGGTCGCTCATTAGAAATAATATTAGCCAACAGTTAGCCAACGTTAGCTTTGATTGAGCCAGCTAGCTGTCCGCTTCCTTGTTTCTTTCTCCCTGCCAGGCTGCTGTTAGTAACTCCCCGTGCGAGACACGTTCACATGCGTTCCATGTTGTTAGCTGGAATGTATCGGCTAGCTCGCGGGCTAGCCTACCCTTCGAGCTTATCCCCTATGTATCTAAATGTCTCCGGTACAATGATTGCCAAACTGATCGATAGCGATAAATTGAGGGGCGCAATACTGAGTCGTGCCCATTCACTTTGCTGCTCCTTTCTCTGACCCCCTCTCTCCTCGCTTCTTGCTCTGTATCGCACGTCTTACAACGTGTTCTTCCTGGGGGCTTCAAAACATGTAAAATGGCTAATTGTGACTGGAGACGTTTTGTGAAAAATAGATACAACCCTCCGCAGCTCCTAACATCCACTGGCGGATTTCTGGTAATTGCAGTGAAAATGGTCAAAATGAAAGAGAAATTATGAAAAGCGCTGATGGTGGCTATTGTTCTCGTTTTCTATTGTGTGGCGGCTGTTGTGTGTTTTTGGGAGAGATTGTGTGTCAGCTGGCTGACAACATCAATACGACACGTTTAATCCCCCGTATTCACATTACATCACATAGGTGACTATCGCGCTCCATTTTTGCCTTGGAAAAAAATAAAATAAATAAATAAATATAGTAAATAAAATATGGAGAGCAAAAATATGCACGCCCCTCCTCTTTGAGACGTCAAGAGCGTCAGATCCAAAGGCATTCTGGGAGTTGCAGTGTCATAACGCTGTAGCGCTCTCTGTGCGAGAGAGAGAATGAATCTGTCCGTCTGTCTGATTCATCTGACATTAGAAAATAAACACACACAAAAAAAATCACTCACACAACTTGGATGTAGAGTTTTAAAGCCCAAACCGGAACTGCTGGGGTTAGTTTTGGGTTTGGTTTCTATAATAATGAGGAAAAATAGTTTTAGTGAGACTTCAGGCTTGGGCTCACAGAAAGCATCATCCCTTGAGTTTGGTTGGGGTTCAGGGAGACATTTGGGGGCTTGAGCTGGAATATATCTCTACCCAGTTCTTAGAAGCTTAATCATCTCTCTGTTTTTCAAGAAGATTTCTAAGACATGTTTTGCTTTGCAAGATAGGAAAGTTGGGTTGACGTTCAACACAGGTCATAAGCAGGTTTCAAACCCATGTTGTCACAAGTACATGCATGTGATTTAGCCCAGGACAACCCATGTTCATTTCCTTCAAGCCCTGTTCTGATGCAAATCTACTTTGCCTTTCATTACTTTGAACATGCAGCATTTTATGGCTAGGGTTAGGTTTGGTTAAGGTTATGTGTTTGTGTGTGTAAAACATCTGAAACTGGTCAGGTAGCAGGTTATACATTAACTTTTAAAGTCTAATTCCATCAGAGAGACTCCGAGACACACAGAGTCGAACCCCTATTTTATGAGGGAGTCAATCTAGCCTGCCTCTCAGCCTATAATAGTGAATATTTTCAGGACAAATGTTTTTATAATACCTAAATAATGGCTTAGGGTGGGGGAATCTGCCACCAGTAAAATGCTGGCAAATGTTTGGTGGTTATTGGTAACTTTATCTACTCTACTAGCCACTTTGGTGAGGAACCAAAAAGTGTTTGGAGCTTCCTTTCTGCTTTTAAAAATCAGTTTGCCTGGTGAAATAGGTAAAGTAGCGGGTGGGTACTGGCAAAAAAAACTTCGCTTCCTGTCCTGTTGACAATATTTATATTCTAATGTATTAACAAAACTAATATATAAGAAGCACGTATGTGAAACAAAACATAGGATGCGAGTGTTTTCTGAACTCCCTCCCTCTCTCCACACTTTGCCCTGCTAGCTAACAGGCTAGGCTAGCGCACAGCTACAGCAGTCTTCCCATATTGTAATTAGTTGAGACGCACCGGCTCCAACAACATTACGGTGCTGTAGAGTGATTTGGCTCTCCAAATTTTCAAGACGAAAAAGCTAGGCCACGTATACCGAAGGGACATAAATATAGGTACTCAATTATCAAATAACTGAAGATGATTAAGCTCTTTTCCCTGAAGCAGCAGAAGAAAGACGAGGAATCTGCTGGAGGAAACAGAACAGGAGCCGGGGGTAAAAAAGCAAGTGCGGCCCAGCTTCGAATACAGAAAGGTAGGCTAGTTAACGGTACGGCTAGCTGGTCAGTTAGCTGTGCCTACCTGACTGACTAGTTACTTCTAAACCACAGGGTAACAAGGACCCCCCTGGCATCTACTCAATACTGACGTGTCCACTTACATAGTTGAAACATAAACACAATATACGCGGGGCATTATCGCAAGACACGGGGGCTAGCAAGTAAGCTAACTTTAGCTTGAAATGCTTTTGGCTAACGGTAGCTAGCTTGTGCTATATTTGAAAACAAAACCCAAACGTCGCAACCAACTAGTTGGAGGCTAACCCATATCAGATCGTTTTAGCTGGCCACTTAGCCTATGCTAGCCAACACTAAATAACACCATTAGGGGCTGACTTGGCCGTTGTCAAAATCCAGAAACACATTCATGGCTACTGTACTGCTAGCTAACTAGCTTACATTTGGCAGTACCATCAAATCAAAACGTCAAGATTCATAGAGTAACGTTAGATGAGCTAGTTAGCTACCGGGAGATAGCTTTCAACTAGCTAACTTGCTTGGGCAGCTTACTGACAATTGTCTGTAAACTGACAAACTTCTCGTCCACACCTGATCAGGTTTTATGAAGCTGAAGAATATTTTAATTGTCAGTAAACCATCCACTCATACGGTCATTGTAGTTCCTGCAATGGTCTTGTATGACAGGACCTCAGTGGACGCCTTGTTTTTTTCTGATCGTTATTCATTTCCTCCACTTATTTCAGCTTATTTAGTTCAGTTCAGTTTATTAAGCTATAAAGATAAGAGAGCTTAGGGGTAAGTTGTCATGTCTTGTTCACACTTAATAAACCCCCACTATCACGGATTGTGATAGTGATAGTGGATAGTGATATCTAACAATGTGTCCCATACACGTAAGGAATCAGTAGCAAAATACCCACAGGAGCTGGAACAGAATGAGATGCATTGCCTGAGTGTCATCACGTCTGACGACTGGCAGGTTAGACAGTGGCACGCATTGTCTTGGCCCTTTCCTCGGTCCCCTCTCCTGTAGTTGATTGGGTTGTATGGTTGGGCTCACAGGTTCCACGACACCGGATTACTTCCTGTTCCACACAGCTCCTTCACCTGGAGGGAGAGATATTTACACAGGATCTGATGTAATCTATGTTGTAACTTCCTATGTAGAAAACCTGACTTATTACCTGATGATATTGCAGGACACAGGGTGGGTGAGAGCAGGCATGCCATTGGGGTTATTACAGATGTTTCATTGAATTAGGCCTGTGACAGCTCCAGTGCCACCACTCTTCATGAGTTATGTGAGTTCTGTTATGTTCAGTGACCCAAGGGTATGTGGCATAAACATGTCCAGTCACCTCAGTTCTGTGAAAGTCTTTGAGTGAGGGAACAAAGAAGTCATTTCCCACCTTGGTCATTACCAGAATGTAAGGACTTTATACATCACTGTACACCAAAGTGTAGATTATAGATTATTAATTACATTGTAGATTACATCTAATGGATAGGGTGCATTAAGTTGGCGGCCACCTGATTTGTTGTAATTTTCCATCCCACGTTACAAAGAGTTAAAATGGCTACTCGGAGTCAGATGTCTTGACGACTTCATTGACTGTCCAAAAAAAAATCTGACCGACCACGCAGACTTGCATGCAGATAAAACGTACTTGACTGAGGTTTTGGCGTCTCACAGATGTTTTCCTCAGAGCCACTGTGAGGAAATGAAACCAACGTTTCTTGGCAGCAGTGTCTGGTGCATGCTAAAGTTTACCAGCCACTTTCACCGCTTTACCAGTCACAGGTCCTATTCAATTCTTCCTAATAGAATAGTTTGTCCAAATGACAGCTGGCTACCTGCCACAGTGGCTGGTAGTCCGGTCGAGCACACACTTATCAGCCACAGCCGAAGATTAAGGAGCATGTGACAGAGTTACCACCCTGGTCACTGAGGCCCTATACTGCCAGCTTTTTACGCAGCATTGGTGTTGCAGTAGTGTTGAGGCTCACCTCAAACTTGCCAGCTCAAAATTAGGAGCTGTAAAATTCTCACTTGGACGGACTGGAAGTACTGAAAGGCACCAATCCAGCAGCTTGCATCTGGTCTATTCAGTGCAGATAAAGATGACAGGTGCTCTGTCCAGGGGTCTGCTACGCCTTGCTGTGCATGCTGATAAGTAGACATTTTCAGTATAATACATTTGAAATGTTGAAAAGTTTTTGTGTAGGTTGGTGTTTTTCTCTCTCCAAAAACCAGGGTACTGAAAAAGTCACTGTTAGATAATTTGGCTGAGCAGAAATCAGAAAAACATTAACGTGAAAACGAATAGTGCAAACACCTTCCCATAATCCTGTGCGACAAGAATGACGGTAAAATTAACCATCACTCAAAACTTCAACAACCTGGCGACTCATGTCAGTGTTTTCCCGTGTTTTCATCTGCTTTCACATAAACTTTACATATTCTTTCACATACTCTGATAACTGGAAGTTCATTGGTGATTCTTCTAAGACACGAAGAGATCATAAGCACCTGATGTTTCCGCACTAGAAAGTATCCCAAAAGGTTTCTGTGTAGGATCCCCACATGTTGGAGGTTCATGAAACCTTTATGAATCAAGGAATCCTGTGGTTCCTTTATGGTTGCACCACGTGGTTGTGTATTTTATCTGGCGCTGGGCTGGCCTGATGTTGTCTTACCTCATCACTCACCTTACCTTCTGTTGTCTCTGTTTATGTCTCTCTCAGACATCAATGAGCTGAACCTGCCAAAGACGTGTGAGATCAACTTCCCTGACGACGATGACCTGCTCAACTTCAGACTCATCATCTCACCAGACGAGGTGTGTGTATCAGTATGTCCCTTACCATGCATTCACACTGTTAGCAACCTGGTGGATGAGTCAGTCTATTCCGGACGATGGTGAGCGGTTTGATTGCATCTACGTCGTAGTCTTGTGCAGCTATAAAGTTTTGAACTTTGGTATTGCCTTTCACAATGTAACATTGTTTTGATGAGTTAATATAGCTAGATGGCAAGCGCAAATGAGGTAGCACTAATCAAAAATAAACTCAATAAAATGACTGCAGTTGACCCCAGTGATGGATGCAACTGGTCTGGTTTTTAGACTTTTATTCCTGTAGCATTGTGTGGATGTAATCAGGTTGTGATGAATTGTTCATGAAACAAAACATTGGTAGGGAAACAAGGAAGTGTGGAAATCGTTCAGCCAAAGTTCAGCCATGTGAACATTTTGTCAGCCAACAAGCTTGTTGAGCGTCCTCACATGGGCCAAGTGTCCCTGGTCCCTCAGCTCCATTGGAAATGAATGGACCTCTGGTGGGGTTAGGGTCTTGGCTTCAGCCCTGCCTACAAGGACTTTGTTTCTATCAGTTTCAGTAGAGAGTTTTTGTGCCACACGGTCTGACTGCTGCTTCTGAGGAAACTATTTTTTCCATTCATATCATATTGACTGTAGACTGTACATGGCACTGCTGTGAAACTAAGGCACATTATGAGTTACTATTAATGAATCATCTTAAGACCTTTGTCTACAAAATAATGTAGAATAAATTGTGTTTGTGACTGACTGACAATATATTGTTTGGAAAGAAACTCTTCATATATACCAAGAAGTATTCAGTCACTTGTGTGCACTCTGTATTGTTCCACTCATTCACACAACAGGGTTTTCAACATTCACTGGTGTAAAAATAAATGTTACACAGACATGCAGGATTATGTCTAAAATGATAATCATGATTATTGATTACATTTATTTGAGGAATAAAATCATTTCATGCTTTTTCATGCTTCTATTAACATCTGGACTATTCTCAACTACAGCAACCGTTCAAAGTCAAGTGTTTCAATAATGCAGATACACCACGAAGCTTTGGCTATCAATTGTGGAAAATGCAATTGCAGTATATGATTATACACAATTAATTGCACATCACTGTGTTTTAAATGTGAAAATGGAGCATATTTGCAGTTGGATCCTTGTCTTACAACTTTAACACTTTAGGCATTTAGTTGACGCTCTACAGAAGAATAAGCTTCAACTGCTACCTAGATCACCAATAGTGAGGAGGTCAAGGGTCAGAGCCTCAGGTCATGTGTTATAGAGACGTGTTCTGTTCGAGGCTTGTCAGTACGTCTGGATGAACTGGATTCAACGAGCCTGTTGTCTTTGTCTTGCAGGGCTTTTACAAAGGCGGCAAGTTTGTCTTCAGCTTTAAGGTGAGAAGGATCAACTTATTACGTCTCACTCTCACCGTCTGCCTGTCTCACTGTCTCACTCACAGTCTCCCTGTCTCACTGTGTGTGTGTGTTTCAGGTAGGACAGGGTTACCCCCACGATCCCCCCAAGGTAAAGTGTGAGACGATGGTGTACCACCCCAACATCGACCTGGAAGGAAACGTCTGCCTAAATATCCTAAGGTACACACACACACACACACACACACACACACACACACAGGTACGTACACACAGCAACACAGCATGTCTGTTGTGTTTTGCTTTGGTCTCTGAGTCCCTAAAGCCACATTTATTGTACAGCCGCTTAAAAGATATTTTCAATCTCATACTGACTCCTAAAATTATGATAATTCAGTTAAAAATGTGATAGAAACATCAAAATAACAATACATGCACAGTTTGTAAAACCAAACAAAGGTCAGTGTTGTGGCAAAATTTGTATCCCTAAAAAAACGTGTGTCCCTGGTGGTGAGTCGTCAGATCGCAAACAAGCGATCTGTTCATGACGAGGCCGGCGGGTCACTGTCAGTTCCACTTTCATGTTCTGAAAACGTTTCACCGTTTGGAAAGCCGTCAATAGAACAGCCACTTCTTGATGGGTCAAGTCAAGACAAGTGATGTCGTAGTCATGGAAACGAGCATTGTGGAAAGAGTGATGTCGTAGTCATGGAAACGAGCATTGTGGAAAGTGCATTAGCAGAAAGTTTGGAATGTTCAGCATGATGACAAGTGATGACATCACAGTCACTAGAGCAGCGCCGATACGAGTAGTGAGTACCGAGCGCAGGCTGCCGGCTGTTGGCCTGTTATGAAACAGTTACAGGAACGAATGCGTCCATTACATTTCTTGGTTTGTGTGATCAAATTATGGGCCGACTATTGTTGAACAAGATGATAAAGTCATAAAAATAGAAAATAGGCTTCATACCATATTGCTAGAGAATATGATAGTCAGCCAGAGATCTTATTGTTTTACTATTCAGAACAGTGTGGCAGGCAAGTTAGCCCAAACTCATGTTTTATATTGGACCCCCATGAGTTTTATTATCCTCCTTGTTGAGCTCATAGAATCACCACACTGCTGACATGTTTGTTTTCTTGTATTTCAAAATCCGATGAGTTTTACTTCCTGGAAAACAATGTATTTTTAGTGGTTACCAGTAGGTAACCTCCCCAACCTCCCATCAATTAAAACTTGACTCCGTCGGCCACCTTTGAACAGTCCATCTCTGCCTTTTGCCCCAACAACCTGTTGGAACAGGAAATGCATCACCTTAAGGAAGATGCTCTCAAAATGCGGTTTCATTGTGACCTTAGAAAACCTGAGTAACGTTTGTCTCAGATCTCATTTAACACAAAGACTGTCAATCAAATGTTGAAGGGCTGTAGGGCGAGTTTGAGATTCAACCTTGAGATTCAACCTTGAGATTCAATATGTGTCAGGTATACCAGAGAGGCTGGATTGGGCCTTGAACGGTCGAAGTGTTTGGTAACTGTTGTGTCTTCTTCACAGAGAGGACTGGAAGCCTGTGTTGACAATAAACTCCATCATCTACGGCCTACAGTATCTATTTCTAGTGAGTTGTTGTTATTACCACTAATCCTATGGATCTGAACATCCACATCCCAGATTATTCCTGACTCCTCTGTTCTCTCTATTTCTCTCCTCTCCTCCCCCCCTCCCCCCCCTCCCCCCCAGGAGCCAAACCCAGAGGACCCGTTGAACAAGGAGGCGGCGGAGGTCCTGCAGACGAACCGGCGGCTTTTTGAGCAGAACGTCCAGCGCTCGCTGCGGGGGGGCTACGTGGGCGCCACCTACTTCGAGAGGTGTCTTAAATAACTCGGCGTCCCACCCACCACCCCCTCCCCCCCCCCCCCCCCTACCCGTCAACCCTCCCCCTCAACCAGCCCCGCCCCCCGCCCTGCACCCCCCATACACCTTTACTACTCTGCCCTGCTCGCCAGCAGCAAGCAGAAAGCAGAAAGCAGCACGCCAGAAGACGCTTTCCTGTTTTAAAACAAAAAAGAAGAAGAACCCCCCCCTCCTCTTCCTCCTCCTCTTCCTCCTCTCCCCCATTTCTCTCTATTCTACTTCCAAGACGCATTCGTTTACCGTTTACACACCACTGGGGACGCCGACCCACAACACACACACACACACACACACACACACCTGACTGACTCAAAATGATGGCCCATGGCAGCGGATGATGAGGATGAAGATGAGGGCCGGGCGGAAGCAGGGAGGTGGGCGGGGCTAGCGGGGTGGAAAGGGATACGAAGAAGATGAGGAGGAAGAGGCGGCGGGTGTGGGTGGTCAGTGAATGTTGCTCGAGTGAGATGACAATTCAGTAAATGCCACTACGGTGATGATGATGATGCCCACATGAGTATTTTTTTAATTTCTTTTTTTTGTGTGTGTGTGTGTGTGTGTGGAGAAGAGACATGCCAACTGACCCACCCATTGGCTGACTGACAGACAGACAGACAGACACATACATACCTACAGACATGTCTCTCTCCCTTTCTACTTAAAGACTCGCTGGTGTTTTATGTATGTCTGTATGTTAAGAGCATTCAGTGAGCACTCCTGAACGGGAGCTACCACACACACACACACACACACACACACACACACACACACACACACACACACACTCAGAAACAGACAGACATGCCATACACAGACACTGACACAGATCTAGATCTAGAATTACAAGATCGGTAATGTCAGACGGACAGGGCTGCTGTTTGAAGGGGAGATCTATGTGTTTTGTTTAATGGGGGTACTGGGGAGGGGGGGGGGGCAAGGGTTCGGAGGGGGGAGGTGGGGAGAGGAGGGGAGGGGAGGGGAGGGGAGGGGAGGGGGGGAGGTGGGCGGGCATTGGATTTTCGTGGGGGGTGGGGAGGTAATATAGGGTGATGTCATGGAGGGGAGGGGCTTAAAATGTTACAATTGTATTGTGTATATTGAAACCCCAGCTGTTCACATTGACTGCAATATGAATTATGTTAAATAAAATATGAACTTGAATGATTATATTATATTGTAACGTCCATATACCGTATTTACCAGCCCAGTGAAGACCGCACGGCAGGAATATGGGGGGTTGGGCAGTAGGAGGGGAGGCTAGCCAAACATCACCTGGATCCTTCTGCAGCCTGCCGAGGCTACGATCACACCCGATCACACCCGATCACACCCTAGCACACCCGATCACACCCGATCACACCCTAGCACACCCTCACACACACCCAACACACCCAACACACCCAACACACCCTCACACACCCTAACACACCCTAGCACACCCTAACGCACCCTAACGCTTCAGAAACATGTTTGTGATGCACTTCTGGGCCCATTTTATTGTTCTGTGGTGTATTTTTCTGTTTCCTGTCCTGGTCAAACAAACGTGACGTCATGTTGAGATATTTCCAGCGCAGCTACAATTTGATGTCAGAAAGACGCGACGCTGACGTAGACACGCCCCCCATGTTCACTAACTAGTTGGCCATTTACACGCCCATAAACTCGTCTGAGTGAAAGCAACAAGTTCAGGCACCTTCTCTCGGAGGTTGATGAAAGGCATTCTGGGAAACGTAGTATATCACCAGCTGATGTAGAAGGTAGACGAGGCAGATTGAGGGAAAATACTTCCTGGAACGCATCGAACATCCCAGATTGATCAGTAACAGTGGAGGAGGATCTGAGGGGGATTTTTCCTTTCATTACTTCTTTAAATTGAAATGAGAATCCATCAACGCTTCTTCTTTCTTTGCCTTTGATTGAATGCTGTCTGATCAATGACCACGCCTGATCGGGTTCCTCTCCACCACGGGATCCTCGTATTGATGTGTTGCGTACCAAGTGTGATCCTGGCCTCAGAGGTGTTGATCTAAATGTTGGCTGAGTGAGCTTCACCTTTTCCTCATGAGCGTTAATGTGACTTCCCGGAGAACCTGATAAAGTAGTTTTTACATCTCACGGCCCAAACGGAAAGAATTCGACCACACAAGGAACGTCGGATTATCACAGTTTATTTATTACACCCTTGACCCATTGGGGGCTTCTCAGTCCAACCAGTCTCCTGTTTATTGCTGAGGGAGGTGATGCTCCTCATTACCCCCCCCCCCCCCCCCCCCCCCTCCCCCTCTGAATCTTGTTGTCAAAAGTAATGCATGTATTTGTACAATTTGCCTTATTAAAGCATTGGCATTAATGCTGTGACACCGATCGATGTCGCTTGTTGGTTTCCCCCAGCCAGCCCGTCTACCAGGTTACTGTAGATACACTAACAACAATAAAGAGGTTTTCTTCCTGGGTAACCCGAGTTGATCACAAGCCGATCGATTATTGTTGGGACGTGAAAACAGTCTAGACAAGAAAGTGGGCGAGTCAAGCTGACTCAGAGGGAAGCTATGACCGCCGGCGCTCCCGCCACGCCACGCCACGCCACGCCACGCCACGCCTGGCCGACACGCAACACCGTGAGTGATCACACGGAGAGAAATGAGTCTGTTGACCCGCCGGCCGGATTCGCCCAGGTACGAGAGAGATCTGGTTTGTAACTCTAACCGGGGGAAACCACGTGAAATCTGATGTCTTTTTCCTTGTTCAGACAATCAGGAAGTGATCTGATTTCTCTTTGTGTTCATGAAGCTTCATTGCTGGTTTGAACATGAATAAACTGTTGGATCTGAGCCAGACAGCTTTCCACCTGGTGACTCCTCTACAGTGTGAGATAAGATAATACACAAGTTCATTCAAATGTCAACAGATTTACAATTTTTTGTTGATAATAAAATGAATACAAATGTATTTAAAATAAAAATATATACAAAATAAATGTTTTAAATATAAAGGCATGAGAGCAGCGTTTGATGTGGATGTGATGTCCGGTCCATGTTGAAGACCCTGGCTGTGGTCGGGGACCGCTACGCCACCACCGGCTTTGTTTACACTGTCTTACTGAGGCTCGTCTGACCTATGAGACACCTGAATAGCTGAAGTATGTGAGGCTGTAAAAGGTGTGTTTGCCTTGTAATGTGTTGTAAACCCTGGAGTTGGTAGTTGTTTTGTTCTGACGCCTGACTCCAGTCCTCATCAGGATACTGTGCAGATCTGCTGTAGCTCAAGACCCTCGAGCGTCTTGGCTGTCACGTCCCATCACAACCTCACCGGCATTGTACCAAACAACAACACTTCCATCTCATCAGAAATATGAAGGATAGATTGTTAGATGTTTGACAAGCCAGGCCAGGTATAATATGGGAGCATATCAAGACCAAAACTTCTTCCAAAATATTAGGTGGCACAAAATTAAAACAAATTATGGTACTTTGAAAGGATGGTAGGTATTGAGTCATTGGTTGGCAAAATGATATCAGTTATATTTTATTTTATTTCATGCTGTTTTTTGTTTTAGAAATAGTGAGTAATGAACTTCAGGTATGTTTTCTTTTTTTTTTTTTACCCCAAACAATATATGACATAGAAAATGAGTGATAATATAAATCTATGATTGTTAACTGGGAAATAAATGAGCAGCAGAGGCAGGATGGAGGAAGAATAACCACTTTTTTTTTTGTCTTTCACAGCCGTTGACACAGTGAACCGTCCACAGGTAAAGCAGTAATAAAGACAATGCAGCAAATTTTAGTTTCTTTAAACAATTACTGGTCGTATGATGAACATTTACAGCGAGATCAGAGGGAGAAACACACAGATGAGTGTACACAACATTTACAATTAGTCAGTGATATTTATTACATTTGTCTATTTAACATCGTTGTGTGAATCCTAAAAACAGAGTTGGTGGTTTCCATGCAATAAGTTATCATCTCTCTCTCAACCCCTCCGTCATCGTCATTCAGGTGGTTTAACACTCCCTCCCTCAAGGTAGACTAATACCAGTCAGCGTCCCCCGTCTCCCTCCACCTCCCTCCATCACCCTTTTCTTTCTTCCTTCACTCATACAGGCTATCTGAACCAGGTTGTTGTGGTGTGTCTGTAGATCATCCAGTAACGTTCTCAGTAAAAGTGAACAGTGTGATCAGGTAGATTTGTCTCCAAATGTAGGTTACTGTGACTCAGGTAAACAAGACAGTGATGGTTAGCTGACCAGATGCTATGGTTAGCTAGCTAACAAGCTACATCATCTAAACACTAAATCAATCAGATGGATCAGTGATGAAATGATCAGTTCCCAGTCAGAAATTAACCGTCTATTCAATTCTGTTGAGGCGGACAGAAATACAACCCGCTGTTCAGAGCTGAGGACCTCCAACATGGCCGCCAGCAGGAGAATCTCTCTCTCTTTCTCTCTCTCTGACCAGAAAGTGGGAGCTTCCTGTCTCATGACCTTTGACCTTTCCCCTCCTTCCCTCCCTCCCCCACTTCTTTTTGTCATTGATTCATTCATGCAGGCTTGTGTGCTGTGTTGTCATCAGGACCAGGGGCACTTCCTTGTCCCCTGTGCCCAGCAAGGGGAACATCCTTTCGGTGAACTCCGGCCCCGTGAAGCTGTAGATCTCGGAGCCCGTCTTGGCGTTGTAAAACGACACCTGACCCTCCTCCATGTCCAGGAACACGCCCACCCGGCGTAGCCTCAGTGAACTCTTCACCTGGAGGTTGGGTAGAAAGAGGTTGTTCTTTTTAAATGCCCTACAAATACAATATTACTGTAAGTTCAACCTCGTCTTCTGGAGCTGAGGTCCTCAAAACAGTAGAAAGGGATACGAAGGTAATCAATAAGAAATAAATATAACAAATAAAGCAAATCAGATGAATAAGAAACATTCCAGACATGATTTAAGAGTTACAGAGGAATAAAACAGGCAGATATGAGAATATTGGTAAAAATAAATATATAAAAACCTGTAAAATGTGTTTTAAGACGTGATTCGAAAAATGTCTGATTTTGTTTCAATTAAGCATAGCCTTATTGTCAATGAGCATAAATGCATGAAGTTGTCGTCAATATCAACATCAGTTTTTAATACACCGTATACACAGAGCAAAATATGCAATGGAGTTCACTGTATTTTTGAACAGTTTACTGTTGTATCAAAGTTTAATAGAAAGATAAAAAGCTAGACAGACAAACTACTAAGTAATATCAGATATGTAATATGGCAAACAACAACTAAAACTTACGGAAGCCGAGAACGGCCATGCTTGCACTTTTTTTTTTAATGCCGTTATATCGAGATCACGAGTTAATTATGCCGTGATCTCGAGATAACAAAGCCCGTTTTCTCGTGATAACGGGTTAATTTATCTCGTTATCTCGAGAAAACAAAAAGCCGTTTTCTCGAGATAACGAGATAAATCAACCCGTTATCACGAGAAAACAAAAGGTCGGACTCGTTTCCTCTGATTACTTATATTGTTTATCAGAGATCAGGAGTGTCATGCCAGCATGCATAGATGGCGTCTTGACAAATGTAGCAACTGATTTAAGCTGAAGATGTCAGATCAAGGAGTACCTGTTATTGCATCCCTCCCATTGGTCAACTCCCAAACCCCCCCACAGAGCAGTGTGTGTACGTCATGGTCCACTCTTGCCAATTTAAACAGAATGGTGGCGTCCAAACTACTCAAATGTATGAATTAACTAATGTTAGTTGCTGTCAGTCAATTCGACTCATTTTTGCCTGTTAGACTACATATTAATCTACTCTTCCTCAGCTCGCGTACAGTAGGCTACGTGTACAGGCCCGTGTTGTAATGGAAATCGGCCTTTTGTTTTCTCGAGATAACGAGATAAATTAACCCGTTATCACGAGAAAACGAGCTTTGTTATCTCGAGATAACGAGATAAATTAACCCGTTATCACGAGAAAACGGCATAATTAACTTGTGATCTCGATATAACGGCATTAAAAAAAAATGTGCAAGCATGGCCGTTCTCGGCTTCCGTAAAAACTCCCTAACTAACTAACTAACTAACTAACTAACTAACTAACCAACCAACCTTGGTGAGGGGCGGGGTGGTGAGGGCACGCAGTTGGCTCCCGCTCCACCAGAGGGCGTGGTAGCCGTTGGAGGGACTCATGTCGAACAGGCCCTTCCTCTGGGCCGACTCACGGACCACGCCCAGCTTCCAGTCCTTATTCTCCCCAACACACACCTGAGAGGGAGGGGGGGAGACACAGAACCAGGAGGAATGACTCGTCAGCCATGTGCCTTCAATTGCAGGTATACAGAAGTTGACCTGCACATCAATACTAGGTACACTAACTGCCGATCAAACCCCTGGTCCTTACCCTAGGGGCCCTTAGCGTACCCTTTAACCCCTCCTAAACTAGGGCTAGAGGCACCAACAGATGATCTAGCCCTTAACCCTTACCGTGCCCTGTGACCCCCGGCCCTCTCACCTCCCAGTAGTGGCGTCCAGAGTCGTAGCCCTCCTTGCTGATGACGCAGGACCAGACGTCGTAGCGGTGCTGGCTGTTCCTGTAGAACTGGAGCTTCTCGCCTCTCTTCACCTGCTTCCTGTCCTCCGAGAGGATCAGGAAGGGGTACGCCGTCACAGGGGTTCAGCGTCACGTCCTCTGTAGACAGGAAGTACAGTCACACGGAGGATGTAATAAAAACATAATTGAAGGATTGAGGATGAAAGGCTTAAGGTTAGAGGTTCAGAGTCAGCATCCTCAAGGTTAGGAGAAGATTTATAATCACAAGGTGGCTGGTTAAAGTCCTTCGATCATCTAGTAAAATCTGGGCAGGGAAGGTAAACAAGAAATCCTCTTCTCAACAACTATCACTAAACGTATAACTCCTCCAGTGGAGCTGCTCAGTGGCCACCAGTAGCAGACTGGTTGTACTGGGAAGCTCCCAGGCGTGAATGTGTGGAACTGTATGAATGTGAATCAGGGAATTGCTGGGAAAGTGCCACGGATCCTCCCCGGTCAACCTCTGGATAAATAAAGGTGAAGTACTCACCCATGTAGGGTCGGATCTTCTTGAGCCCTGCAGCAAAATGGCAGAATGTTATTTTAGGACCTGCTGCTATAGAACAACACGGTGAGGGCACTATAATAACACTATTTAAAGAGGCTGACGGACATACCTGAGCCTGGCTTGATCTTCTTGAGATCTGATGGGGAACAAAGAACCAAAGTGAGTCATTCACTCCTTAACTCATCGCTTTCACGTATAAAAAGATTATAACCCAAACCCTACATAGGACAAAAACACATTTTTAAGCATCAGGTTGAAGATTTAGTCATTGTTAACTTGAAAACCAAGTTCAAACTAGATTAATACCATTCAGTGGATGGTCTATGACCCACCTCTCAGAGACCACTGGCTCTTCTTCATACTGGCACCGTTCCCCCTCACACTGAGCATGCTCTCACTCATGAGCATGCCCTCGCCGGACGAAACTGGAACACAGAGCACACCACTTGATTTCACCCACACATACAGTATGTGAAGGCATGTGGATTGCTGTACGTCCCTCCTAGCTGGTACTACCGCCCCTACTCATCCAGAGAGCTGCAGCCTGCCTCGTCCTCAACTCCCCCAAAGTCTCCTCTCCCTGGCGGCAGGGTGGCCTAGAGGTTAGTGAGGTTGTCCACCAAAACCTGGTGATGGCGAACAACGTCACCAAGAGAGCGGTGCCTCCATACCTCTAGGCAATGTTCTCACCCCTCTTTATTCTAATAGAGGGCTTTCAGGTCATGTAACACCCTCTGGCAGCCATATTGGAGGTCTTCAGCTCTTGCAACATCTTGGCTATGAACATCTAAATGTACGACTTATGACCCTTGCACTCCTCTGGTTGCTGGTAATGTTCGTGAACTTGTTTTACAGAAATGTACATTTTACCAAAACCTAAATGAATGTAAAAACATGACAGTAATCGTGTCCAGTCAACTCACTGGAGCCTCGGGAGCCCAGGGAGCCCCTGGAGGGCCTGGAGCAGACCTCTCCCATCCTGATCTCGTCCATCTTCTCCTTCACCTCCGCCAGCAAGCTCTTCACCTCCCCCAGCTGGAAATGGAGGGAGAGCTGCGACTCCTCATCCACCTCCTCCTGCAGGTCAGAGTCTACAGCCAGAGGAGCCGTGGCCTCCTCAAAACTCTGGGGAGGAGAGTAGAGGAGGTGGTGAAGAATATGGCACCAATAATGGTAAATACTACATGGTGTTGCTCCGTTCTCACCTGCAGGAAGCCTATGTGATCCTGGCTGGTGGCCTGGGCCTCCAGCGTGGCCCTCCTCTCCCTCAGCTTGCTTAGCTCCGCCTCCAAACGGCTGGCTAGCCGCTCGCCGGTCGTCACCACAGAGCCCCGTTTGTCCTGGATCCCGTCGACCAGCTCAGAGTGGATCCTGTCCAGGGAGCGAGACAGTTGATCTAGGAGATGTTCCACCTTACCTTGCTCCCCATCCGCATAGCTCTGGAAACACATCAACACTAGTTCATCACACGGTGACCGGATCGTCCCATTCAAACTTCCCATTCGCTCTGAAAAGGGCTGATGTCGGGTGATCTCCGCCGGTCACCCAATCAAGTTTGAGGCACGGTGCAGGTTGTACAGCAGTGCTTCTCTTCCATCGTGACCCAACAGTTTGCAGGTTTTCATTCCTGCCAAACACCTCCGTCTGGTTGAAGGTGCGTTAATCGGTGAGATCAGCTGCTGTAGTGTTTGGTTGGAACGCAAATCGACATACTTCTGGGCCTGCGTGGCACATGGCCGAGATCTTCTGGTCTACAAACTGTTATTCATACTTTTATCTCATCTCACAGTGACTGTAATTCACTGTACACCTGCTTAGGAATCTTGCTAGACTGCTATTAGTCCAGATTCCTCATGAGGTCCAAAAAGATATTATATGTTAGATATAGACATATGACTCCTGTTAGCTGCCCTTCACCGCCTTCCAGCTCCTTTTAGGATTGATTTTAAGATTGTACAAATCACTTTGAAGGCATGTGCAGGCCTGGCGCCCAGCTACATTTCAGAGCCTTTAACCCGTTCGATCCTCCTCTTTTTTTAAAAACGTGCTTTTAGTTGATATGCAATTATTGTGTATTATTGCATTATTTTCAGCCTGGTCGACATTGTCGACATTGTCCCTGATTTAATTATTCTTTCCTAATACTTTGGATGTTTTGATCTATTCCTTCTGTGCCAGGGTGTCTTGTATTTACTATTGTTTTACCTCTTTATCTCAGCTGTCCTTTACTCCTGAGGCACTTTGTAAGTCGTATTGTACGTAGCTTTGGATAAAAGCGTTTGCTAAATGACTAATGTACTGTTTTGATACGTGCTGTATAAATAAGGTTACTACTACTAATCCAGGAAGCTTTGGGGCAGCAGTAGAGAAGCAGGCTTGTGATAAAAGTCAGTTTTACCTTGATGCCCTGCAGTCTCTCCTTCAGCTCCATCAGACGAAGGCTCTTCCCCTCGATCCGATTCAGGATCTCCAGCTCCGTCTTCGCTACCAGTTTCTGGAGGGAGAGTCGGATGGACGGATAAGACAGACAGACAAACAGACAAACAGAAAGACACAATATGACTACTGTCACGTCTCTTGTGTTGTGTGGCTGCCAATGTAGGACCCAGGTTTCCAGAGTCAAGCAGGACAGCAGAGGAGGGAAGACCGAGGGAGCCCGGCCGACATACTGGAGCATGAGGTTATCAATATTGGTCTTTTACAGATATCAGTATTTGTTCCACTGATGTTCCCTCATGATGTTCCCATATTTCAAGACGATACAGCGTTGTGTTTCAGAGTGGACTTTAATAGTTTTAGACTTTAGAAACTTTAGTTGGCAGATCTTAATCTGACCTGATGAGAGTTACCAACAAATACCAGTGCACATGATCGAATGTTGCAACCCGTTTCTATAATTCATGGTGAGGGTGGACGTGGAGCGGTGGAGCGAGTGTTCCTCTCATCAGATATCGGCTACACTGAGTACTGAATGGGTATGTTGTGTGTAGGAAAGAGTTTTGTCCACCGTCCATGTTATGTCTGGACCAAACCAGCCTGACAGCAGCAGCCAGCTAACAGGCTCTTTGGCTAGCAACACGTTACTGGCCTGTCAGGCTGCATGGTATTAAAACTAGATGACCTTTCTGAACTTCCCTCTCCTTTCTCATTTTAGGCGTGAGCAGGGTTAGGTTCGGTGCCCTGCTGGGATCGAACCTGTGATCTTTCCTACCTGTTTGCTCAGTCTCTCAGTCTGCACGGAGACGGTCTTGTGTGTGCGATGTTCCTCCAGGACACAGATGGCACAGATACAGCGCTGGCATGTCCTACAGTACACCTGAGTAATTAAACACAACATCAGGAGGTTACAAAACTTGGAAAGATCTAACATGAATCAATCAGACATCAATACTGCCAATACTTTTACTACAACTTGTATTTTTCTTCATATTCTCATTTTCCTCTCATCTATTGTATATATTGATTACATATATTGATACACATATTTCATTCCTATATGCTCATATATTAGAACTACTAATAATTCTAATACAGTAATAACAATTACAATAATTCATATATAATAATAATACAATATTTCTTTAATAATAAAAAATGTTAGTTTCACCTCCAGCAGGCGGCGGTGTACAGAGCAGGTGCGTCCCTTCAGCGCCTCTTGGGGGTCCAGCAGGCCGTGTTTGATGTAGAACGGCGTCATTCGATGAGGCTGCACGTGCACTTCACAGTAGGAAGCCGTGCACGTGAGGCAGGAGCTGATGGCGGGCTGTTTGATCCCCGTGCACACGTCGCACATCACCACCTCCTCACCTGACGCAGCCGGCTTAAACGGGTTGGTGTTACCCTCAAAAGGGTTCGTTGTTGTGGCGCCCATCATCACTGGTACCCCCGTTGCCATGGGCAACCCCGCCGCACCGTAACGGGTCAGCTTATATTTATCGGCGATAAGTGCGAAGACTTTGTTGACGCTGAGCTGCGGTCGCTCGTCGAACTGCCTCTTGCAGAGCGGGCAGGTGCAGATGGCGCTGGAGGCCCAGTAGCCTCCGATACACGCCTGGAAAAAGAGGAGAGAAGAAGAAGAAGAAGATTCAGACATTCATTTGTCTCAAAACAAAAACAGAAGCAGACTGTGATTGGTGGAAATAATCAAATGCTTTCTGAGAAGTTTAGAAATCTGATAGGGGTGAAACTGGAGGAGGACTTTAAGCCCTGCAAACTCCTGTAAACGGCAGGAAACGGCAAAAATCAAATGTAAACCAAATTTCACAAGGGGTCAGGACGTCGGACCGAACTACCTGGCAGAAGTTGTGCCCGCAGGGCGTGGAAACCGGTTCGCTGAACAGATCCAGACATATGGAGCAGGTCAGCTCCTGCTCCGAGAACAGTTCTGGGGTCGGACCTGCCGCTGCCTCTGCCATCATGGTGGTTCAGGACGGACGGATGCAACACTCCAACACCAATCTATGGGAAAGAGAAACCAGGGCCCAATCAGCCAATCCGGTTTATATTAGCAGCAATGATTCCAGTTGTCATCGGAGTTGTTAAAACAAGAGAGAGAGAAAAAGTCTTGAATCGTCCTACAAGGCTTCAGTAGACATGAAGTCAAGCATTCAACAGCTAGTTTGACACGTCGTGGAATTTCATTGGCTAGGGTGGAAAACGAACAACAAATGCCAAATCTGTGGCGGGTAAGTCTGTCTGCTCTGATCAGCAAAAGGTTCCTGAAGACGAAGGAGAGGCTCGTAGTCACACTGATCAACACGGCTAACCGTTTGACAGCGACCAGGCTGGGCCGCATTCCACCCAAAAACAGCCTCAACACAAAACACAAAACCGAACTGAGAAAAGGACTGAGGTGTGTCACAACGCCGAGCAGCAAAAAAGCACCATGTATTTGCAGCTTGAACATTCACTTCATTCAAAAGCAAGAAAGGAAATAATAATAATATTCACTTTTTGCTTTTCCAGCGGATATTAACAGTAAGAAATGTCTACCTGAGCTTTCACCAGCAGTCACGTATTTCTGCTGTTGCTCTGAGCTGTTGATGTTCCCTCCGTGCAGACTGACGATAAGAGCTGGTATGAACAGGTAGAGTGGGCGTGGCCATCTCACCTGAACCCCGTCAGTCTGATCAGTCAGCCCAACACTGTACAATTACTATTACTTTGACCGTAACCTGATGATGGCAATACGCCGACTATTGAACTTGAACGCCTCAACCTGATCATCTTGATGGGAGTACGGTCATCACCCGGTTGATTAACACAGCTAGTTTTCTGCTCAGTGTTTGGCTGTGTTGGGGCGTGTCAACACGAGGCTTCTTTAAGAAGCTGCAGGTCAAAGGTCACCAGACGCAGTAACCTGATGATGCATTTACAAAGACCAAAACACACAGTGGAGCAGTGGAGCGTGTAAATCACGTTACCTCAAACCATGCGAACGCTGTCAATGAAACATCACCTTCAGCTGAGGACAGGTAGCAACAGGAAGCCACGGGGGTTATGGGAAATGTGGTTTTAAGTTTGAGAAACACCAGCAGTGATGGTACCACTGAGATAGAGGCCAATTGTCTGATGATGTGGGTGTTGTGAAGCCCTTTGAGACTGTAGCTGTCATTGAAGGCTATAAGAATAAGCTTGAATTAACAGGGATAGACACAGTTTGGCTGATGTGGGACTCGAACCTGCAACCTCAGAGATGTAGGACGGTCTCTGTAGCCCCCAGGCCACCAGGTGCAAGGCAGTCAAATGTCAGAAACTAAACATCTAGTTGTGTATGACGCACACCATGGTGTGTGTGTGTGTGTGTGTGTGTGTGTGTGTGTGCGCGCGCGCAGAATGCTGCAGGTCAACAAACTTTGAAGCATGTTGCTGGAACTGCAGCATTCCATGACACATTCAAACCATTTCTCGTGTGTGTGTGTGTGTGTGTGTGTGTGTGTGTGTGTGTGTGTGAAACAGCGAGATTACTCAACTGACGCGTTTTGCAGGTATGTGAGGTCAACAGACACTGGGGGAATGTTTTGTCCGTTCACTTCACAGAGCATTATTTATTTCTATTTCTGGAGCGTTTTGCGTCTCGGGGCGATAAAGTTTGTTTTGAATTTGCCTCTCTGCCACATTCCTCCGTGTGTCGGCTCAAAGCGTTTAACCACAACAACACCCTGACGTCACCAACAGACCGTCTGTCAAGTCAGTCGCTGAAATAAATACGAGTCTGTAGCATCCAGACGTTTAATAGGCTGCTTCATGTCATGCATTTAAAACCCTGATGCTCGTTCTGGTTTCTGAACTGAGGCGGTTCACTGGTACTGGTTCCACTGGGATCTGACCAGTACAACCACAGTCTCCTACTGGTTCCACTGGGATCTGACCAGTACAACCACAGTCTCCTACTGGTTCCACTGGGCAGCTCCACTGTAGAAATCTGGAGTTAAGAGCCTCGCTCAAGAACACTTTGAAATTTTACGTTGTACTCATTTGTTTACTTTACTCAGTGGGCGGAGCCAAAGAATCACAGTCTTTCTGGCTAAGTAACATCAGATTGAAGTCCAGTGAAAAAGACAAGAGGCAAGAGAGGAGCTAGCTAACATCATGAAGCCTAGCGCTCTGCTGCTAAGTTATGTAGGTTAGCTAGTTAGCTAGCCTGCTGACATCATGAGTGTCATGGTCACCAATTAAAGAAAAAGGAAGTTATTACATTTATATTTGATTTATATTATTTGTTTCTTTGGCTCCGCCCACTGAGGTTTAACTCAACCTTTAACCCAGATCAGCTACCACACCAGTCTGGGTGTAATGTTTCCTGTTCAAATCCCCAAATCAGCTTGGAAAGTCTGGATGGGAAAAGTGAATGGAGAACCGAAGTCCCTGAACCTCCAGCTGCTCAGTCAACACAACAACATTATAGTAGATTTTCCACCCAGAAGTAAAGGCACCTTATCTTCTGACAGGAGGCCTGAAATAGCTCAAATGAATTACTGTCATGTCTGAATAGAAAGCTTTGCATCCGCCCTCTGTGTTCTCATCAGACTGCTGTGACAACCTGTACAGTTTACACAGCGAGACACGAGGAAAAACCTTATCAGTGGCGGATGAAATGCTAAATATGTTTGAGAGAGCCTGTTTGAGTTGAGGGACAATAAACAAAGGGACAGATGAGATAGATGATGTGATCGTGACGGTAACATGAGTGAATGTTGACGAGGATGCCATGGATGTTTTCAACCTCTCTCTCTCTCTTTCCTGCAGACTCCCACAGACCCACACAGTTTGACTCTCACTAGGGCCACCGGGCTGAAAATGGATTTAAAGTGTGTATAAACATGGTGGTGCTTCTGGTGTGGAACCACAGGACAGGACATGGTGAACAGCTCCATGATCACGATACCATTAGTTACAGAAACCAGTCTGATCCCGTTCGTCCACAGGGAGAAGGAGCCACGGTACCGACCAGTCAGCCTCCAAAAGAAGAACATTAAGAAGCTGAGCATCAAATATCTCAAGAAAGGAGCTTTCATCCAGCACATGGCCTAAATATCGCAACCTTTTTGGGGCAACCATGAACGAGGAGTTGCCTCAGGATTGCTGCTTTAATAATATAGGGACATGTTGTCAGGGAACATTGTTGACTCTGTGTCTAACTTTATTACATGTTGCCCACGTTGCCTAGTGAGTTGCCATCTGCAGGACCAGGGGGACTCAGAGCTGTGATGGCCGAGTGGTTAAGGCGTTGGACTCGAAATCCAATGGGGTTTCCCCGCGCAGGTTCGAACCCTGCTCACAGCGGTCTAGCGTGAACACGTTGGCGGGCGGTACCAACATCTTGATGCCAAGGACATCCATGTTGGAGGCAGAAGTCAAATCCTCTCTACTTTGGGTGCCACAGTGGTCAGAGGCCTCCTTCATGAGCATTTGTCCCATGTGTTTCAATGAAGCCGATGGATGGATGGATGGAGCGCAGCGCATGGAAATATCGCGACCCGGTCCGCCCACCGAGGTTAACTCAACCAATGAAACTATCTCTGCCTCCAGAAGTGTCCTTGAGCATGACACTGAATCACTACCAGCTCCAGGTGCTGACCGTGACACTAACCCTGGCCTCCCTGTGGTTGGGGTCAAGAGAAAAGAGAATTTCCCTACCGGATCTATAGTACACATCACAACACAGGTGATGCGGTACGCTCTCATCACATCAGAATAGTCCAGTCGTCTTCTGCTCTGCATGTCAGTGGAGTTCGGCCTGTAGCTCCCTCCCAGCCTCCCGGCCTCCCGGCCTCCCGGCCTCCCAAACTATGGCGGCCACCTCACTGTGTGTGTGGTATCCTAAGTTTTCATTCTGGGTGAACTATTCCTTTAAAACATCTCTAACGTCTGGCCGTTCATGTCGAGGCGGATGCCATGAATGCTTCAAACTCCTACGTTTCTTTACCAGAACAATGCTGGGTTAACACGCACGTCCTCACGTTGTTACAGCCGATATGAAATGTGTTTGTCGAGCCTGTGATCCACTACCAGAGATCACAGACTATAATAGAAACTACACAATAAAACCCCAAAAACACCTAAACTTGTACGTCCTCTTTAACCGCGGAACACACCCGGTGTTAATATTATGGGATGAGACGACCACGTTGGAAGAAAAACTACTTAGAAAATCAAAGAGTATGCTACTTCTTTAAAGGATAGTGGGTAACTTAAAATAACACTTCCAATTTAGAAAGTCGATTCTGTCTCTCCACAGTGGATAAACACTATTTTGCAATCAAACTCTTCTATTTTCACCATCATTCAACTATAAAAAACATGGATTTCTTACCTCGGTTCTCCTGTGCTCAATAAGAGTTGATCTGTTTCTATCTGCTTCCAACTCAATGAGCAGAAAGCCTGCCACACAGGTTAGTGTGTGTGTGTGTGTGTGTGTGTGTAGGTGTGTGTGTGTGTGTGTGTAGGTGTGTGTGTGTGTAGGTGTGTGTGTGTGTGTGCTGTCACGGGGAGGAGACTTGTAACACCTGTAGGTAAAGAAGTGGTCGGGTAAGTTGGTGACCAGAGGGAGAGGAGAAATGCTTTGTGTTTAAAGGATGAATGTGTCTCGTTCACGCCGACACACCGAACCCACCCGGTGAAACCAACGCTCACCAGGTGGGTCAAACCACGACACGCCGCCTCGTCTCTTTATTATAGATTATATATCAAACGGCCGGTGAGGTGTTAGGATGACTCAACACTTCCCTTTGCACACACAAACAAACTTGACATTCCCAAACCAACATGACAGACAGGACAGATGGCATTCCAGCACCAGGTGTGTGTGTGTGTGTGTGTGTGTGTGTAGGGGACACACTCCTCCTCCCCACAGGTGGCAACGGTTGAAATTCTTTGCCACGCCCCTTAGTCTCCTGTTCAGTGGTTGGTTTGTCGTCCAGTCTTCTGCCTTGTGATTGGCTGAGCTTTCAACTTCGTTCCTCCACTTGCCTGCTAGATGTTTCGTAATAGAGCTGCAGGGATGACGTATTGTTGTAGCCAACCCGGAAGTTAGCGTCGCCCTGGTTCCCTCTTTTGGATTATTTCAGAAAATAAACTCTGTGGCAAACAAAAGTTTATGATACTTCCACGTTTTGTTCAGCAAGATAATCTTCATAAATGAACACCACTTTATTATTGTTGAAGCATAAATGCAATCGCCAGAAGTAAAAAGCTAACGTTAGGCTAACGAACTACACCACGGTCACATGACTTCAACGTCCCCACCACTAAAAATACTATAAATTGATAAATCTACATTGGAAAGTTTGAGTTACAATAGTTTGGAAGAGCGCGAGTAGAAACACAACTAGAGGCTGTAAAGGAGGACTAGTGAGTAGATGAGTTAACGTGTTCGGCGTGATGCGTTCAATGTCCCCAACAACTTCTGTAGTCTCATTTAGCCACTTGTTAGCAACCGCCTTTTTTAAGACACGTAAAAGCATCAAAATTCATGAGTGGGGTATTTACTGACGTATTTTATGTCATAGAACAAAACGTGAAAACCTCTTAAGCTTGTGTTAACCACAGACCTTATTTCAGACATCTAACCAAAAACCCATTCAAAAAACCCAGAGACTTCGAGACGAGGGAACAGGGAGTGGAAAAATGCTGACTCCCTTCCTGGTTTAGGACTCATTCCTGCACCGCTCTGTTGTAGAAACCACCGCGGGTGTGGTGGTGTTGTGGGCGGATCTCAAAACCCTTTTGAAGCATCCTCCTCCAACGTGTTGCAAAACCCACAGAGACCGCCTCTACAAATCCCATTGGCTGATGAAGTCGGTTAGCGGATGACGTTCACCTCTTCTCCGTCAGAAGTTCAACTAGTTTCAAATTTTGACGGACTGGGTTGCGATATTTTCACACTGCACTCACTCAACGTAGCTCTCATTGAAACAGGAGACGTCTGTTTATTCCAGTATGTAGCGTGGTGATACGTTACCTCTGCTCTAATTGGCTAGCGTATCCCTTCACATCACGCTAACAGACAAACCCTAACGAGTTTGACGTTTCACAAATGCTCATGTGAACTTTAGTGTCGTTACCTGATCTGAAAACAGTCCATCGCAAAACCTCCACCAGTCGTAACAGCAGTCAAACTGTTTATTTGCCTTGTAATATTGAAACTAAACAACGGGGATCAAATGGATTTTTTCTTTCAAATATCACAGAAATTGGGAATTAAGAAAACATAATTCTGAATGGAGTCAAACCGCTATTCACCTCAAACAACCTCTTCATGGTCAAAAAACACAGAGATATATTTGACACGGCGTGTTGTATTTGTTCATTTGTACAATCATTTGATAAAAATAAGAACGTGCAGCGATACAGTTCTTGTATCCAGACATTTTCACTCGTTCCTGGTGACCAAAGAGCAGATCCACCACGTCAGCCCTCAGTAGCGATGAGGCCCCGGGGGTTTGAGTCTCTCTGCTGAGGTCCATCAAGCTGCACATGAACTGGTTTTTAACTCTTTGGTGCACAGATACTTCCATAACATTGGGTGGACATTTTTATCCTGAACACCAGTCAGGACCATCTTTAGCATGGGTCGTCAAAGTGGGAACTGAACCCACAACCGCCATGAGAGCGGTGCCACAAAGAGTTAAAATCAGATTCATGTCGTCGTGGTGAGTGACGTGGCCTCTGGCGGTCCTCTTCAGAAGTCCTTGTAATGCAGCAACCTGGAAGAGGAAGGAAACAAACGAGGAGACCTTCAGAAGGGGCTCGTGGTTCATGCAGAAACAAACATGGCCGAGTGTAACAGAGACGCGTGCAGGCCGTTCACGCCTGAAATATGAAACAACGCGGACGTCGCCGCAGTTACGTAAACGTGGAGAGGAACCGGAAGCACCGACAGATTCTGGTGTTTTTTTTATCTTGTTGGGGTTTGGAGAGATAGATTTTCAGATTTCCAGAAGGTTCATGAAATGCATGATTGCTTTCATATCCAACGTGCCTGGTTCAAATCTCTGACAGGTTTTCTAAACTTCTCTAGGAAAGCTATAGATTCTCCACAGGGATCATTAAAGCTTCATCTAATCCATCTGAAAGCCACCAGGTGACTCATTATCTTGGGTGTAGACTTCAGAGACCGATCTGAGGAACCAAACTGAACTGGAGTGCAGCTTAGTCCCCTGTGTCTTCAAAAACCAATGATCACAAAAAAGTCACTTATTGTCTCTACTTGAGTTTTGGTCTCCAGTGAGGGTGAGGTCGGGGTCGGGGTCATAACCAACTGACAATATGTCCGGTTCTGGCTTTACCACTTCACAAAAATATAACTGAACTGAGCCAAACGGAGATGATGATGATGATTGGCAGCCTAACCTGAAGAGGGGGGCGTGGCCCTTGTTGTTAGCCAATGAGAAGAAGCCGCTGTGCGGGGAGAAGTCGAGGCAGCTGACGCGGCAGACGACCTTCCTCTTGAAGATGGGGAAGTTGGCGAACACCGTCAGGCTGGGCAAGGTGGACCTGCAGAGGGAAACATGGAGAACTGGGTCAGCGAGTTTTGGTAACCCGTCATCCCACCAGGTTCAAACCAACCTGGTTCCCGACTGACTGACGTTATGCTAGGCCTTCCAAGTCTCCTTCTACCCATAATGCCTTGTGTTTTGGGGTTCAGACACCTTACAAGGCGGCCTCTCCAACCATGATCAGTATCGTCGTCGACTTACCAACCGAACCGCCTCGTCGGCCGCTCGGGAGGCGATGGCCAGGATGTCGGAGGTGGGGTTGAAGGCCAGGGAGGTCGCCGAGGTCACCAGGTTCATCACCTGCCTTCAGAGGCCTGGGATTGGTGGAATTAAGACACGCCTCCTGGGAGTACACGTTGACCACACCCGACTGGGAGCTGGGAGGGAGAAAGACTAGATGAAAATGTGTTCTGGCAAAACTGGTTCTGGTGTTCCTCTAGTTTTCTGGTCAATGACATAAAAAAAAATTCAATACTATTTATATGCATTTTAGACACTACAATGTTTTACATTTTCCAGTAGTGGTGAATACAGTGAAAATGCATTTTAAATCCATTTTCGTCAAAAAACCCCAAAAACTTTCTGGTCAGATTTTATTATTCGACCTTCTGTCATAAAAAACAGACAGAAACATGTTTAATCCGTCATCTAAGTGTGTGTTGTGAGTGTGTACTGTGTGTATATGTGTGTGTGTGTCTTACCCGCAGGCTAGGTACTGCCCGTTCCGTGAAGCAGCGATGGAGGTCGCCTTCACACAGCCGTCATCTGTAAACCTGTTGACACACCGACTGCTCCGCATGTCCCACACATACACCTCGCCCTCCTCTGCACACACACACACACACACACACACACACACACACACACACACACACACACACACACACACACACACACACACACACACACACACACACACACACACACACACACACACACACACACACACACACGTTCCCTCCATCTTAAAACATGTCTAATGATATTATTTCTTACCTCTCCATCCATCCAAACACTGAGCACACACACAGAGTCGAACACCCACCAGAGTTGGCGTAGACCTTGCTGCCGTCGTGAGAAAAGGCGACTCCACTGACGTCACCGTTGATCTTCATGCTGCGAACCACCTCCTTGGTCTGAACACACAGACAACTAACTGTTAGACTACCAAACCCTGCAGTCAAACCAACGAAGAAGACCACAGAGAAACAAACAAACCAGGAACCCAATCGTCAACAGGGCGTAAACTTGAGTAGTTGTACTTTGTTACTGTACTTAAGTACTATTTCGGGGGATTTGTACTTTACTCGAGTATTATTCAATTTGTATACTTGTACTCTTACTCAATTACATTTGAGAAAAAAAAAGATACTTTTTACTGCTTACATTTAAAATTCAGACCTTCCAAGTACAAGTCAGACTCGCAGGTCCAACGAACTTTAGAAACTTTAAATTTGTATTTTTTTCATTGGCCGAACTAATAACCCCACTTTATTTAAAACCAATAAGATCCCTATCAATAGAAAATTAACCCATACCCATTCTGATTGGTCCTTGTGCAAGACCAGAAAGCGGAGATCTTTGATCTTTGCTTTAGCGATGTCCCACTTTGCTTTCGTGGTTTACAATTGACCTTTGTGATGTCACAATTGGCTTTTGTGAATTTAGTGAAGTAATTTTAATGCAAAAAAGTGTCCCCCTTTTATTGCAATGGATAGACAATTCTAAAATAAAAGAACACTTTTTACTTTTTAATACTTAAATACATTCAAAAGGAGAAACTTTGACTTTTACTCAAGCGTATTTTTAGCTAGATACGTCGAGTACGATTTCTGGGTACTTTTTAAACCCCTGATCGTCAACAGTAATCCATAATCAATCATCCTACCTTGAGCGTGAGGACGTGCAGGTATCCGTTGGCTCCGGTCAGCAGCAGAGTGTCGCCTTCAGGGGAGACGGAGAACTCCTTCACCCGGGCCTCGTTGAGACCTACAGGGAGAGACCATCAACATCTATCTCTTCAATATCTTTTTCCACTTTGACATCATAGAGAACCTTGTGTTTATCAGAGTCCTTCCCTCAGCTCTTCTTCTTCTCCAATCTCTTCACTTTCCTCCTCCATCAACTCTTTGTACCTTCTCTTGCACTGCGCCCCTCATTTCCTCATCCAGTATCTCCAACTCTCAGACCTCCTCCTCCTCCACCTCCACCTCCTCCTCCTCCTCCTCCTCACCTCTGACAGTGTTTACAGGCACCACCCGTCCCTCCATCATGTCGTAGAGGTAGAACATCTTGTTCTTCAGGCTGGTCGCCACCACCTTCTCCCCGTCGGTGCTGAACTGGGCTTTGTGGATGGGGAACCTGTCCAGGTGGATGCTCTGGATCTTGGGGTTGGTCTTCCCGTCCACCTGGCAGAAGAAGGGAAGAACTTCAGAGACGTTCCTCATTCATCCTCTCTGAACAGCAATAGCATTACCAGACCAGGGGAGGTCACATCTTTCCTTCTGTGCAGGAGGTTTTACCGAGCTAACCGGAGAATCTCACTGACGGGTGATACGAACGCCGTCAATATTTTGTGAAGCAGCAGGACAACGAGATGAAACTTTAGCGATGGGAAACCGAGAACGGTAACAGGAGGCAGCAACGAAAAATACAATAAAAACAGAAAACTGGATATAAACAAGGAATTATTAAATGAGGGTTATTATAAACACACAACTGACAATGTCAACACTAGAACATGTTAAAGCAGAATGAATGAACGAGTATAGGGAAGTAAATATACATTATATTATACATTTATAAACATTATAAATATATATTCTGTATATAACAAGAAGGAAATGAGCATGAATTTCCAGCTGAAACACTTCCCTGGATAAATCAAGGTTGAAGAGTCAACCAGTCGGCCTCCAGTCGGCCTTCTGCCGTATCAAATTACACCTGAGACGTGATTGGCCGACCGTACCTGGAAGAGGGAGATCGACTGGTCGAGGCCGGCTGTCATGACGACCTGAGCAGAGGGGTGGAACTGGACGGTGGACAGCCTGTCGTCTGACGGGCGGGCGCTGTTGGCGTGGCAACACTTCTTCATCTGAGAAGATATTAAACTTGAATTCAACTTCCTGTTTCAAATGAAATCAGGTTAAAAGAAGTAAATACAATAATTATCAAATGTTATGCTCTTCTGGACCAAGTGAATCTGGATGTTGGTGCTGAACGTTTCTTCTCCACCTTTCAAAGCTTTTGGGAAATTCCTAAACCTTTTTTTAAATCAGTGAAGATTTATTTTCCGAACGTCTCCGGACTTCTCAGCGGCTCCTGGACCAAACGGCTGAACGTCTCACCTGCAGGATCCCAGACGGCAGGCTGTCGGAAGAGGCCACAAAGTTTCCCGTCTTCCTCAGCAGGTCGTCATCCTCCTCTTCATCCTCCTCGTCCTCTTCAGCTAACAGAGCGAAGGAGACACGATATCAACACACGAATCAAGAGCTCTGATGGGACGAGCTGCCCAGTACAACCAGTCTTCTACTGGTGGTCGCTGGGAGCTGCTGAGAAGTCAACTGCCTTGCTCAAGGGCAGTTTGACAGTAGTAGCTGAGGCACGGCATCACTTATTAGCAAAATCTGAACCAAAAAGCAGGGATTTGAACCAGCAGCCTTCCGACCACAGGCCAGACGCAGCGCTTCCCACATCAGATCAATCAGCCTCATAACGTCTTATTCTACCTTTCTTCTTGACTTTGGTCTCGGCCCAGGACGGAGTTCCTCCCATGGACTTCTGAAACCTGGAAAAAAGAGAGAGAGAAGAAGAGAGGCTGAGTGTAGCGCACCCTAGTGTGTGTGTGTGTGATATTGTGTGAGTGTGTATTTTGACTCACTGCTCCTTCAGCCTCTGCTGTAGTTTCTGTTTGGTCATCGTCGACTCCACCTCTCCCTTCTTCAGGTCTTTACGGAAACGATGGTTCATGTCCACCCTGAGAGAGAGAGAGAGAGAGAGAGAGAGAGAGAGAGAGAGAGAGAGAGAGAGAGAGAGAGAGAGAGAGAGAGAGAGAGAGAGAGAGAGAGAGAGAGAGAGAGAGAGAGATTCCCATGACAGCTCCAAAACTACATGCATGTTACATTTACTTTTCCAGGCCTGGACAACATCATTTTTGAATTCCATGACTTTTCCAGGTTCTCCATGACCGTAGGAACCCTGCATATATCAGGACAGCAACAAAAAGTGCACACACACACACACATAACTTACTCTTCCTCCAGCTCGTCATCCTCATCCTCCCAGGCAGCTTTCCTGGTTTGCGGGATCTGCAGACGAGCCTCGTTCTCCCCTTCTGATTCGCCTGAATCGTCGTCATCGTCCAGTAGCGTTCTGCTCGGCCCGTCGTCTTCCTGGTGAATGCCGGGAGGGAGAGGGGTTAAAACAATGTCAGATCACAATCCTACATTTCCCCGACACTCGGGATCTGATCTGGGTGAGAGGAGGAAACGGTGGATGAGAGCAGATCTGTCATCGGGCTGATCAGACCCGAACATCACTTACAGCATTTTCTGAATCGTCAGGGTCCTTTTAAAAGTGTCTGGAGGAATACTGCTGGAGCAATCAGGTCCAGAACATCACATTAGGTTAGATCGCTCTCTGGATCCTCACCCTAACCTGGATGCCAGTCTGAAAACACCCACCCCTGCTGTTCTCACAGTCCAGGGCCCATTTAACCATCACTGGCCTCCTCTAATGCAAACTCACGAGAAAGGGCAGACGGGAGGCTGCAGTCTGTCTTGCACGGAGAGACAATATCATTTCATGTTTCCTTGCATATCGGCAAACTTACAGACCAGTTAGAACAAGACTGAAGACGGTTTAGGACCAGTTGGACGAAACGTATCGGAACCAATCTGGGGCGTCATTACCTCCACGAGTCTGTCCACGAGCTCCTCTTCCGCCCCAAACACGAGCTCTTCCAGCAGCTTCACCGAGGCGTCCTCTTCTCCCAGAACCGCGAGCGTCTTCACGTTTCTCTGCCGTTTTATTTCCTCCTGCGCGGGGTCAAACTTCTGCGGAGGAGCTCTCTTCTTAGCTGGACCTCTCTCCTCCGTCGCCGGTAACTTTATAACGTCCTCCATGTTTTCACGCCGCCAAAACAACAGCCAGACAAACGACCCGTGAGCTGCTGCAGCGCGCGACTTTTAATTCCGGTGCATTCGCGCGTACAGATAAGTGAGATAAAACAAATTCAACGTTGTGTATCTGCCTCACGCGACTACTGTTTTTCACATGCGGGACTGGTATGTTTTTTTTCCCTTCTGCTTCCGGTTAGGTGACCTCTGAACTCGGAAAAGGATTCTCTTGTTGCCGTAAAAGACGAGGCCACGCCCCCTAGCGTTCAGCCCATATTAAAACATGATAACTTGGCACAAGCAGTGATGTAGTTTTAAATCAACAGGTGGGTTAAGGTGATCATCATAACCACCAAAATAATAATAATCAATCATATAATCAATAATAATCAATTATCCTTTCAGAAAAAACATTAATTTAGCTTTTATTCCCCCTTAGAAAACGTATGTATACTATGAAGTAATGTAATAAAGATTTTCCACTTATTTGGTATATTCTTTTAGATATTTTTCATTGCGTTTTCATTTGTCTCAGTAAATTCTACTGCTGCTACCTGGCACACCCTCTTAATGCTGTAATCTGTAATTTTATGTTCGGCCTCTAAAACTTAATACTTGACAGAGTTCAGATAATATACTGATCTGCCTCAGGTACACGTGGTTACCAAACAAACAAACAAAACAAAACACTTCAGTTATTCAGACATTGACCTTTTAATCTCAGAGGTTTTAGTTGAATCGGTACAACAGCTGGCTGAGTTAGAGACGCGTGAGAATGAAAGAGCGATGGATGGGGTTAAGCTCCTGGGGATTAGACAGAGAGAGAGAGAGAGAGAGAGAGAGAGAGAGAAAACCATGGAGAGGTTTTATTTCAGTGTATTGACCCAGAGAGAGAGAGAGAGAGAGAGAGAGAGAGAGGAGGTGAAATGAGAGGGGGAGTCGACCCCTGTGTGGTTTAGTCCCAATGTTACAAGCTTTTATACATGAACCTATCAGACTAACTAAGCGCTACGATCACTACGGTAGTTATTGTCATCATGAGAGGCGTTAAGTCACTTTTATCAAAACTATTATTAACAGATTTTATTTTATTTTTTTGTTTTTAAATCGTAATAATCCTGAATCGACGAGTTTTACAGCAAACATTTCATAAGGCAAAAGACGAGCGATGGAGGGAGGGAAGGGAGGAAGGAGGAGAGGAAGAACCCATATTAAAAAAAGAGGGAGTTAAGAGGGTTGTTGCTGCTGTGGCCAGTAGGAAAATAATCTAAAAAATAATCTTTTTTAACCTGGGATCGTTTTGTGGGGACATTTAATCGGTGTGGTAAAGTGGTGCATGGTGGGACGTCAGGGTTCGGACCCGGGTAGGAGTCACGTCTCCACAGTCTTCAGGGACCAGCCGAGAAGAAGGCTTCCTGGTGCGTTTCAGAACTGACTCCAGACCAGGCGACGCCCACTGCTCTTACACATGAAAGTGTAAAAAATCAAAACAACTTCATCATCGGTTTTCTTGGCTTTCTTCAACTTGTCAGCCTGGGACCGAAATCCCTGGGATCTCATCACAAATAACACGTGATCAACAACCTGCTTGTCCTGATTGGCCACAATATAGCAGCTACTAGCATCAGCACCGCTACGTAGCTTCACTCAACATTACCTGAGCCACGAGTTCCTACGTCGTCTCAACCTGGGACTCAAATTGAAACAAACTGAGGTCCAATCTGAGGAAAACAGTGAAGTTCTTGTCGAGTGGGGAAACACTAAAAAAAAACACAACCCAGGACCCATTTTGGGTTGTGGCTCAACAACAAATCAAAACCACCCGACAAATCGGATCTCAGCTTTAGCTTGGGTCCAATCAGGCCTGGGTCAAATAGGAGATGTAGGAAATGATTTGCTCTTGGTCGAACCTTCAGGGGAACACCGGGTGGGCGGGGCTTACCGCAGAAGGACGATTTCGAGTGTCAGCATCGGTACATTGTCAATCACAGAAAAGTAAACAACATGACTCCCAAACAGACTCCTATGATCGGCTAACTTCCTGCCTCTTAGTTTATGTCCTATGTGGCAAACTCCACCCATCTGGTACTTGTAGAAGGTTAAAACAAACGCTGCAAACTCCCTGCTAGTGCCAGCTGACCCAGGTCTTGTTCCTTTACTGCCTGTCTCTACTGGCCCCCAAAGTCTTCATCACTTGAGACATGTCGCAACGTAAAGGAAGAGAGCGGGGATGGGTCAAAAGGCTGCCCCGCCGGGGATGATGGGTAATTACATAACACTGCATGTAGAAACCAGAGGCTGCGCTGTCATGCTTTTTAACACAGACTGACCAAAGAAAGACGACATGCAACAAGTTTAGTTTTTTTTCTCAGATAAGAGGAGGGAGGGAGGGAGGAAGGGAGGAAGGGAGGAAGGAAGGAAGGAAGGAAGGAAGGAAGGAGAGAATGTTTCCTTGCTGCAGGCTCCCCCAAACACATCATCACACACAGACGGAAGACTTGATCATTGACCTGCGATTGTCTCGGTCCCATCCCCCCCCCATTCCACCACATGGTACGTCCCAGTCCCCTACAGCAGCTCCAACCACAGAAGAGACCACTGGCGGCCTTGCAGCAAGGGGTGGGGTGAGGGTGAGGGTGAGGGTGAGGGTGGGTGTTGGGTGAGGTTAGTAGGGGTGAGTTTCCCAGTTCAGTTCTGCCCATGTTGGCACTTGTGGAGTTTAACCTCCTCGGTTTGGGAAGATCGCTTCCCATCGAAACCCTTCCTGAATCACGACTCCTCAACCAGAGCCGTTGTGCCGCCGACGTCACCAGTCGGCCCAACAGTTGCTGATGCGGCTACAGTCACCACAAGGGTTACCATAGCAACAGCAGAGTCAGCACACTGGGTGTCGATCCCCACGCCGACGACCGATGAAGCGGCGCAGGTTTTTAAACGTTTCCTCTTGTTGCGCTCTTCGGCGAAAGATGCCGGGCTCGTCCTAAACCACCCGGCGTCCCGTCAGCTGTGTGCTTGTTGTAAATCCTTCACATCGGTTTCAGTTTTTACCCCCCAGGCTCGGGGCAAGGCGAGCTCACTCAAGTACACAGTGACCGTCAGAAAAATATTTCAGTTTACAGTTTTTTCCTGGACCGTTTTCGATCCCGTCTCATAACGGAGTCCCCATACTGAGCTGTGATCATCACCACAGCAACGCCTTTATGTTTCAGCGTCACCATGACGTGTCCGATAGGGGGGTCAGGGTCCGGCTGAACCAGCATTGGTGTCGTTTCCTGTCAATATGAGCGGGCGCCTCCGATAGGGCTGCATGCTGCCCTCAGGATGAATGTTCCTCATTTACGGTCTTACCCAGATTCCACTTACACCAGTCAAACGTTCCTCTTACAGGGATGTGCTTTTCCAGGTTATTTCTCAGCATTAGTGTGCAACTGCCTGTTCACACTGTGAGCAACACGATCAACAAGTCACTGGAAGTCCATTTGTTTCCTATGGAGCCGACGTGGGCGGTCATCAAGCTTGTCGGCCGAGCGGTCATCACATGCTTCCTTATTCCCCTACGATGAGATTTAGTTTCATGCACCACAGCTCCACCTGGCAAGTTCAAAAAGGGACGAGAAGTTGATTCCAGCCAGTCAAACCTTCCCAGGTCTCTGCAAAGACTACAGGAATAAACGTCTCGGCCTTTCCTCACGCCTGCCATTTTGCGAGATCCAATTCAAATCATTGTGTTTTAGTCACTACCTCTGTAGCTAGCTTGCTGGCTACGTTGAGGTCGTTGTTGCAGTGAGGGTTAAGCCCTTAACTGCCTGTTTCCTGTCAGTCAGATTGGGGTGTTTATTTCTGATTAATGCTAGTTAGTTAAAACGTGCTAGCTAGCGAAGCGAACTCATCAAAACGATACACGGATACTGATATTATATTATTGATACAGATCCAATCAGAGCCTCGCGCCGCCCACAATCGGTCAGAACAGAGCGACAGCATCAACCAAAGTTGCTCGCCGTGTGAACGAGCAGTAAGTGTATGGGTGTGAATACTGGCCCTGCTGATGAACCCGTCCCTGGAGAGTTTCAAGGGTAAACATAAAATATTCTCCTGCTTTTTAAACTTCATAAGAGCGCTCTTCAAATCCAAAATGGTAAAAGACACATTTTCCAAGGTGTAAAAAGGGTCCACCTGCAGGTATGAGGATCTGTTCAGGAGGCAAGAGGACCTTTTACACACGGTTCATTTCAGAGTGAGCAAGGACACTTTGACAAGGATGGACACATTGGATGCTATGGGGATTGAACCTGCGACCTTCTAGTCTGGTCTCCCTTAACCACCAGATCGCCCTGTTACTGAGAGGAAATCAGGAAATGGCTTTTCATTAATGCCCATCCAACCCATCCTTCCATGTACATCCCTCATCCAGAGCCCTGCATCCAGAAGAGTCAGCCACATCACTGCAGCCTCCTTTAGTTCCCAAGTGATGCACGTCGCTGCCTTGAACCTGCTCGGCATGCCAGAGAGGTTAGCTAGCAACAAAACACGTCGCTCTTCGAGGCGATGACCGCAATGCAAAAACGAACAAGCCAGAGAACGGTCATGCTAGCAGGAGAAGGAAGGAGCTGTCTTTAAATCGTAGCATCATTTTTGATATTGTGTGTTTCAAGTTGCCATCTCGCCGTCGCGCTACAGCCACGCAAGTCTTTTCAAAATAAGTCATTCATCTTTTAAATTCCTTCTTCTTCTTTCAAGTCAAAATCAGTTTTCTTTTGGAAACTTTTCTCACCAACCAGATCCCACCTCTTGCAGTTTCCGATGGAGGACGAGTGGAGGAGCAATGCCACGCTGGATTGGCTCTCCCAGCTGTCCATCACGCTCTCAGACCAGGGCTCAGCCAATAGAGAGTGTTGATGAGTCGGAGATGGAATGAGTCTTTGATGACGAGGCCGGACGCTGCAGATACAATGAGTTGAAATGATGTGTGTGTGTGTGTGTGTGTGTGTGTATTTGTATATGTGTGTGTGTCTATACGTGTGTGTGTGTGTGTGTGTGTGTGTGTAGAAGCCTGGTCCAGCGGTGATGGTGTGATATTCAGGGTTCACCTCCCGACTGGAGGCAGGGGAGGAGCTCCCCTCATCACTGCAACAACAAACAAACAAACACTACAGGTGAGAAAGTAACTCAGCGAGGAACTGAATGAAAGAGCAAGTGAGTTCATAACCAAGAATGTCTGTTGGCCTTGCTGTGACAGACATTAGTGTGTGTGTGTGTGTGTGTGTGTGTGTGTGTACCTCTGTTGGCCCTGCTGGGGTAGATCTTGGTGAAGTGCCTGTACTCGTCAGGAGGCGGGAAGTCGTCCAGAGGATGGAAAGAATACTTAGACTCAAAATCATCTGGAGGAGGAGAAGAGGGGGATTAATCCTCGCCACACACACACACACACACACACACACACACACACACACACACACACACACACACACACACACACACACACACACACACACACACACACACACACACACACACACACACACACACACACACACACACACACACACACGACTGAAGATCTCGTAGAAAGTAGAAATCATCTTCTAAAGATATTTTGATAAATTGGCAGCGAGAACAATTATCGGTGTTTAATCACTTCAAGAAACCCCGAGGTGTTCTTCCACCGTACAGAGAAGACAAACGGAGGAAAAAATGGAGGATGGAGAGAAAAGGTTGAAGTGAGGGGGAAAGCATGGAGGGAAGGAGGGATGGAGGGATGGAGGGATGGAGGGATGGAGGGATGGAGCCACCCTGACAGTGGTAATGCCTTGTTTAGTTAGGGATTGACCTGAACACCTCACGGTCCCTCCACCAACCAGCTCCAGGCTCACATCCCACCTACATTTCAACTCAACGCTGCTTAAACTATCGGTGAACCAAATCTTACCATCTAATTTACAGAGTTGTCAGCCAACATCGACCTAGCGTGCATTCACACCAACCGTGTTCGGAGCGGAGTCAACTTTCCACTCTGGTTCAGACCAAAGAAAACAAAACGTCGGTGTGTTCGCGCCCTGAGATGGTTTCAGGTGCGAACCCCCGCTGACGGGTTTCAGGTGCAAACCCCTACTGACGGGTTTCAGGTGCGAACCCCCGCTGACGGGTTTCAGGTGCAAACCCCTACTGACGGGTTTCAGGTGCGAACCCCCGCTGACGGGTATCAGGTGCGAACCCCCGCTGACGGGTATCAGGTGCGAACCCCCGCTGACGGGTTTCAGGTGCGAACCCCCCCTGACGGGTATCAGGTGCGAACCCCCGCTGACGGGTATCAGGTGCGAACCCCGCTGATACCCTGCTAGCGTGTTTTGTTTTATTTGGATGAAGACGTCATGGTGTGACAGACTCACCGACAAAGGAACGAGGGATAGAGGAGTGTCCGTTGCGGAGAGGAGGGGGAGGTGGGGGAGGTCCGGCTGGGGTGCGGGTGGGCGGGGGAGGGGGTTTTCCTCGGGTGGGGGGGTCGGAGGACAGGGAGGGGCTACCGTGCGTCCTGTAGGGAGGGGGAGGCGGGGCTTCTCTGCCGCCAGCCCGCGACGGCGCCTGGCCTGGAACTGGAGGAGCTGGTGGAGGAGAGAGGAGGTGAGACGAGTCGTTAATACCAAGTTATTGAAACAACGTGTCCTCTAGCCCTCTTCCTCGACTGCAGGCGTCGCATGTGTGCACAGTGTGTATTCCTGTCTCGGTCTGTTAGAGCTGCTCTGCCACAGATCAGATACGAGTTACATCCTGCAACAGAGATGAACAATCAGAAGTGTCAGTATCCTACCTGCTCCTCTTCCCGGTGCCTCTCTAACTGGAGGAGGAGGCCTGTTGGCTCCCTGCTGGGAGGGGGTGGGGGAGGCGGGAGGAGGAGGTGGAGGAGGGGCAGGGCCTCGTGTGGGGGTGTGGCCTCCCGGTGAGGGGGCGGGCCTCTTGTTGCTAAGGGAGTTGTGTCGCTGCGGCAAATCGGGTGCCGCCTCTACGCCGGCAGGGGTGGATGGACCGTTGGTGATTCGATAGGGGGGAGGGGGAGGGGCCAAAGAGGAGGAAGAGGAAGTGGGGTTCCCCCCGGAAGTTGGAGGTCGTCTGCTGTTGCCTGGCGACGGGGGTGGTTTGGCAGGTAGGGGCGGGGTGTTGTTCGGGGTTGGGGGGAGAGGTTTCTCTCTGTTGTAGGAAGAGGAAGAGGGGGGGGGAGGGGGCATTTCCACGCCGACAGAGAGGAGGAGGGGGAGGAGGGGCAGAGGACGAGTGCTTCATGCCAGTGGAGGGGGAGGAGGCCGTGGATGAGGGAGAGGAGGTGGAGGGCGACGAGGCGAGGTTGGGGAGCGAGGGGCGCTGGGCACGAGCTGCCTCCGTTGGTGACGAGGCCTGTGGGGAGGGGCTGCCTGCGTCGTCATGGCGATGGCTGGGTGGGCGTGGCGCAGCACCGCGCGTGGAGGGCGAGCGTCCGGCGGAACCATCTAGAATAAACATTTCAACTTAGTGTGACGTTCATCATCCACCAGCTCTACGAACAATAAGCACGCTACTCACCGCCTACTGGCCGCAGCTTGGGAACGCCCCCCGGGAACAGCCCTGCGATTGGTGGAACAGACCCCGACGGGCTTCCTGCTCCACTGCCATTGGCTCCCCCTGTTCCAGACCCGCCTCCTTTGGACTCTGAGAACCACAACCGTTGGACAGGTGAGTCAAAGTGCTGTAGCCCAAGCAGCATACTATTACTGTGCTACACTAGCACTATGACTATTTCACTCACTACGTACGGATGTTTCTGAATGGGCAGATGGGATGCTCGTATGTTACGTTTCTAATATCAAATATCATCTTAAATGAGTTGAGATGAAATGAAATGCAATGAGATGTAATGAAATGAGACAGTAGAAATTAATGGATTCTTTACGGTCCCACGCAGCTCCGTGTGACATCAAAAGGATAGCACAACATATGTAAGACAAACAAGTTGTAAGACATTAATTTAGAATGAATTGCATTATAGAGCCATTAGGGCTGCACAACTATTCATGAAAAACAGTGACAGTGAAATTGCAAGTCAATAAAACATTAGAGACCGCCATGTTTTACCAAAGGGAAAGAATCCCTGATCCACAGGTCAGTGTCCATGTGTATCGCAACTCACAACTCACAACTCACAACTCACAACTCCTACTGTAACTGAAAACAAATCAACTGACTCGAGTGTGAATTCGTTTAAGGAAAAACATTGGAGGAATATCATTTGTCATTTTTTTGTGCAGCCCTAAAGTATAAACCTGTGTAATGGGCCAGATGTGTAAAGATGTCTGCCAGCCAGTTTGGTGTCATATACTCATATAGATATACCCAGTACAGGTAAACAGGAAGCAAGAGCCCGCTAGCAGCTAAAAGCTCATCAAGCTAGCTTACCGGGGCAACTAGTAGTATTTAGTCTACATTTACACTCTTATTCTAGACTTTGATCTAATGTTCTAACAAGCTACCAAACTATTTCTATCCGGTGGAACTAGTATGGAAGAGTTTCATACCAAAACACTATAAATCCATTTTGGAACAGAAATATTACCTGATGTCCATTACTCAGCATCCTCTAAAATGTTACCATGTTGTAAGTACTTTTTACTTACAGCAATCACATGGTAAGGAAAGATGACATCGATATCCAAATGATCATTTTGGGGTGAAACTCTTTGTATACCATCAAACCAGAAAGCAGACATTTTTATGGCACCCCTCTCCACACACACAGACACACACAAGCCCATGAACAAAGACAGTAGAAAGCATGATCAATAACAGCGATAGCCTCTATGCAGGATGCTCCAAGCTTTCTAGCCAGCCGTTCCGCTGCCTGTCCATAAACACAGTTAGCCCAGAATATTTTGATGCTGTGATTTAAATTGCCACTGGTATCAAATAACACATATACAGTTTGAGTGCTAATGTACTGCCTGAGCTAGCTAGCTAACTAGCTAACTAGGTTAGCTAACCAGCTAACTAGCTAGGTAAAAAGAAAATACTTAAATCCACAATTTTATGGATATTCTTCAGTCGTGATGAGCCAATATTATTACCAATCAAAGAACAAAAAAACAAAACAGTGAAAGCATAGAGAAAATGCATCATCAGAAAATACAGGACTAAAGAAAAAGTAGTAAAATAATAATAATATAGCAGATCTGAAGGGACAGTAAAACATGCAGTGACAGACAAACAACTCAGGCATTACAAAAACATTCAAACAGATCTGGATGAACCGATGGTCTACAGTCAGATGGGGATCAGTGAGTCTAGTTGATATTGAGACACATTTTAATCCAGTAATGTGGAATAAAAGTTAGCGATCGTTCTGCTTGCTCTTGAAGAGGATGAGCAGCCCGTTCTGAAAGAGAGGAAGGCAAAGTAGGAGTGACGGCTGATTTCTACCAATAAAAAAAATGGTTGGTGGAAATACTGAGACGTCACTTTTTGAAATGCTTCCTGAGAGGTCCCGAAATTTGAAAGGGGAGATACTGGAGGACTTTGACTTTTAACGTTGTCCTTACTGGGAAACTAATTTTTTCTCTGTATGACACCGATATAATGCCCGGCGGGGCTAAAGCTGTGACATGTTTAACTTGGTGCGCCCAAAACACACCGCAAAAACCCCAAAACCCGAGGCATGCAGCTTGGAAGAGACTCATGCCTCGTGCAACCAAAAGATTGAAAATATCTGGAAGAAAAGGCGCATTCAAAAAAGCGTCCTGTGTGGTCACGACCTCATGTGGTCACTGGAGCAGTATTTGGTATGTAAACAATAGCCTGTGTAGGACCTTTCATCACCCGTAATGTAGTCCTGTGTTATGACATTTTTTAGCCTGTTAGCAAGCTAGCTAATTTATAATAAATGAAAATAAAAAACACAAATTTGACCAAACTCAACCAAACTGCATCAGAACAGCTTGCAAACAGGGTTTACTGAGTACTTGGTGTGTACTCATAGCATCAACAGATACCGAGGCAACACAGGCAACAACAAACTTATTAAAAGAATAATCACAAAAAGTCTTATTTGAGTGTTTGGACTTAATAATTAGCCTGGAGGTGTGAACGTTTTTTAGTCTAGCTTTACAAATTACAGTGTTTTTATTGTGATTGAGCATTCAATCCTATTCTGTCTGTTTATCTGGGAAACCTTCAATCAGAGGCTGATTCTGTGAATGTCCTGATTATATCACAACATTTAGATCAAATACAACTTGGCTCCGTTTTGGACAGGAAACAAGAAGGCTGGCTAAAAACCCCTTGCACCTTGCATACAGCCCGTCGGTGAGAAGGTGCAAGGTGTGGTCTTACTCTCTAGCGACATGGGAGCGCTCCTATCGCTGGCCAACCTCTTCTGCTCTTCTGAAGGTGGTGGTTTTTGTTGTTGGTTTAAGTATTGGTATAACCGAATGTATGGGTGGTCTGTTGATGCTGGTGTTTGGGTCTTACTCTCTAGCAGCGGGGCGCTGCGGTCGTTCACCACCGCCACCTTCCTCAGGTTGGTGCCTTTGCAGATGTCGGTGAGCAGGGCACCGCGACCTTTGGCCTCCTCACGGTTCAGCTTGGGAGGGGTGGTGTTGGCCTGGGAGGGGGGAGATCAGAGTAAGGTAGATGGAAGGGAGACATTTTATGGATGAGGGAGACATTTGACAGAGTACAGTTTAAGTTAATATAATGTCTCATGTAATATTGTGAGATATAATCACAGCTGCAGAGATTGTATCTGATTGACATAAATATGAATTTGTCATGTCTATGTTGAATAAATTGATTTAAAAAGTGAACTTGGAAGGCACAATATGAAACTAAATGCAATGGCTTGAAATTATTGAGTTTAAAATTTGGTCCGCCCAATTCAGGTTGAGCTCTCAGACACACATTTGGCCACAAGTGACTTTATTTCCCTGAGTGATGACTGGAAGGCAAAGCTCCAAAGCTGCCAGCAGGCTCGCATCACATGCAGTCTGATTTCAAATAGCACCTTAAAAATACAGTTTTTAAATCCATTTATTCAACAAATTCATTTTCTGAATTCAGCGACAAATAAAAATGTATATAATTCAGATTTGATTATGCTGCTTCGAGTTCGAAATTTGCCAATATACAGGATGTGATTAATTTTTAACCTCTCTGGTCTCAGAAACCAAATTGAACCACCAATCAAAGACTAAAGAGACATCTGACCCTGCTGACTTGAAGGGGGGGGGGGGGGTTGTTGTGTTGTTGGAGTTATAAAATCTTAAAAAACAACAACAAAAATCACATCTCTGAATAATGTAGCCTACGTCTCTTCTCATCCCATCCAACCATGGCTACAGGCCTGCAGCTTGTTAGGGAAATCAGCTCATGTGTGAAGAATGAGATGATGATGAGCAGAAAAAAAGAGGATGAAGAGATGATGAAGAGGGGGAGGGTGGCGAAGAGAACGGAGGAAGGGGGGAGGAATGAGAAGGGAGGAAGAATGAGAAGATGACAAGCAGAGAAGCAGTAGGTGAAGTGAATTAGGAGGAAGGGGGATGAATGGAGGGAGACAAAGGTGGAGGACGAGAGATGAAGAGGGAGAAGGAATGAGGGATGAACGAGAGCAGGAGGGATGGAGAGGGAGATGAGGAAGAAGGGGATGAAAGAGGAGAAGACGAAGGAGGGAAAAGCCCATGGAGAAAGAATTAGTTCACAAAATTTAGTGTGCTGAGCCTGCGTGTGCAGTGGGGGTGCTTACCTGGCTGAAGGTGGGGGGAGGCGGAGGGCCCCCTGGGGGAGGAGGGGGAGGGGGAGGAATGGGCATCCTGCTCCTTTAACTGTCAGCCACAGATAGACAGCTGGCTACGATACACACACACCTGGGTCACCCTTGTAACACACACACACAATCTATTACTACATTTGTGGGGACAAATCAATATAGGACTCCCTTTATGAAGCCCAAGTCTGCATCTCTAGCCTCATATGAACAGAAGCACAAGAACACACACACACACACACACACACACACACACACACACACACACACACACACACACACGTCAACCTTACACCAGCAACACAACACTTTCCTACAACAATAACTACGTCTGGTAGAATTTGCACTCTTTACTGTCATTTACCATCAAGTCTGCAAAGCCAAACAAAGCTAGCAAGCTACAATTGCCTTTCTCATATTAGCTTTGTGTATCGACCTTGCACATCATACCTGCTAGCAACGCCAACTAGCTGAACAACTTCAGATATGGTAGCATTAATAAAAAAATAAGATGACAATTATCTGCCACCCCAGGCAAGCTAGCAAAGTTAGCGAATAATGTTAGCATCACACACCATCAATAACGGCCTGGGTTCAACCACTGCAGGCAGCTAGCTAGCTGGTAGCTAGTTTATAAGCAAGATGAAAAGTAGATGCCCCTCTCTCATATCACAAGTTGGCCGAACAGTCAAGCAATTGTCTTCATAACACAAATACATGCTAGTGCTGAAACCGTCTACCTTAAAGTTAGCTAGGCTAGGTTAGTTAACTAGCCTGGCCAGCTAGCTGACTAGCATTAGCAACCCGTGCCAGCGCAGGCTGGCAAGCGCATCATCAAAACATATCATGTCAGCATCCAGGCACAAAACCTACCAATGAACGTTAGCGATCCATTCGTTCGACCCGTTGATATTTAACTCATAGTTGTGTCTTTGCTCGGTGTTTGGATTTCAAAATAAGTGTAAGATATTTAACTGTATTTAGTGGCCATCGAGATGTCTATATATCTCCTCTTCTTTGCTGCAGATTGATTCTCTTGAGCCAACACGCAAGAGTGCATGACTCTGAGCGGAAATGCACTGCTGTGAGCGTGCTGCTGTGCATGCATAATACAACCTCAAAATAAAGGAACAAGGGACAAAACTGATCTTTCTGAATGTTTATCAACGGGTGGTTCCGATGCGTGCACATCTAGTGCATCAGAGTACAAAACAAGCTGAAGATGTTTTATTAATACATAATATGTTTGGTTTTCTGTAATTTAGGCACATGACAAACAGATGGCGTCATTGGTCACGTTTACGACGCGTCACCGTGAACTGGCCAATCAGCTCGCACGTCGTACCGCCGATATTTGAAAACAGAAATGGCCGTTGTTCAAGCGTAAGCATCTTCAACATTTCATACAGTTAGCTTTAGAAATGTAGATAGTCGGTTGTTGGTTATAATGTACTGGCGCCTTTCTCTTTCTCTGATAGCGTTTTCCTGATAGAAACGTCCTCTTGCGACGAACACGCCTGTGGAAATATGACGAAGTACATATAGTGTCGTTAGCTGTCGTTAGCTAAGTTTGCAAGTCTTCGCAGTTTATGAGCTTTAGCTAACATTACTACTGTGCAGGGTTCCCACGGCTTTGAAAATCATTGAAAGTTTGTTGATTTGAGAGAAATAGAATACGGCCTTAAACGTTTTTGAAGATGAATGTTTGGTCTTGAAAGTACTACAGCACCCAAATTCAACAATATGCCTCAGCTCTCTGGACCTCTTCCCATCCTGAGGAAATCCAGTGTGAAAATGTCATCAGTATTTCATGACTTGACAGGATCATGAGTAAAAAACATGAGGCCTCTCAGGTCTTACTGCAAAACATGCCAATTTTGAGTTCATGAATTTCACCAAACAGACCTTGAAATTCATTGAAAGGTCCTCAAATGTGATGTCCAAGTGAGTGTGGGAACCTTGTTTCAAAGTTTGAGACAGACAAAGCCGTATATAACTGGGGCATTGACCATTGGTCAATGGTGGTCTGTTATTCAGACCTCGGACCTCCGGATGTGTTCACGGCCAATCAGAATTGAGTATTAAACAAATTGTATTAAATTCTGCTCTGATACGTCACGCTGTGTTGTTACCTGGTTCAGGGTGCTGGACAGGTGCGACCCAGCTCTCCTGGATCTCTACGGAGACTCAGAGCAGACAGACTGTGAGGATGCGGCCAGGATAGTCCTCTACCTGATGGTAGGTCTGTCTGTCTGCCTGTCTCTCATTCTTGTTCTGTGTTCTCGTTCGTTGATTGTGTGGATATCTGCACAATTCTGCATTTGTGTATGAGAGAAAAGATGTTTGAGACTTCTTACGTGTGTGTGTGTGTGTGTGTGTGTGTGTGTGTAGGACAGCCGTCGTGTCCAGAAGGTTCTGTGGCGTCAGTTGTCTGTGCTGGACTCCATGATGGCTTTAGTGGAGGGACTGGAGTCTTCCCAGCAACTACTGACAGAGCCCTGCCCACCCCACCCTGGTATGCACACACACACACACACACACACACACTTTCTATCACACACTTCCACCCCCTAACAAAGTTTTTACATGCCAAATGCATTAATGGAGGTCTGAGGTTGTGAGGTTTAGAGTGCTCTCTTCCTTCTCTCCATCTTCTTTTCCTTTTTTCTGATTTAAGTCGACTAAAAGTTGATTAAAAAGGTCTTAAGGCTTAAATTGAACTTGCGCAAATCTGTAGCCAGCCTGCTAAGGTAGTATAGTTGACCTGCTCTAAAGGGAGGTTTTCTATATAGAAAGTAAATGGTAAGTATTTTGTGTGTGTGTGTGTGTGTGTGTGTGTGTGTGTGTTTAGACAATGCGGCTCGTGGCCGGTGGAAGTCTCTGAAGGCAGAGACCAGAGCCGGCGTGGAGGAGACGGAGGCTCTGCTCAGCGCTCTGCAGGGCCGGGTGGAGCAGATACACACCAGACGACACACACTCACTCAGCTCGTCCAGCAGCTGCAGAGGAAGGTACAGAACACACACACACACACACACACACACACACACAGTGTATTATCCTTCATATTGAGGACTCATGAAATGAGGGAAAATGTCGACTTTTGCAAAATAATCTGCTAAAAGAAACGGTGGAATTGTCCAATTATGAAGAACTTCTTATTTGCAATAACAGACTAAGATTGTTCTTTTTTCTATCGGCCCTTTGTTTTATTTATTCCATGTGTTGTGGTATTCTGTTTTTGTAAGCTGTAAGCTGCTTTCTCTCCTCTCCTCTGATAGAGAGAGCAGAGTGAGCAGCTGGAGGAGTCGCTGCAGAAGGCCCAGAATGCATTGCGAGTCTGTGAGGGTCAGCTGACACAGCTCAGGGCAGAGTCGGAGGTTGTGCTGGGTCGCCTAGGCAACTGGCAGCTCCTCAGAGACGAGTGAGTGACAGGTTATATACCTTTTGCTGTGTGTGTGTGTGTGTGTGTGTGTGTGTGTGTGTTTGAGTGCGTACTACTAATGTCTTGATGAAACTGTTTTAACCCCTCAGGCTCCAGCGTTACGTGTCGGCCGTTCAGGATGTCATGCAGATTAAGCTGCTGTCGGTCAGCCAGTCAGAGCTGTGTGTTGAGCTGAGGCCCCGCCCCTGTGGAAGCCACTCCTCCAATGAGCTGGAGCCGCTGAAGCTGTCGGTCAGCTGGAGCCACGACGACCGTTTCAGGCTGAAGGTAAATCCATATCCAGGTGTGGGTTGAGGCTGGAAACCGGTCCCGATCCAAACGAGACCCCGGTTCTGTAACCCCGGTCCTTTCTTTATGCCATTACATGTATTTCTGAAGAAGAGAGAAGTCTCAATAAAAATCTATCACGTATTAAACATTTTTGTTGAACCCACTTTACCTCAACCTGCCTCGTCTACTTCTACTTCATTTAGTGATTTCCTACATTTCCCAGAATGCCTTTTCAGCTGTAGGTTTTACCTGTAGGTGGAGAGAGATAGTGATAGTGTAGTTGAGAAAGTTGAGTCTTTTCTTGTGGCTGCTTTGCATTCTGGTCCGTTGAAGCTGCTGCCAAATTGGGTTGTTTAGTTCGGTTCAACACACAATACTGGCTTCAGAGTTCGATATTATCAACGTTTTTTCAGCAAATTATGACAATGATTAAATCCTTTTTTATTTCTGAGGGAAAACCAAAGTGTACACCACAAACAGGGAGACTACTAGTACTATAAGTGAAACCAAGTTCATCCACAAACAATTAGGAGTAAAACTCGTAGTGTAGTTTTACTGTGTGAAGTAACTGGTAGCTGGTGAAACTAGACTCTTTCTTTCACTCGTGCTCTGTTCATCCCACAATATGAGTGTTCCTGTTTTGAAGTGAAAGGTTCTCTCTCTCTCTCTCTCTCTCTCTCTCTCTCTCTCTCTCTCTCTCTCTCTCTCTCTCTCTCTCTCTCTCTCTCTCTCTCTCTCTCTCCCTCCTAGGTAAACCAAGGGACGACAGGCATGGTGGAGGAGTGTATGCAGGGCCATCTGTCTGAGCTGAGCGCCGCCCTGCTGGAGGTGATGCAGCGCTACAGCAGCCAGGGCGGCATGCTGGCTGAAATACAGGCCCTGCACTCCAGGTAGAACCCAGAGACACCTGCACAGACGCGAGGCTGCTGGTGTTCATACACATCTCTCTGTCAATAGCCAGTCCTGTCACGTGGACTTTAGACTGACCTCTATATCTGGAGCAGCGGTTTGGGCTCGGGACTCCCTCTGGGGTCCCCGGGTATAAGATATATAAGACGTTGGTTGGTAATATTGGTAATGTATTATGAGTCTAAATTGTCGGTGCTATGAAATTCAACTGAATGGAACTGAACTGATCTGAGCTGAATTGTAGTGAATTTAAGTGTGTGTGTGTGTGTGTGTGTGTGTGTGTGTGTGTGTGTGTGTGTGTGTGTGTGTGTGTGTGTGTGTGTGTGTGTGTGTGTGTGTGCGTGTGTGTCCAGTTTCGCCATAGACTGGCGCCCGGCCCAGAGGCTGCTGGTGTACCTGAAGTCGGCCTCGGTGGTGTGTAGTCTGGAGGTGGAGGAGGGATACCCGGCGGCCGGGCGGGCCAAGCTGCTGTCTGTACGCAGAGACACCCAGCCTGTAGACACGGCAACGCTGCAGGTAACAGGACGTGTGATTGTGTGTGTTTAAAATCACCATCCACATTTACTTATACATGAAGCCAAAATATACACATAACTATCGTTTTGGGATCATTTTGGAGAAGCTCCCATTTTTGTTTAAATACTGATACACACACACACACACACACACACACACACACACACACACACACACACACACACACACACACACTTGTTGAGTATTACTGCATTGTGTTGTTGGTATTCTGCAGTGCTGGAAAGAGCTAAATGGAGATAGAACAGCAAGAATACCTTTTGAGTTGGGTTGTATTATTTGTCAAGTACAGATATGAAAGTGAATTAAGATTGTCTGTCTGTCTGTCTGTCTGTCTGTCTCTCTCTCTCTCAGCCTCACAAGGACAACCCGAGCCTGACTGACTGGCTGGTTTTCCTCTGCAGCAGTCCTCTCATCTGAAGGACGGATATTTTATCTTCTCTTGTCTCCCCCTTTTTTTCTCTGTTCTCATCTAATTTTCACCTCTTTTCTCTCCTCTGCTTTTCTTTCTCCTCCAAACCTTTTTGAACTTTTCTCCTCATCTCAGTTGCACTACACCTTTTTTAAACACGTTGTTTTGCCATCTCTCCACAAGGGGGCGGTCTCTGGCCTGTGTGCCCCTCAGTCTATCCAGCTTCAATCTGCAGTTTCCCACAATATTATAATGTAATTTGGACAGGGCTGGAAATGTAGAAAGTTCATCAAATGTTCAAAAGATCTTCATTTCTGCTAATATTACCCAACTGACTGTCTGTGTTTTTTGTCTGTTGTTGTTTACATGTGTTGTTGTTATTTCTAATCAATGTATGACCGCTGTTTAAATAAACGTTTGCACCAAGTAACCTCAGAGTTGAAGAGTTGTCCTCCAGAACACCATATATCCATTTTAGATGGAAAAAAATTATTATTCCGTAAAACGTATTAAAGCGTATTAAAGTGTGTGAAAGCATTATTATTTGTCAACACTTGAAAAGATGAGACACCTATGAAGGACTAAAAATCATCTTCAAATATTGCAATTTTTTTTGACCCTCTAAGGACCAAAACGTAAAAACCACGGTCCTGTAATGCTGCCCTCTGGCCACTAGGTGTCACTCTGTCCAGTCTCTGTGCCCCTGCCTCCCTCTGAGGGCCTCCCTGCATTCCTCCACTGCCTACTGTAGACTGGACAGGTTAGGTAATCAATTAGACCACACGTTCAGACCGACCAAGACCCCGGCTGGTTTTGTCCCATCTAAACGTTTGTGTCTGTTTGTCTGTTTACACAACAAACCCGTAAAAGCGTCTGATTCTCAGGGAAGCGTCCTGGGGTGTTCGCTTGTAACTCCAATTTTGGTAATTTCCATGTGTGAACTTCTCACCATTGGGTTTGTGAAACATTTTCCAAAACCAGTTGGATAAACTCAAAAGTGCCTGGTGGTCAAGTTGAAAACGAGGCTCTTGGAGATACAAGGTTTCCACCCACTACTCAGACCGTAGCTAGTTAGTGTTTTGATGAGGTAACTCGTAACTGGACAGGAAGGCAAAGCTGGGTTTGGTTAGTTTGGGAGGGAGGAGTTACACGACTGACATCACTCTCTGTCACGCTGACCCTCCTCTCTGCCCCGCCCACCTCAGCACCTGCTGGCACGCCATTGGTTGGCAGGGATGCTGAGGCTTTGTGCGTGGTCGACCAATGGGAGAGCAGAGAAGGAGTTGGTTATGCTGTGAGAGTTTGACCTACTTCTGATCAGTGTGACTCACTGCTCTCAGTACAGCTCTGTCTGTCTCTCTCTCTGTCTGTCTGTCTCTCTCTGCCTGAATGTCTCTCTCCCTGTCTCTCTCTCTCTGAATCTGCCTGTATGTCTGTCTCTATGTCTTTCTGCCTGTCTCTCTCTCTCTGTATGGCTCTCTGTCTCTCTCTGTCTCTCTCTGCCTGAATGTCTCTCCCTGTATCTCTCTCTCTGAATCTCCTATGTCTATCTGCCTGTCCTCTCTCTCTCTGTCTGTCTCTCTCCCTGTATCTCTTTGCCCTGTCACTCCTCTGCCTGTATCTGTCTGTCTCTGTCTGTCTGTCTGTCTCTCTCTCTCCCTTTCTCTCTCTGCCAGTCTGTCTGTCTCTCCTCTCTCTCTCTCTCTCTATCTGTCTCTGTCTGTCTCTCTCCTAATCTGTCTCTCTATCTGTCACTCTCTCTCGCCTGAATGTCTCTCTCCCTGTCTCTCTCTCTCTCTGAATCTCTGCCCTGTATGTCTTTCTGCCTGTCTCTCTCTCTCTGTATGGCTCTGTCTCTCTCTGCCTGAATGTCTTCCCTGTATCTCTCTCTCTGAATCTCTGTCTTTCTGCCTGTCTCTCTCTCTCTGTCTGTCTCTCTCTCCCTGTATCTCTTTGCCTGTCACTCTCTGCCTGTTCTGTCTCTCTCTCTATCTGTCTCTCTCTCTGTCTGTCTCTCTACCAGAGCTCCTTCGTCATTCAAGTTTACCAGTTAGCCATGTGTGCTCTGAAAAACTGTGGCTCTTTGGCTCCGCCCACTGAGGTGTGACTCAACCAATGAGATTATTTCTGCCTCCAGGAAAACGTTGATAGACCTAAGACCTAAAATGTCTCCCTTACAGGACAATAATCTCTTGAAGTGAATTATCTAGTTTAAATTAATTGTTTTGGAGACAAGAGGAAGAAACACAAGACCAATAGATTGTTTTATATATATAATTATGCCTTTACAACATAAAACACTGATTAAAATACATAGTCAGTATATTTGATTCCATATAATGCATTTCATACACTCTGTTTAAAACAGTATACATTTGTGCCCCACACTTTTTCTTAGAGTAATAATATTTGCACCATGAGCATATTTCATATTAACAAAAAAATATATATATATATTTACTTGTCTTATACACAATTCTCCAAACTCTTCAAGTATACATGGGAGCTGTGTGTGGAATAACTTCACACTACTGCATAACATCACTGCATATGTAGGATTAGAGAATGGACTCTTGAGGCTTTAGTATGAACAGAGCAGCTGTGTGTGTGTGTGTGTGTGTGTGTGTGTGTGTGTGTGTGTGCAGCTTCATCCCCCAGCTCTACAGGAAGCTGTTTCAGGTTCTTTCAGGCTGATTTGCATTGTCTTTGTCCAGAGTTCAGTTTAATATCAGTTCAGATATTTTTCCAGGACCCGCCTTCCTCCTCCATCTCATAGGTCTCTCAAGCTGTCCTTCACTGCCTGCCCTCATGCTATTGGCTGGCATGGGTGTCAGTCAATTGAAGAGAGGTGAAGTGGAATCGAACACCATGTTTCAGAACTGACCCCCCCCCCCCCCCCCCCCCCAGTGAACTTGGCTGATAAGGAAGGATGCTGGTAGCTGAGGTGACCCGTTTTCTAAGCCACTGACTCTGTTCTGCCAGACTTTTATTTTGGCGGTCAGTCTGAGTTGTTCACTTAACACAGTTTACAGTCTAGGTTACTGGCAGAAGCGCATTGGAGTGGCAGATAATGTTGCTGATGATGTCATCACTGTGCGACAGTTGGTAAAATTGTAATAATCAGTGCGTAAAGAATGCGAGCAGCTTCTCTGCATGGCATGCCGCAGGCGATGACATCATCACTGCGCGACAGCCTGGGATGACGATGGAATGATCGGGTGCTGATGCTGAGGGAGAGCAGGTTGTTACTTCCCCTGCACTCTCTGTCGATGACATCATCAGCATGCGACAGACAGGAAGTGATGCTGACGATCAGGTTAAACCAGTGTCAGTGCATCGGGGAAGAGAGCGGGTAGTGCTCGATGATGTCATCACCACGCGCCCACACTCAGACGTCGATGCGGAAGGAGAGCAGTTTCTCGGAGTGCATGTTGTTGAGCGTCCGGAGGTCCGGCAGCTTGAGGAGGAGCTTGGTGAAGCGGGACGAGTCTCCGTGGTGATGATTGTTGCCGGGGGAGACCGGCGTCTTGTTGACCAATGACCGCAGAGCTCTGATCAGGCTCTCCTGGAGCTGCTCCACGGACGCCATGTTCTCTATACCAGACCGGTCTGAGGAGAGAGGGAAGAAGGAGGAGGAGGACAAGGAGGTGAAGAAGAAGAGGAAGAAGTGAGGGTGAAAAGGAGACAGAAGTGACAGAGAGAGGGAAATAAAGAAGAAAAAGGGAGGGAGGAAAAAGAGAGGGGAGACTTTAGTTTTTGACTGGGACTTTAGTTGTGATTCTCTGTCTGAGGAGGAAGGAGTGTTCTGTCCATCTTTCCCTCCCTACCTGCCGACACCAGCACCACGGCGGTGAACAGCCCCAGCTCCTCGGCGCTGAGCTCCAGAGAGGCCAGTTTGTGGCTGAAGTCGAACATGGCCCGCAGCAGCTCGCCCATGCCCATGGTCTGCAGCTCCTCCAGGCCGTAGGTGGCGCCGGAGATGAAGGTCACCGTCTGCTCCTTCACGCTGAACAGCGACGCGAAGCGCACCATCAGCACCTGGGAGAGGAGAGGGGGAGACGGGGGAGAGAAGACGTCATCGCAATGGAATGTCATTCAAGTCAGAATTCCCGTGGCCTGTGTATGTGTGTGTGTGTGTGTGTGTGTGTGTGTGTGTGTGTGTCTTCATCTCCTATTTGTGTGTGTGTGTGTGTGTCTCCTATCTGTGTGTGTGTGTGTGTCTTCATCTCCTATTTGTGTATGTGTGTGTGTCTCCTATCTGTGTGTGTGTGTGTGTGTGTGTGTGTGTGTGTGTCTTCATCTCCTATTTGTGTGTGTGTGTCTCCTATCTGTGTGTGTGTGTGTGTCTTCATCTCCTATTTGTGTATGTGTGTGTGTCTCCTATCTGTGTGTGTGTGTGTGTGTGTGTGTGTGTGTGTGTGTGTGGGTGTGTCTTCATCTCCTATCTGTTTGTGTGTGCGTGTGTGTGTGTCTTCATCTCCTATCTGTGTGTGTGTGTGTGTGTGTGTGTGTGTGTGTGTGTGTCTCTTCATCTCCTATCTGTGTGTGTGTGTGTGTGTGTGTGTGTGTGTCTTCAGCTCCTATTTGTGTGTGTGTGTCTCCTATCTGTGTGTGTGTGTGTGTGTGTGTGTGTGTGTCTTCATCTCCTATTTGTGTATGTGTGTGTGTCTCCTATTTGTGTGTGTGTGTGTGTGTGTGTCTTCATCTCCTATTTGTGTATGTGTGTGTCTTCATCTCCTATCTGTTTGTGTGTGCGTGTGTGTGTGTCTTCATCTCCTATCTGTGTGTGTGTGTGTGTGTGTGTGTGTGTCTTCATCTCCTATCTGTTTGTGTGTGCGTGTGTGTGTGTCTTCATCTCCTATCTGTGTGTGTGTGTGTGTGTGTGTGTGTGTCTTCATCTCCTATCTGTTTGTGTGTGCGTGTGTGTGTGTCTTCATCTCCTATCTGTGTGTGTGTGTGTGTGTGTGTGTGTGTGTGTGTGTGTGTGTGTGTGTGGGTGTGTCTTCATCTCCTATCTGTGTGTGTGTGTGTGTGTGTGTGTGTGTGTGTGTGTGTTTCCACGTGTCCGTCTCTCTCTGCCCTCGTACCTCGAAGGTGCCGGCCTTCAGCAGGGTGACCTGGTCGTTCTGCGACAGAGCGTTGAATCCTGGGATATGTTTGGCGAACTCAACCACCTCCCTGACGGCGGGGGTGAAGGAGAGGGAGAAGTCCTCCCAGATCTCCTGGGGAGTCTTGGAGGGGTCGGCCTGGGGGCGCATGTTCATAGGACACGCCTGGGAGAGAGAGCTGTGGTTAGACAGATAGAGAGAGTGAGTGATTGATTGATTGACTGATTGATTGATTGATTGATTGATTCTCACCAGCACTATGTCTGTGCGGTTCTGCCCCTGGAGCGTGTGACCACCTAGCCCGTCTCCTCCAATCAGATTACTGTTGTGCAAGCTCTGCCTCCCGTTGCTATGGTGGTGGTGTGCAATGTTCCGGCCGTGGTCGGGCGGCAGGTATCCGTTGCACCCGGTCGTCAGGTTGTTGTTATGGTGATAGATGGTGTTGAGGCTGTTGGCGTGGTAACCGTTGGGGCATCGGTTGGGCCCCCAGTTGTCCACTTCCCCGTTGTGGTGGGGGTGGTGATGATGCCGCTGCTGTGGCGCGTGGGGATTGGCCAGCTTGTCGTGCGCGTACAGAAAGGTCTCGCGGTGAGCACGGGCGATGGCGGTGATGGTGGAGTCCACCCCGGGGCTGGGGGGGCAGAGGGGGGGAGAGGAGGAGGAGGCGGAGGGGCTCTGAGGAAGAGGAGGCACGCAGTGGGGAGGAGGAGGGGAGGAGGACGAGGCCGGCGCAGGGGGGGAAGGAAAGGAAGGAGCGACCGGCAGGGCGGGGGGCTGGGGGGCGATGGTCAGCCCCGGGCACGGAGACGGGGAGGAGGAGCAAGGAGGGGAGGAGGAGGAGAGGCTGGCGAGCTGGAAGTCGCTCTGCAGCTGGTTGTTGACCATGTTGTTCATCGCACTCTGCATCTCCGCCAGCATCCTCTGCTTCTCACGCTTTGGGATCCGACCGAAACGAACTGCTGCAGAGAGAGAAGGAGAGGGAGGGGGAGAAGAGAGGGATGGAAGGAGGAGAGGGAGGGGGAGAAGAGAGGGATGGAAGGAGGAGAGGGATGGAAGGAGGAGACGGAGAGAGGATTTAGTTCATTTAGTTCTTCAGTAACCCAAATCAGGTAGAAGTTAGTTACTGTAAATAACTTTTGCTTACTTCAGACAGACAGACAGACAGACAGACAGACAGACAGGTATATACTGACCATCTCTGCTCATGCCGACAGACAGGCACTTCTTGAAGCGACACTGCTGGCAGCGGTTCCTGTTGATCCTCATGATGGTGCAGCTCTCGTTCTTCAGACACTTTTTATACTGGATGTTCTGTTGGATACTCCGACGGAAGAAACCCTGGATGACAGACAGACGTGTTATTGATCGACTGAAGGCTTAGCAGACTGACTGATTGACAGGCTGACTGCTTGAATGACTGACTGCCTAGCTGTGGCTAGCTAGCTGCTTGACTTGATAGATTGATTGGAGTGGAAATAGAAATGTGTGTGTGTGTGTGTATGTGTGTGTTTATCTCACCTTGCAGCCCTCGCAGGCGTGGACCCCGTAGTGGAAACCTGAAGCCACGTCACCACAAACCTTACAGAGCAACACCATGCCGTTCAGCTCTGCAGGAACACACACACACACACACACACACACACCAGACAGCAGGTCAGAATAACCCTTTGACAGCAGCATCGTCTAATGCATCGTTTTCTCATTTTTGAGAGAATCTAGCTAGCTTGGGGCTAACCATGCTGCTTGGTTCCAATAATGAGCGCTAACAAAGCTAACAAACGCTTAACAAGCCATTTTCCCTCAGTGTGACAAATGTCTGGCTGAAGAAAATGACAATAATAAAGGTTGATGCGCTAAATAAACCTGTTAAAACTGCACGGTCAGCTAGAAAACATTATTTTCCTCATTCACGAGAGACTCAAACCTGCAGTACTAAACTCTGAACTGGCCCACTGCTAACTGGTACCTACTGGTGAGGCTGGCCACGGACTTGCTGGGCAACGCCCTCAGAGAGCTGCCGTCATCACGCCCACGGGGGGAACCTCCTGCTGAGGAGGAGGAGGAGGAGGAGGAGGAGGAGGAAGAGGAGCCGTCCTCTCCCGCGGAGCCCAAACTGGAGCTGCCACTGCTGAGGAAGAAGGAGGAGGAGGAGGCGAAGCAGGGCTGGGAGTTGGAGTTGTCGCTGTACATGGAGACTGGGCTGGTCCAGGTCGGGGAGCCTCCACATGAACCCACGTAGGAGATCACGCCTCCTGGGGGACAGAGAGAGGGGACATATGACGCCTAACCTGATATACTTTCAGGTGATTTAACAACCCCCTCTGGCGGCCATATTGGAGGTCCTCAGTGACTGATTACATACGACTTTGCTGTCTCAGCAGAATTCAATCTTCATGGTTAACTTCTGTCTGTTTCTGACTGAACTGATCATTGCATCACTGGTACAGCCTGCTGGCTAGTTAGCTAGCTAGCAGTTTGTTCAGGTTAACTGTGCTGACTCTTCTCCAGCTCAATCCAGTCAGACGTCGCTGAACTACAACATGAGGAGGACCGGCTGCCTGAACGTGAGATTTAATGTCAAAGTTAGAACGTGGTGAGAAGAGAAACTGAGGGGAAGGCAGAGAGAGAGACATCATGACTGCACTAGCAGGAGACGCCAGCTTGTCTCCACTTGGACGGCCTGCGTTCCCTCACACAGCCAGGCACGAGGGGGCGGTGTGTGTGTGTGTGTGTGTGTGTGTGTGTGTGATGGCAGGTGGGCGGGGGGATAATTATGCAAGGGAAGCCTGGCTGTTTTCCTGCAACCATGGCAACCGATGGGGGGGGGGGGGGGGGGGGTCCTGTAATAAAAGAGACTTCAAAACAACTGAGCTTTCTAGGAATTTCAGAAGGGGAGGGGTGGAGAGCGCACATTGTGAACTCTTGCACATATATATGGCACATATTCTTTTTATTTTATTGTTATTGGTTTTTTTCTTATTTCTTATAATATCTTTTCATATATTTTAGTGTGAATTTTTCTGTTTCATATTGTATTCTTGATCTTTTACAGTACTTGCTTTTATTCTTGTTTTTATTCTTCTCTTGCTGTTTATTGTTCTGCACCGAACACCAAGTCAAATTCCTTGTATGCGAAAACATACTTGGCAATAAAACTGATTCTGATTCTGAGGAAAAGGTTTGTCTGCAGCCAACTGCTCCTTCTCCTCCTTCTCCTCCTGCTCCTCCGCCTTGATATTGTGTCTACAGCATTCACACCTTGGATAGTGATAGAAGTTAGGTTTAGCCTCTGATATATCACAGAAGATTGGAGGAAGTCTGATTTTTGGCATCAAGATGCTCCTTTTTGTGACACATTAGAAGGAGCTTTGACAACGACGATATAGAAATAGACAGACAGAGAGAGAGGTTGATGGACGGAGGCTGGCAGAGAGAGGAGGTGAAAATGCCACGTGAGAAGATCACTCACTACAGAAGCAATCTGTTAGACCAGATGGAAAACAGAAAGCCGCCCACGCAGACAGACAGGCAGACAGACAGACAGGCAGAGAGAGAGACCAGTACATCCTGTCGCTCCATCCAAGCCTAGAAATACACTGACACTGATGGAGCCTCATCCTCCTGCCCTCCACGGGTTCTTACTTCCTGGAAGTAAACTTTATCTAAGTAAAGTATCTAAGTATCTACCTACCTACCTACCTACCTACCTACCTACCCACCTACCTACCTACCTACCCACCTACCTACCTACCCACCCACCTACCTACCTACCCACCTACCTACCCACCTACCTACCTACCCACCTACTTACCTAGCTACCTACCTACCTACCTACCCACCTACCTACCCACCTACCTACCCACTTACCTACCTACCTACCTACCCACCTACTTACCCAGCTACCTACCTACCCACCTACCTACCTACCTACCTACCTACCCACCTACCTACCTACCTACCTACCCACCTACCTACCCACCTACCTACCCACTTACCTACCTACCTACCTACCCACCTACTTACCTAGCTACCTACCTACCCACCTACCTACCTACCTACCTACCCACCTACCTACCCACCTACCTACCTACCCACCTACCTACCCACCCACCTACCCATCTATCTATCTATCTATCTCTCTCTCTCTCTCTCTCTCTCTCTCTCTCTCTCTATCTACCATCCGGTTTCGTGATGTTTTTTGATGTCTTGGTCCGACAACACAGACGTAACAGTGAAGCCCGAGCTGGCCTGAGATCAGCTTCTTGTTCTCTTCATCTGTCTCTTCTGAGGCGATGCCCACGTGCCCGGGCTGCACGTGGCGCCCACTTATCTGCCTGGCTGACTCTCTGTAGAGTTACACTCACACACACTCACACACACTCACACACACTCACACACACTCACACACAGAGATATGTCTGCCTTTTACTGCAGCTGGAATCCTTTTATCGTGCTCACACACACTCACACACAGACAAACAGGCTCACACACATACAGAAGCAGGCTTGTATGCACACACACACACACACACACACACACAGAAGGATGTCTGCATGCAAGTACACTACAAGTGTGGTGGACTTCAACCCAAATGAGAACAAAATGTTCACAATATGATATCATGGCACGGTAAAGAATCACATTAAAACAGCTTTGTGACCTGAAAGATATTTAGGTCCTGATTTAAACCGATGCAGGTGGCAGCGACTACGGACGCTGTCTCAACTTGACACTGGTCTTCAACGCTGGTGCTTTTACTGTCCTGCTCCTGGGCTTAAACATCCTTCAATTCAGACAATAAACAAGGTCAAACTGCTGTCTAGCAGTACTCTAGCTGCTCTCCTGTTGCCCTCGGCGTGGTTTCTAGGTGAGGGGCTCGGGGTGAAAGGTCAGACAGGGGTCAAGGTCAACAGACTGAAGAGACAGACTCCACAGGCCAAGTGTGCACACATGGCGGCTTCCTGTGATTTATATAAAATGTTCCTTGATTCAGTCAGTAAATCAATCAGACAGTCAGTCAGTCAGTCAGACAGTCAATTAGTCAGTCAGTAAATCAATCAGACAGTCAGTCAGTCAGTCAGACAGTCAATTAGTCAGTCAGTTATTCAATCAGTCAGACAGTCAATCAGTCATACAGTCAGTTAGTCAGTAAATCAGTCAGTCAGTCAGTCAGTAAATCAGTCAGTAAATCAGTCAGTCAGTCAGTCGGTCGGTCAGTTATTCAGTCAGTCAGTTAGTCAGTCAGTCAGTAAATCAGTCAGTCAGTCAGTTATTCAGTCAGTCAGTCAGTCAGTTAGTCAGTCAGTTAGTAAATCAGTCAGTAAATCAGTCAGTCAGTCAGTTATTCAGTCAGTCAGTCAGTCAGTTAGTCAGTCAGTTAGTAAATCAGTCAGTAAATCAGTCAGTCGGTCAGTTATTCAGTCAGTCAGTCAGTCAGTTAGTCAGTCAGGTAGTAAATCAGTCAGTAAATCAGTCAGTCAGTCAGTTATTCAGTCAGTCAGTCAGTCAGTTAGTCAGTCAGTTAGTAAATCAGTCAGTAAATCAGTCAGTCGGTCAGTTATTCAGTCAGTCAGTCAGTCAGTTAGTCAGTCAGGTAGTAAATCAGTCAGTAAATCAGTCAGTCAGTCAGTTATTCAGTCAGTCAGTCAGTCAGTTAGTTGTGTGGTGACATAACTCTCGTAGAAGCTGGAACACAGGGTCACAGGGTCACTGTGTCAGGTGTCACCACGGCAACGGAGCACGTGCACTGGCCCATCCTGCTGCCACTGGCTCCGCCCACAGCTCCTCCCCTCACACTGTACTGCACGCTACCTCTGGCTTTCCTCCCCTCCCACTCCAGCTCTCTCTCGCTCTCTCTCTCCTTCCCAACCATCTTGTTTTCCTCTCCATCCCTCCTCCTCTCACTCATCTGTTTCTTTCTCTCCTCCTCCTCATTTCTCCCAGGTTCTCCCTCATGTCTTCTTGGATCTCTCTCCGGAGACACATTAATCCCCCCTCCATTCCTGTCCTCTTTCCCCACTTCTTCAACAGCAAACTAACTAAATATCTGGCCTAAAAAATCCTACATAACAGAAACCAGTTTACTCAGTCATTTCTTTATTCGTTCACAAACTGATCACGATATACAAGCATAGTTTCAAATGTCACAAAATGTCCCATTGGGTCCCAAAATGATTAAAGAAATTTGAAAGCTGAAGGTTTTGACTGGAGAGTCCTTATTTTCTTTGGCCGTGCTGAGTAACCACCTCTCAGCAAGCAGGTCAAAGCCTAACAACATCTCAAACAGATTAGCTCTGACATACTTTGCATTTTGGAAAATTCACAGTGAGAAAAACAATTTTGTAAACATGGCCCCAAGAGGAGAAATCTACCAGACTGAAGAATCCTGTTGTGGGACAATCCGGCTCAGCCCATGTCTGTACTATTACATAAGCACCAACTAGTCCAAATAGGTCACCATGACATGCTGCAGAGCATCAGACCAGATACCAAAACAGGAAGAGAACACATACTGGAAGCAACTTGTTTCATGACTCTTTATGAAGTAAATTCATATTGATAGTGATACCATAGGAGATTTTTCTTAAGTCACTAAACTCACTATTGAGAAACACACTATAAATAAGTCTCTAAAGGAATATAATAGTGAATATCTGTCCAAGGCGGATGCTGGCAGCCCCTCGAGGATTTCAGTGAACGAGCACGTCTATTTTGGGCGCTAATCTGAATGGAACATGTGTGGGTGAATGGAGAGAGTGAGCTATGTAACACAACCAGGTTGATGCCGTCTGTTTGCTGCAGCGCCAGCTGCCTGTCCTCATGCAGGCTCGGAGAGGCTCGTGTGTTCCAGTCACACCCCTGAGCCACGTGCGTCCTCTGGACAGCAGGCTCCGCAACGAGACTGGCTCGCTGCCGCTCCGCCCACGCGGACACACCTCCCGTGTTCCCTCCCGCCCTCTCCCTCTCCCGCCGTTCTCACGTTTCCCCCATTAATTCCCTACACACACACACACACACACACACACTCTGGCGCTGTCCATGGTAGTGTTCGAAAACGAGGCTACAAAACAAACAAATAAAATAAAATAAAATAAAATACTACTAATAATAAATACAATAGAATAATTATAATAAAATATTACTACTATTACTACTAATAATAAAATCTCTCCCATTCCCATAATACTTCCCATAATACTTGGAGCTGGTAGGGAGTCGGTGCCTTGCTCAAAGACACTTCGGCAGGGCAGATCTTGAATCAATAAAGATGAAGTTGGCCTGTCTCAACTCTGCGAGCTGTAGGTAATATTTCTACACATTCAGACAACTAATCCTCCGTTCATCAAACATGAAGAGAGTGTGTTTGTAATCCTAAATCAAACAGTGAGAAGCCGACAGGGCGCCTCAGAAGAACAACTTAGTAGTCAACCCTATGAGGGACAGTAAACAGACTAGGCATGATTATTATTTGATCAGTGTGATCAACTATTAGAGGTAGGTCACCAAACTATCAGTTTATAGAGGGAACATTGGTCCCTGGATAATCCCCTTCCAAAATACACTTCTGGCACGTGTTGCTTCATCTTTGCTCTGCTCACAATATATATATATATTTTTTTTTGCTCAATGCTAAAAGAAGATCGCATCTGAATTCTGTTGGGTGAAGGTGTGGTGAGTCAGGATGGGATAGAGGGAAGGACGGGACTGACGAGGAATTATGTAATGAGCTCAGTCTGTTCTGCAGCCAATAGCAACGGAGCGCAGTGAAAACAAAGCGCACATGGCTCGGTTTGCCGGTCCATGTGAACGGTAACGGAGGAACACACACACGCGCACACATTCATTGGGTTGCTGGTCCACCTGACACCGACCGACTAGCTGCCATGACCCAATTCCCCGAAACCCCACCGGAATCACGGTGACGGTACCCGTGATGTGCCACAAGACACAAAACACCGACATGTGTGTGTTTTTTTCCCTCTCAAATCTGGACTTTATCCGCATGTTGTTGTTTTTAAACCAACAGAAAACAAACAAATTAAACCTGGACCAGCTTGCTTCCCTGTCTGAACGCATCTAAGCTTCTTCGTTAACAGGGGTCGAGGTTATTGATGGACATATTTCACTGTTGATAGGCGTTATTTCCTTTACTCCAGAAGCTGATATAAGCTCCTGCATGACTCAATTAGGGCAGTAAGGCAGCCCCGATATTTCAATACCACATTGGAAAAAAAGCATATCCAATGTGACCAGCATCTTTTACCCCCCAGTCCCAGTGATCCTGCTATTTTACACCGATACTCAAGTCCATGCAGCGTTTATTGCAGCCAATGAAACAGCACGGCCACCAGGCAATGTTGGCTGTAGGCAAACCTGCAACCTGCAGCACATGTTAACCTCATTTCGACAGTCAAAACATCCCGCAGGCACAAGCTGACCGTCATAGCAGAAGTTCAGACAGAAGAAGTGGGACATTTTTAATAAAATAAGAGTATTTTCACGCATGGCACAAGTGCAGCCAGTGCCAGAGGGGGTGAACTTCACCGAGACCCACTGAACTTGAAGTGTTTACACCGTGCCATCCATCAGAACAGGACAGTACTACGTTACTCCGTTACTAGTATTAGTAATATTACACATATGTATCATCCAGAGCTGCACTACGCTCCGTATAGAGACTTTTAATTCAAATGATCACTTCTTCTCCTGCGATAAAGTCAAACGCCAACATGAAATAAACCTCAACATAAGGCAAAAGACACAAAGCACTGGAAACAACTTCTTTAGAGGGGTTTGTTTACCTGTGTTGTTGTTATTGTTGTTGGTCTCCATGGCGGTCGTCATTCTGAACCCCAAAAGAGTCATGCAGAAATCTGTTCAAAACCTGGAAAGTGTCCTTTTCATTTAAAAGAAAAAATGAAATTCACTCGAGAAACGTCGACAGTTAGTGTTTTTCTTTCCTTTCTGGAATAAATAAAGTGTGTCTGGGTCGTTTCTACTCTAACGACACCATTATGTTCCCCACAGAGAAACAGTGGAGGTGATGTCTATCTGCTGGCTGGTGCAGGAAGCTGTGGCCGTGCCCGTCATCTGCTTCACGCGATCTCTCTCTCTCTCTCTCTCTCTCTCTCTCTCTCTCTCTCTCTCTCTATGAACTGCAGTTTCCTCCCTCGACCTGCCTTTGCTGCCTGGCAACTCTGCCTCTCTCTCTCTCTCTCTCTCTCTCTCTCTCGCTCCCTGTCACGCGCGCGCGCAAGCAGCGGGAGCCTCGGGTCGCATCGCACGCGGCAGAAAACGGGACCACGTGACCGCGGGGAGAGCCTCGTGCCCCAGTGACACACTTTTCCTCTTGTGCTGTTTTAAATCTCCGCGCACGTGGAGGTGCCGGCTTAAAGAGCCTTGAGGCTCCTCAGTTGAGGGGGCGGGCGGGCGGGGGTGATACTGTCTCTCTCTCTGTCTCGCTTTCTCTTACTGAGATTCAAATGTTTAAATCTGGATCTGCTTTTGTGTCATTGATTTCTGTTTTCAAATTGTTAACCTTGTGTTATGTTTTTAATCTCATTTCATGTTATGCATTTTATTTTATTCTTTCTTCTTCTTTTGTTTTGTCTTGTTTCCTATTTTTATCTCCCCTTATTTATTTGAATATAATAATAATACATTTATTTAATTATAATTATTTATATAGCACCTTTCTTAAACACGTTCACTGAAAATGTAGAAAATAAATGGTGTCAGAGTGATGCAGTCTAAACTCGTGGACGTCTGTGTGTTTGTGTGTGTGAGTGTCTGTCGCCACTGCAGGCAGAGTGAAGCTGATGTACACTCAACATTGTCCTATCATGGAGCATCTCTCCCAACCCGTAACTAGATAGTGTAAAATTATTTTGCTCATACATTTTCTTTTTGCAAAACAGAGAGGAGACAGACAGCTTAATTTTATGTTTAGTATTGATCCTATTTCTATTTAAATCAATACTTTACAAAAGATGTGAGAATCGATATATCAATACTTTTGAAATTGATCAGCCTATCTCCATCATTCTGGAACGCTCACCTTCCCACAATCCTCTGCAAAATCTCTATGCGTGCTCTCGTTCACTTCACCTGCAAATTTTCCTCTCAGTGGATATCCACCATAATAATGATTCACAATCATCATTTGACCCAGGTCAGGTATAGAGAGCCACAGAGCCATACTAGCAGCGAGAGGAAACCAGAGGCAGAATGTGGGTGTGAAAGACCATATTTATCCCAGTGGAAGCCACACAGGAAGTTAGTTAAAGTGCAAACCCCAACGCCCTCGCCTACTCGTTCTTAACCTTTCTTCATCAAAGGAACGGTTGTTGTGCATGCAGGCAGTTTTTCAGCACTGCCCTGCTTTTTTTTGCTGTCTTAATGTGTGTTTTCGTCCTTGTGTATGAAATGTGCTATATAAATAAAAGTTGCCTTGCCTTGTCTTCATCACCAGCATTATTAACGTTATCTTCATCACCGTCATCATCATCATCATCATCACCACCACCTCATGCTCTTAATCATCATCACATCAGCCCAGTCGCATTGTTCTCTGTATTATTCTGCCTCACTACTGCCACCTGTTGAAAGCAAGGTAGTTCACAAACCTTCCTGGATAAATGAGGTAAAACAGAGGAGGGGTAGTTACCGAGAGGACGGAGGGGGTGGCAGCCCACTCGTTACAGAAATAATGAGATGTTAAGGAAAGCTTTTAGCAACAATTTGAAGGGAACAACTTCTTATCCGCCTACCATACAACCTGGTAAAGTTTGGACAAACTGCCCACTGCTGCCAGGATTAGAGGGTTGAGTCCCACTGGGGCCCTCCAGCTAGAATTGACCGACAGTACCGCGCAACGAAGCCAAAGCTAATGAAACTAAGCAAAATGTCACATAATACACATAAAACACATAAAGTAGTTACTGCTGTTTGACCTTTGACCTTAGACCTTAGGCAGAGTAGGCCTCCACTGCCCTGAATGACACACAACTGTCCCAAGACTTCAACAAGTGACTGTATTTGTTTCCTATTTCATGTCCTGACCTCGTTTATCGTCTGAATCCACGATGAGCAGACCTGCATGGAATCTGCATGCATCATTCTGTTGAAAATGAAATGCACGGGAATCTAAAGCGTCAAAATGTGTCGTAGGAATGGGCTCAAAATGAGGTTCATGGATGACCCCATCCCTTCCCGGATGAATTTCATCATTATCTGGAGTGAAACTGAGCCTCGGCTTCCTGTTTGTCTGGTCTGAAGAAGCTTGTAACGAGATATCGAGGCCTGCTATAATCAGATTAATCCAATTCATTACTAGTTCACTCTAATCTGGTTAGGTATTGTGAGGACGAGGGCGCGGCACCAGATATTCACAGCAGAACAATGCTGGGATTAGTGGCTTCTGGTGGGAACTATTAGAGGATGGGGATGTCAAAGCCCAACGGTTTCTCCTTTAAACATTATTAAAGTCCCAGAAATACACAGTGGCAATAGTATATACAGATTTTAAAAACAATTTTCTATACTTTTTATTTATTTTTTATTTTGTTTAATGCCTATATTGCATGATGGCTGTGCATAGCGTTTCTATGTGCTAATGACTAATGACTAGCTACAGGGTTCCTGTGATCATGGAAAACCTGGAAAATGGAACTTGGGTCAATATAGTTTTGGAAATGTCATAGAAATGTGTTGCTGATCTTCTCCTCCAACCAGTGAAATGTTGAATGTTCCAGCTTGGCTGCTTGTTGATCCACTTCCCTTTGAGGAATAAAAACCCAGATCAGGTCCTGAGTGATAGTTAGAGCAGAAATAAGACCTGGACATTCACATCACATGTTCAACGGAGAACAGAGACTCTGATGAATACTGCTTATGGAAATTTTTTTCCATGGAATAGTCTTGGAAAACTCATTTAATTTGAGTATAGTGTTTTGGTATGAATCCCTCAATATGTCTCTGGTGTCATGAAGACAAGTTCCTGTACATTTGCTGTACTTGTCACTTCATGGTGTAGATTCAAAGATGCATGGGTACCAATAGGAAAACAAAACCCAGATTTCAGCTCCTGAGAAGACGAACCTGTTGAAGATGAGAGGTTTTCCTACCGCTGGCTCTCAGCAGAGATACTATATATATAACCTCTGCTCAGCTTTATTTAGCCAGAGAACAAAATCGAAAATCGAAAAGAGAGAGATAGACAGGTGGAGAGAGAGAGAGAGAGAGAGAGAGAGAGAGAGAGAGAGAGAGAGAGAGAGAGAGAGACAGGCAAGGAGAGCCACAGTGCCACATTTCACAGGCTGTTTGCTGAGGACGGTCTTTGGTGCCACGTGTTAAACAATACCATGCAAACTAAAAGAGGGCCATCTGTCCTTAAATAGCCACAAGGGACAGCATGACAACAAAATGACATTAATAACAAGGCTTACAATAAAAATCATTCATCTAGATTGCAGTCACCTATTTGTGTTACCTGTTTTGATGTCTGTCTTGTGCACATGGCTCTCTGTCGCTTACCTATTTCCTGTTGTTTGATGAAGTATTTTTTCGGTAATGAATAGATGGCTATTTTGGAGTGTCGTGCACCAGTGATGTTGTGATAAATAAAAAGATGGGTACACTATGACCCCCAGCCGGTGATCATCATGAGACAAACAACATATACAAAAATCAATCATACTTTCATACAAAAATTTGCTTTTCCCCCTCTGGGCTGTGCTACACCCTGCGTCTAGGCCTGGGATGTATACTATGAAAAGAGCCTCCAGACTAAACACACATCTGCTAACGACATGGCTCTGCTTGGCCTCATCTCTGTGGCATCGTGCATAAATGTATTTTAATTGCATAAATATTATCATTTTAATTCTTTGGAATCCTTTCATTATACAGTATAATATATATATATGATCATAGTTTACAAACAGGCAGCACCTTTTCATCTTTGGCAGTAGCAAGACCTAATAGTGTTGGAAAGCATGATAGTCCCCCATGAAACATTTCGGTCAGCACCCTGGGGAGAGCAGGTGCACCTGGCCTTCCCAAAACCTCTTCCAAGGACCGCTGTGAACCGTTGTGAAAAGGACATTACACACTACCGTACAGTAGGCGGCGGTATATACCTTTAACAGGAGTATAGGAGTCATCATTCTGGTCAAAAAAGAAGAAGGAACACTTGCGTGAAATGTCACTACTGTTTTTGCAGTATGGCTGATTGTGAGGACCTGCCGTGATTTTTCTGCCACTGCTTGGGCTGAAATGTAGGTGTGTTGTTAAGGTTCAGGTCTGTAGGAGTATTTTGACATAGTAATATTTAATCTATGTAGTCAAAATGGCATTTTTCCTTTCAAATGTAGAGGGGAACAATTTACCATAGAAAAACATTGTACGTATTGTATAGTTGTATTTTGCTGCTTAAGTTTTTTGTACAAAATAAAGTTTTTGCCACTATTTGAGTGCTATTGATTTGAAGTGACGCTTTTATTCTGAAAAGATCGGACCGGAAGTCTTATTCCTATTCTGGTTGAAGGAACGTAGTGAAACACTTAGCTAGGTGAAAATCTACAACAAATAATTTCTGCAATGGAGGTCCCTGGACCGGACAGCGACTGGAGAAGCCCCCAATTTCGACAAAAAGTGGTTGCACAAATGTGAGATATTTTGGTTTACACTGTTGTGAAATTAGCTAAAAAGTGCGTCACTGTGTCTGTAACGTTAGCTAACCGTTAACTAATTAGCTAAGCTAACGTTAGCCTAGCGCCCGTGACGTTTTCTTGTATGAAGATAACGTCACGCCAAACTCCGTTTAAAAATTGCAATTTAATGTTGCGTTGCATATCGGCAAACTTTATATGCGTCATAGAACATGACTTAAGATAATTTTACCAATCAATATGATTCACTTTTCAATTCGGCCTACATGCAATCCACCAAGCAACACTTAGTTTCAATAAACTGTCATTTTTTATAATTGAGTCATAGTGCAAACGACTGCCCCCCATGTTTTGTTTCGGTGGGGAAGGATTGTGGAAATAAAGCGGCGAACGAGTTCAAAAAGTTAAACATATTCACATAAGTGCTCCTTGCTGTATTGGGTTTATGCCGAATTGAAGAGCTAGTACTAATGATTCGTAACAATCTTGAATCATGTTCTAGGAAGTGTGTAACGTTTGGGAATGAGAACGGTAACATGATGATGGATTTCTTAAGGGGGTTTGGTTTTACCGTCTCCATACTAGAGAACGGAATTTATTGTGGCTAACGTTAGCCAAGCGATTGTTTGTAAATGTATAACTGTTAGTTGTGAATGTTGCGTTGGGTAACGTATTATTATATATTTCCCCCTTACATTAACTCTGTGAAATAATCCTAACCAACCACTGGCTAACCTAGCATTGTTAGCTAGTTTTAGTTGGCTAATTGACTAGAACATCGTATTTGGATTTACGCTAGCTTGCTAACATTAGCATGCTAACTGTTAGTTAAAGTTAGCGAGCTAACATTGTTTAGCTGTTAGCAAATTGTGGACAATATGTGGGCATCCCGAGAATCTGAGGCTTGGTCGGTCTGTGGACGATCCCAACATATTATCTGGAAATTTAGTGTGAAGAGTTTACAGACTCAGTCAAAGAGTGGAGAAGCCAATAGCCAATGAAAACCCAGTTTACAACGTGGTGAGACAGATTAAATATTTCTAAAAGTTTTAAACATTGTAATAATGAATATGGGAAGTTACCAGTCTAACTACCATTAGCTTCTTCCTGATGAAGCCGACTCACCTCCAGCTCTACGCTTTTTGTGTAGTGTCTGTTTTTCCCGCAGTGTATATTAATGCATATTGTATTAATGTTTATATTAATACAATTTGAATCAATGTTGGATTGCGCAAATTCCCACGAGACTGGAGATTGTGATGTCAGTGACGTTTCAGGAATGAGCAGGATAATGTGTTACATCGTTAAGTGTGTGATGGCGCGTCCTTGCCTAATTGTGTAGTGAGCGACAGAAATCAGTGTGATGCAGAGTGCTGTCTGACTCGTCTGGTGTGTCCCCAGCCTATGGATTAGGTTGGTCTCTTTTGAAGAGCTCATGTCTGATAATACTGCTTTGACACAGCTGATGCTTGGGGTTGTCTGTCACTGTATTTGAGATTTGGAAAGCAGCACATTTTTTATATTCTATACTTATTTCTTAGGTCATACAAACGTAATTAACTGTTTAACAGATTTTTTTTAGACTAGTGAAACGAGCGAGCTAAAATAAAAAGAGGTGGACCCTTTCTGCCATAAAGTGGGGAGCAGGAATAACATGGGTACCTCACTGTCCGTGGCACCTGTGAATGTTCTTAAAGCGGCTTCAGCAGATTTTTATATTTCCACATAAAGCCGACAAACATGCACTTGTCTAGTCTTCAATGAACTCAACTGGCCTTCACAAGTCTTTTTTTTAAATTTATTTTTAAATGTACATTTTTTTAAAATAAGAAAATATCTGATGGACATTAATAAAAACTAAAAACACCACCACTTTGGTACATACTGGAGCTGCAGACACTGCTAAAAGAAAATATTAAGCACCCGTCAAACAGTTCATTAAATTTGCATGGCATTACTTTAATATGATCTTAACCAGATCATTTCTGCACAGCCTGCTAATTTTCTTCTATCTCCTTTCAGTGAAGAGGCGATGAGAAAGGCTGGGACCGCACACACCAAGTCCAGCAATGATATGGAGAACCATGTGTATGTCAAAGCTAAGTCAAGAGTAAGTAAGACTGTTTGTGCCACTTTAAGCCTTTTTAACTAAGAGCAAAGGGAAATGAAGAACGCAGAGATATCCCAGCCCTTCCACGTTGTCAGGCTGAAGACAGACATGTAGTTGGTTGAGGATGATGAGATCCCTGTACGGGCGGTGTAATGCAGCACTACTTACTGTTTAATAGGCCTGCTCACTGGTCACGGTGTGTTGTCTTCCACTGTTGTGAACCTAGCACTCTTTTTTTTCTTTATTTTTTTTATAGGAGGAATATTTGTCTCTGGTGGCAAGGCTGATCATACACTTCAGAGACATTCGTAAGTATCTGACTTGTTCCATGAGCCACTGACCCATCGCTGAAAAGGCTAGTTTCCTGGCCAGTTTGTTTTTTTGGTGGGCTGTTCCAAAATTTGAGTAGTTATTGCAGCATTTACTAATATAATTTGTCTTATTTACAGACAAGAAGGCACATGGGGGTCCAGGTAAGTGGACTTGGGATTTTGTCTATATATGGTTTACTCTTTATCAGGGGCCATGCAACGTAGGTCCATAGACACCTACTGTAATAGTGTTCTTTATTATTATTATTTGTTATGGGTGTCTATGGCAGCCAGAGGTGTACAACTCTGGGTTCAGAAAGTAAAAGTCCTGCCAGGATTTTTCTCCCCCTGTGCTGTTGACCAGGGGCCTCACTTATAAAACGCAGCGTAGCTTCCATCCTAAAACATTTCGTACTCACAAACCTCCGAATCTACGCAAGAAAATATTCAGATCTATAAAACTGTACTCAGTCTTCTCTTTATAAATACCCACCGCAGGGAATTGTGCGCTAGTGTACTCCTCCCAGTGTCTTCCCACTACTCCTCCCAGTGTCTTCCCACTACTCCTCCCAGTGTCCTCCCACTACTCCTCCCAGTGTCTTCCCACTACTCCTCCCAGTGTCCTCCCACTACTCCTCCCAGTGTCCTCTCACTACTCCTCCCCAGTGTCCTCTCACTACTCCTCCAGTGTCCTCCCACTACTCCTCCCCAGTGTCTTCCCACTACTCCTCCCCAGTGTCCTCTCCACTACTCCTCCCAGTGTCTTCCCACTACTCCTCCCAGTGTCTTCCCACTACTCCTCCCAGTGTCCTTCCCACTACTCCTCCCCAGTGTCCTCCCACTACTCCTCCCCAGTGTCCTCCCACTACTCCTCCCAGTGTCCTCCACTACTCTCCCAGTGTCTTCCCACTACTCTTCCCAGTGTCTTCCCACTACTCTTCCCAGTGTCTTCCCACTACTCTTCCCAGTGTCTTCCCACTACTCCTCCCAGTGTCTTCCCACTACTCCTCCCACTGTCCTCCCACTATCAATGAGGAAAGATGGAGACGCCAACTGCAAGAAAGGTGAAATTTGCGAGATGGAGGTGCTCATCACTGAGGTTGAGCACGGTAAAGGTGTACTGTTTGGGGGCTCAGTAGAGGCATCGCCAACACATGGAAACGATGTGAAAGGAAACGTGACGGAAGCAGTGAACAGTGTTGGCTCCACGCTGCGAACTGTTGCCGACATGAAGAAAAAAATGGTCAGATATGAAAGTTGAGGCCAAAAAACATTGCTGCTCATCGGCGGAGTGTGGGTTCCACTGGTGGCGGTCAGGGAGAACCTTAACAGCTCCACCATAAAATTGCAGGCATCATCGTGGAAACCCTTTTGTAAGGGATTGTGCCAGAGGCAGAGGGGGACACTGATGCAGCTGTGGATGCCACAGAAACCGGTAAGCCAACTTCTCTAATACCAAAGCTCAACTATCTACATTATAGGCAAATTCACACAATATTTTCAATAAGTCGAGCCAAATGCATGAAGTATTTTGTTCCATTTTATTTAGACACAATCTCGAGCGTGGCGGTGGCTGGTGGAGGTGAGGGGGGCGCCACAGAGTGTGCGCCGGGCCCCAGCGGCGTCTCCACGGTGTCCAGTCAGCCGGGCCCCAGCCCTGAAAGTGGCCACGTCCTCACTGATGCTGTGCTGCAATCACAGAGGGACATTGTTACTGCAGTAGAAGATTTAACGAGAGAAGTTCGCGGCATTAAAAATGTACTTCGTGAAATGACTACTGTATTAAAAGAACTTGTAAAAACGTATACCATTTGTCTGGTCTGTTCGTAGACGGTGCTTCACTCTTTCACGTAATATAGAGGTAGGCCTATACATTATGAAGTGTAGTGATATCTGGTGCGTTTTATATTTCATCTGTGTTTTTTCATCTGAGGACTGAGCTTTATTTTGTGATCTCACCATCGGCGTCGCTGATTCTCTTGTCTGAAAAACGTTGGGTGAAAGGATGCGTAGAAATGCGCACCTTTTTCAATATAGAATTTTTCTATAAATCCTGACGTTTGCTGTGAGAGGTTCGTACGCACATTTCACCCCCATTTACCTTTATAACCTTTATAAATGAGGCCCCAGGTGATTGCAGTCCCTCCCTGTGCTGTAGAATGGAACTAATAAGAGAATCAAAATAAAAGTCTGGTAAGCCCTTTACTTTCTGAACCTTTATTTTACACCACTGATGGCAGCCCATAGAACCGATTGGTCTCTTTTTCTGAAACTCGGCACAGTGGTAGAAGACTATCTCTACTACCCACACAGCAAATTTGGTGACCCCATGACCTTTCCTCTAGCGCCACTATCCGGCCAAAGTTTTCGAATGAGTGCATCTCCTGACCCAAAAAACGTCAGGTAAACAGGAAGTGATGTCAATGCTTTGTCCAATTTGCACCAAACTTCACAAACGTGTTTGCCCCATGACTCAAAGGAGGCCGGTGAAGTTTGGCCACATGGTGATGCTATTCTAAAAAAAACAGTCAAAAACGTTAACTACTCCTCAATGGCTTTTCCGATGATGATATTTGGGAACTGTTTTTGTTGCTTTGTGATATGGCAGCTGTTATCAGTATGAAAGTGAAACAATATCGCTGCCACTCCTAGGCTGTTCACTCGACCTTTGTGAAACATCTTTAAATGTATGACACAGAAGGTAGGCCAAACCGTATGACGCAATCGAATTTAGAAAAAATGCGCAGTCAACATTAAGTGATTTGTTTCTCATGAACTACGTTTGCTGCTTGATAGAGAAGAGGTGCACAACGTTTTGAGTCACTTGGTGGTGCTATTGCCAAAATCAACGGCTCGTCTGATCAGAATGAATTTCGTTATGTGTCTACAGTTGAATTGCTGTCTTTTGCATGGCCCCTTTATTGCTGCTTGCAGCTATATTTTTCTTTATTTTTCTTTGCTGTGTTCTGTCCACTACTAGACTCATAGTGTTCATGATTTCTGCTGTGCATGTTTGAGCTGCGTAATATTGTCTGTTGTCTACCCTTCTGCCAGATCCCATGAATGCCCTGACTAACCTGACAGGGGTTGGAGGGGGCCCAGGCGGCATTGGCATGGGGCCTCGCCCCCCCGGTGCGCCAGTGGGTGGCATGGGGGCCATGGGGGCGATGCAGATAGGCCAGCATGCCATGGCAGGGGTGGCTGGAAACCCACAAGCCAGTGAGTGTGTTTCCTCCATGTGCTGTTTGTTTGTTGTTGTGTTGATACACCTCTTTCCAGACCGTTCACAATGGATGCTGGCTGCGTTTGACCTGCATATTTTGGCACTGACATAATTTGCCTGTAAACGAGACGGTCCTAATTTCAGTCTCCACTTTGGCGCGATCAGTGTTTTTGAGACTTCTCCAGAACCCTACTCAGCCAACCCCACTGGCTCTAAGCTATATGATATGTCTCCCTCTCTTCTCCTTTTCACCTACTGTGTAGTAGGAGGGCCAGGCCAGGGAGGGCCAGGCCAGATGCAGATGCAGCAGATAGTGCAAGCGCAGCAGCAGCAACAGATAGTGCAAGCGCAGCAGCAGCAGCAGCAGCAACAACAGTCCATCCAGTTCCAGCAGTTCCAGCAGGCCCAGCAGCAGCAGAATGCCATGCAGCAGCAGCAGCAGAACGCCATGCAGCAGCAGCAGCAGCAGCAGCAGCAGCAGAATGCCCTGCAGCAGCAGCAGAACGCTGCCATCCAGCAACAGTTCCAGGTGCAGCAGCAGTTGAAGCTGCAGCAGCAGCTGCAGCAGCTGCACCACCAGAACCAGCAGCTCCAGCAGCAGCAGCAGCACCAGAACCAGCAGCAGCAGCAGCAGCAGCCCCAGCCGCAACAGAACCAGGTACACATGAATCCTGGATGTGGTATGAAGGTATGAAAGAATTCAGCTATTCTTTGAGAACAATTGACAAAGGTTTGGCTGTAACAGCCTTTGTCAGGGTTCAGCGTTTTTATATTAAAGTTTTGTCACTTGCTGATTTTTTTCAGTCCTTTGGTTCTTTGTTATTCATGCACCTTGGAGGTGCTGCAAGATTGTTTTGCCCTTTGGATCTGTCGGTGATGCACAAACAGACACTGCCCAAAACACTACATTGGCTCTGCCCCAAATTATTATTTTGAGAATCTATTAATCTGACAAACATCCTACCAATTAAACAGTTAACCAAAGAAGAAACCTAATTAGAGCCATTGCGGTTTCATTGTCAGCCCAAGATGTGGAAACTGAAACTAATGTTATCATTACTACTACTGCGCAATAATCTTTTGCTTAAACATGAAGACAGTTTTGTTAATGTGTCATAATAAAATATGTTATTTTAAAATGTTATTTTACGGAATGAGCACCAACTTTAACGTCTAATGTAAGAGATTTACACTGAAGATGCTCTGCCATCTTCCACTCAGGGATGTTTTCCTGTCATGTCATTCGCTTGTTGCACTGCTGTAGTAAATCAAGGTGATTTTGCACAGTGTGCATGTTATTGTTGGGCTTAACCTTGAAGTGAAGGCTTGTTTGAGGACTTGTCATCCTCAAACAAGTCATTTATAAAAATCCAGGTAAATAGGAAGGTCAGTTGGCTTGGATATCTTTTATGACAAATTGACAACAGGACAAAACGTTTTCATAATTATTTATTATTATTGAGATTGATAGACTTGCTCCAGAACAAATTCTTATTTTAAATGCAAAGAGTCTGTGTGGACACCTTATTTAAACTCTTTGAACATCTGTTGGCAAATGGCAAGACTTGTTTATAGTATAAAACTGATTTGTAGAGGCAGCGGAGGGGAAGGGGAACAAAGGCAGTGGAGTGCTGTGGTCGAAAAATCGTCTCGTTTGTCAGATATGTTATGGGAAGTGCTATCCATGGTTCCCATGGTGATGGAAAATCTGCAATGGTCAGTTCAAAAATAGTGTTTTCCAGTTTTGGGAAAGTTAATGAAAATGATACATGTCAAAATAGTTAAGGAAATGCCAGGTACATTGGTCCATTTCTCTTTTCAACCATTTAGTCAAGTCAGGTTTATCCCTTGATTAACCTGTGTAACCTGTGTAACCTGTAGGGAAGTTGCCAGCAAAATTAGGAACCATGAACAATGGTCTCCTTTGTTTGAACACTTCGTAGTAAAACATGAACATGAGGACTACGTTTCCTTTTTTGTTGTGGAGAAATGAGGCTTAATTGTGTTATTTTAATGTCATGCTTCCTCAGCAGGCTTTTCTTGCTGTGGTGATGCATCGTTGCTGAAACAAAGAATTAATTCATTTCATTCCAAAACACCTTTTATCCATTCAGAGTCATTTTGCTACCTGACATCCATCGGCCGATATTTGAAAAACAGATGATTCTAGCCTCAAAAAACTATTTTGTAAGCAAAGGTCTTAACGATGATTACAGCTTGATTAGGAACCCATGCGCTTTACTGTGCGCTCACACTGAGAGCGACTGGGTTGCTGGCTCCCTCTGGTTGTGGTGGGACGAGAGGCAAGTGTCTGTGTAGCGGCCTGCAGCTACAACGTTTTGAACAGTCAAATAATGTATTTTTCACTGGTTTGGTATTGCCTTTCATAATGTTACCTGTCAACGAGTTAACATGGCTCGGTTACATCTGCAACGGTTGTTTTCAGATGTTATTTTCCTGTCGGCTTTCAAATACAACTTGCAGAGAACTGAGAAGCTCTGAATGGCTGTAATCAAATTATCATCCATTTTGCAATTATTGGTCATGAAATTAAATTGCATTGGTAGGAATCACTGAAATCTGATTGGCTGTTGTTGGCTGAGAACTGCAGAAAGTTCAGCTGTGGCCAAATTTCTCGGCCATCAAGCTCGTTGACCGTCCCTGGGCGCTCATCTCTAGGACATGAATGGACTTCTTGAGACTTGTTGATCATGTTGCTCACAGTGTGTACTTTGATGGCAGCAAGCATTTTGTCTGAGTAGGCGTCAGTTCACAGATGGTGGGTATCTCTTTCTGAAACAAAACAACAAACCTGCCTGTACTGCATTGATTCACAAACCCCCTCCACTCTCCACCTCGTGTCCCCAGATGCACCCGTCGAGAATCCAGCAACAGCAGCAGATAGTCCAGCTGCAGCTTCAGCAGCAGCATGCCCAGGCTCAAGCCCAGGCTCAGGCCCAGGCTCAAGCTCAGGCCCAGGCTCAAGCCCAGGCTCAAGCCCAGGCCCAGGCCCAGGCCCAGTCCATTCAACACATGGTCCAGCAGCAGCAGCAGGTTCAGGCCCAGTCTCAGCCCCAGACAGGCCAGATGCCTCCCCACGCCCAGCAGCAGCAGCAGCCCAGTATGGTGCCCCAGTCTCTGGCTGGCCAGATGCCCTCTGCTCAGCATGTGTCGCTCAGTCAGCAGCAACAACAACAACAGCACCTCAAGATCCAAGCCTTGCAGGTAAAGCGGGGGGGGGGGGGGGGGTACTAGCTGTGTGGTTATTGCACAGATGTGCAATAACTGATGCCATGCAGCAGCAGCAGAACTGATTGGTCCACTGTTTCACTGGCCAACAGTGTAACGCTGTAGTTGCACTGAGCAGCTCTGAGAAGCTGCTGAGGAAGGGCTTGTCATCTATCACTGGTTAAATAAAGGTTGATCCATTCATTGTTTATTTCCACCTATATAAATATGATGAAACCCAGAAGGTCACTCTAGTTGTTGGCCTAACTATTTGATGGTGGATACATCAAGATATTGAGTATTGGTACAAAATATCAGCTATTGGTGACTTTAGTCTAAAAGTATAGGTGTCATATCTTTAAAATCCCCCATCAGTCAAACCCTACTGTGAAGCTGTACCCATAACATGGGTCATTAGGTGTGAAAAAACACATGTTATAGCTCCAGTAGTTTCTGCTTAAAGACCCTCTGCTTGCATGCTTGCTTCCCGTGTGTGTGTGTGTGTGTGTGTGTGTGTGTGGCCAGGCCAGGGCAGCCATGCAGCAGCAGCAGCAGCAGCAGCAGCAGGGGCAGCAAGCAGCTCAGCAAGCTGCAGCACAGGCCCAGCTGGCCGCTGCAGCCGCCGTGCCTGGCCAGGTAAGAGTGCAGCCACTGCAGGAACAACACGGTGGGAAACACTAGAGCAACAACAGGACGCTTAAAATAGAAATGGAAATAAAATATCTCTGATGGAATTTTTTTGTTTTGTTTTTATGCACTTTAAATAATAAAATGTGGCTGAAAATGAGACTGGCCCACAACTTGCTACTTACGTTGTGAGACTCAACACCAGATTAGCTTGTTCAGTGAAACGCCTTTCTCTCCAAGAATAAATTGCAGCCATTTGTAAAGTGAAGCAGTCGGTATTGTAGTTTTGATATTCTTCAGTTCATTGTGCAGCCTTACTCTTCCACCCCGCTGTTACTTGTCTCATTGCGTAAGACCAAAGTAAGTGTCAAAGTGTTGTTAAACCACAGATGGGCAACTGGAAAAGGGGCATTTCTCTTAAGGTGGATGCCCAACTGAATGTTTGTTTATACAATCAACATTGCAGCTGCATGCCTGTTCTGTCTGCCTCCGCTTCAAACTGCAGCATCATGCCTCCACTCAGTTGCATCCTCTAACATGAATGAACTATACAAACAGAGGCGAGTGGCATCGTCGTCCAGAAACACTAATGCGTCCAGTTGACAGTTTCTAGATGCATCTGTAATATTTACCACTTCTATCCAAAGGGCCTTACAGTGCGATGGGAACTGGTGGCTCCAAACAAAAACGAGACCGTAACCTTGGGAGTGTTGCTGCCATGCGCTACCCATTAGTCTACACCGTGACTATCAGCCCTGTGTCAGTGTTTGGTATCAGTGTTGATATGAAGCGATCAGAATGGTTTGTAGTGAATTGTATTGAAAGATTTCCAAAACTCAGTCCTGATTGCTCGCGAACTGAAGTGGCGTAAAGAAAGGCCTCTATAGCTTCACAACCCCCCCTACCTGCAAAACATGCATTTGTGTACTGCCCACAGCAAACATCACTGTTGTCATGACAACTATGCAACAAACCCCACAGGAGGGACTGCGTGGTTTCTGCGACGCCTCAGCCACGTGCCTCATCTCTGCTGAGGCGTCTTTTTTCTTCTGCCCGTGACATGTCCTGTTGTCTCCTCTGTCCTCCTCCAAAGATGATTATCCGGTCTGGGATTCCGCCCCGGTTGCCCCGCGCCGCGCCGAACCCCACCGTACCACCCCCAAACCCCGCTGCAATGGGAGGACAGCAGATGCCACAGGTATTTACCCCAGCCAGGGTGGAGTGACTGCCCCCTGATACCCCCCCCCCCCCATTTGTCCATAGTGTGCTTCTGTGTGCCAGCCCCCTTCACCTCGTCCACCCAGCTCCATCGCTCACTGTGGCTGCTCTGGTGGTTTAAAGTTAGTTTCCTTCTCTGATCCTGCCATTGGTGGTAAGTATTGAAGCCCCGCCTCCACCAGTCGACACTCCACAGTCTGGGTTGATGCCCGCTCCCATCGGCTCTGGCCTCTCCTCCTCTGTGATTGGCCGATCTCCTTTCTCCCTCTGCCCCAACCACCGTCACAGGTACAGCAGCATCAGATGATGTCGTCGCCCTCCCCGGTGCAGGTCCAGACGCCCCAGTCCATGCCCCCCCCTCCCCAGCCGTCACCCCAGCCCCCCACCTCACAGCCCAACTCGGCCAGGTAAGCTGTTTGATTTGAGCCGGCTCACGAGGTTGCAGCGCCAAAAACATTCTTCTTCAGATATTTGACGGGTTAGTCTATTTTAAGTTTACCAGCTTTTAGCAAGTGAGCCAAAAGGTAAATTGTCTCAGGATGATTCAAAACTTTTAATAGCGACCTGTAATGCAGTTATGTCTTTTTAAATTGTCATTCTGGGATGAAATTCTTAATTTTAGCGTAAGAAAAATATGAAATGTACAATTTATTGTGTTTCAGGGTGACGTTTTTTTATTTTAACTTCACACTTTCTCGAGCGCTGGTGGGTTCTGGCTCTTGTACCACGCCGCTATAATGCTCAATTTTAAATGTTGTGTGTTTGCTGTCTTCAGCTCTGGCCCCACCCCTTCACCGGGGGGTTTCCAGCCCAGCCCGTCCCCCCAGCCCTCCCAGAGCCCGGCCACGGCGCGCACTCCACAGAACTATGGGGTCCCCTCCCCTGGACCCCTGAACACCCCAGGTACACTGCCAGTTCCTCACACACTCAGATCAGTACTTGAAACACACTGCTAGTAGGTACACACAGGCCTGTCTGAGTACTTCTGGGGTCCACCACACACAACAGACATCACACATTGAAGGTATTTCATATTGTATCACAGAGGTGCACACACTTGACGATGATTACACACTAAGCTAGTTCTCACATCACACAGCTCCCTGGTGTGAAAGGGTTCATACAGCCATCCTGTCTGGGTTCAAGGCCCCATGCTGAAGTGTCTCTGAGGACACTGAATCCCTAACCAGCTACAGGGATGTTGCTCTGTCCTTGAAGTGAACAGACATTGTATCACACACATTGTAATTGCCCTCCTCCCGTGCTTGTGCCCTGCAGGAAACCCCAGTTCAGTGATGAGTCCTGCTGGGGCGACGTCTCTGGAGGACCAGCAATACATGGAGAAACTCAAACAGCTCTCCAAATACATTGAACCCCTACGCAGGATGATCAACAAGATTGACAAAAATGAAGGCGAGGCTTTCCTGATGTTTTAAAAGAGTTGTCACTTTTCAAATGCCTCATTCTAATTTCTATTTCTGTTGTTTTGCATCTGAACAGACAGGAGGAAGGACCTGAGCAAGATGAAGAGTCTACTGAACATTCTTACAGACCCCAATACAAGGTAAAAAGTGTGTGTGTGTGTGTGTGTGTGCATGGGCGCATACATGCACGTGTACGTGAGCTGTTGAAAGACCGCGGTTAGCTGGTTGTTCCCAACAGGTTCAGTCTCACCAGTGACTTTTGTTGTTGACATAAATAGTCCAAAACTGAAGCCCACATTAAGGCTTGGGGTTGTGTGTGTATATATATATTATTATGAAAAGAAAAATGTCTGTACAGGTCTGGAGGAGTTCTGTATAAATTGCTGCAGCGGTGACTTGTTGTGTTGAGGACGTTGTGAACCGTAGTGATGTTCATGTTGTCTTTGTGTCTCTGTAATCCTCATTTGTTCCCTTGTCCTTCCTCGACCCGCCAGATGTCCCCTGAAGACACTGCAGAAGTGTGAAATAGCCTTGGAGAAGCTGAAGAACGACATGGCGGTGGTAAGCCTCACCGGGTAGCAACTGGAAGGTCGCGGGTTCAAATTCACAGAATGGTTTGAAAACTCGGCGTGGATGAGATGCACTCGAGCAAGGCACGTAACCGCAGTTCTCACCGGCAGGGTTTTGGCGGCACAACGATCGGGATCAATCGACACTCTATACCGAGAAAAAGGACCCTTGTTATTTGGGGCCACTGAACTTTGAATGAAGTGACTTGATCATATTTAAGCTAGTACAGTTATCAGGTGGTTGACGAACATTCAATTAAAGGCATGAACAGTATCTTTACAGTATGTTGTCGCTTTGACAGTTTTTCATGAGCTGGCTAGAGGCTATAACAACCTCTAACCCACAACCCTGCTCATGCTCTACCAACTGAGCCGCAAACAGACATTGATTTATATGAACATGTTGATTACAAGCAGCCTTTTGTATATTTGTTTCCACTCTTGTGTTTGCCTGGTTTATTCTTCTTGAACTCTTTTAATTCTTGTGTGGTGTTTGTGTTTCTTATTAAAAGTTGATTTAATAGTTGCATGTCCCTTCCCCCTGTCCCAGCCTACCCCACCCCCCCCCACCAGTGGCCACCAAGCAGCAGTACCTGTGCCAGCCCCTGTTGGACGCCGTCATGGCTAACATCCGCTCGCCGGTCTTCAACCATTCCCTCTACCGCACCTTCGCCCCAGCCATGACGGCCATCCACGGACCCCCCATCGTGTAGGTTCAGCTCAACAGCGGTCGGAAAACCTTCCTAAACACGGTGTAGTCGTGTCGTGACCAGTGTCTGAAATTAACTTTTAAAATTTGCTTACTCACTTAGACGATGGATCCTTTTGTCTTCTTCTTGTTATCGTCAGCCAGTGTGGCGGTGACCCTTACTAAGTCATTTGCCAAAGACACATTTTACCGACATCGTAAAAATACAGAAAAATTTGACCGGTGCTGATGACAGCCAAGGTATCACGGTTTTGATTCTAAAATGCTATTTTTGTAGAACTGAAAAAACATTAAAATGGTATAAAATAACACATTGTTAAGAAATGCAGTAATTACACAAGTAGACTGCCTGCCAAATAGCCATAATTTCAGCAGGATTTGTTTGCCGCTAATTTCCCACTCTGCTCTTCAGAGGTCCCAGCATCACCGGCCGGAAGAGGAAATACGAGGAGGACGAGCGCCAGACCATCCCCAACATCCTGCAGGGCGAGGTGGCGCGCCTCGACGTCAAGTTCCTGGTCAACCTGGCCCCCTCCTACTGCAGCAACAACGGCACCGTGCACCTCGTCTGTAAACTGGGTACGCTGCTCAACAAGGCATGGAGGTTGAGTGGGGAATGGATACCAGAAATGGTGACGCACAAGAAAGTTAGAATCTGAACAGGTTCTGGAAACTTTGATAGTTGTATCTAAACACTTAGAGGCTTAAACTGTTCTGATGGTCTACATGGTCTCTGATGGTCTACGATGGTCCATTTTAACATTTATTTCAGTTGTGAAAGTGGTCTTATATTTATCAATGGCTTAAAGGTCTTAAATTTAACTTCATGAAACTTGCCGGTACTCTGCTAAACTAGGTGTTCTAGAATAAAATGAGTAGCATTCAAGTTAATAATGCAGTACCAGGTACTTTTAAGTTGTTTTTTTTAAGGCTGAAAAGCTGAACAAAGAAGATCGTAAACCTTGATCATCAATCATGTTTGACGTTGTTTTGTCATCGCCTGGTGTTCCAGATGATAAAAACCTGCCCAGTGTCCCTCCACTGCAGCTGAGTGTCCCCGCAGACTATCCAGACCAAAGCCCCTACTGGGCTGATGACGGAGAACAGTACGGTAAGAAACAACATTAATGTTATATTTATATATACGTTTCCATGGGTGGATTGACCCCACCCTGCGTATTCAATGATCAGGGAAACCCACAGGTACATGAACCACATACCTTAAACTGTAAACTGTGTCTGAACACTGTTTATCTGATCCACAACATGGATGATGATAATCTGTTTACCCTCAGGGTAGTCAAGTCACATCATCACAACATGCCTTACAGATCATCAAAGACCGTGTCCGTGTGTGTGTCTGTCCATGTCCATGTGTGTGTGTCCTGTCTGTGTGTGTGTCTGTGTGTCCTGTGTCCATGTGTGTGTGTCCGTGTGTGTGTGTGTGTCCATGTCCATGTGTGTGTGTCCGTGTGTGTGTGTGTGTGTCCATGTCCATGTGTGTGTGTCGTGTGTGTCCGTGTTCATGTGTGTGTCCCCGTGTGTGTGTGTGTGTGTGTGTCCATGTCCATGTGTGTGTGTGTCCGTTTGTGTCCGTGTTCATGTGTGTGTGTCCGTGTGTCCGTGTTCATGTGTGTGTGTCCGTGTGTAAAGAATGTAACTGCTGCCCAACATTCTGGCAATGACTGAACAGTAAATGTTTCTGAGACGGTCGTGGTCATTTCCTCCCATCTTCTCCTTGTCAGGTGCCAACACCTTCCTGCAGACTGTTCACAGGAACATGACGTCCAAGCTGCTGCAGCTCCCTGACAAACATTCAGTGACGGAGCTGCTGAACACCTGGGCACAGAGTGTGAGACAGGCCTGTCTCTCTGCCGCCTAGACACCTGGACTGAGCGCCTCACGGACAGCAAAAACCCTGATACACTGAAAATAAAAGAAACATCAAAGTCAACATTTCCATTCATATTTTGGACACTGATACGTCTTAGCCAGAGTGAAATACCATGAGTCAGCAGGTCGGGGTTCAATGTCTGGCTCAAGGACTCTTTGACAGACACATCGGCTATCACAGGGACCAAACCTGTCTGTAATGCAAGTAGAAACCCGTCATTCTGACATTGTTGACAACACCTATAAGCATTTTCAGCAACACCATGTCAAACAGTAGTAGCACCATCCAGCACACATCAACGCAGGTCTGCAGGTACTTCTTTAGATCCCATGGCAATTCTTTTCAACGTCTGGCCAAGCTACAAAGTGAACATTGCTATAGCTCAGAAAAGCCGTCATCTCAAAAATGTCAAAGAGGAAAGATGACAGGAGCCCTTTGGGTGTCCTTAAACAACCACAGCTGCTCTTGTAGCCAGGGAATGTACTGGAAAGAAAGAAAAGAAATATTCAACCACAACTGTGTTCTCATGGCACAAAACATCCAAAGTCCAGGCCAGACCCTGAAGAAGGCACAGGCTTTTTTTTAAATGTCTTTATGACTTTCAAACCCGAGTGCCTGGACATTCATTTTTTATGCCACGAGAACACATGTATGGGCATAATATCTCCTGTCTTTTGATCATAACAAGGTACAGGCTCATCTCAAAATTCACCAGCCACTCTCACTACTAACAGCCAGCAAGATTTCTAGAGTAGAACAGGCCCTCCAGATCATGGCTGACTTCCTGCCACAGTGGCTGGTAGAGGAGGTAATCTGTCTTCAGTTGCAACCCTGGAAATGATGATGCACTCCAGCCTTGTAGCTTCGCCAGAAAGAGACAGTGCAACTATAAGGCTTCAAACTGGCCAAATTGGACAATGGGATACAAACGAAGGTAGATGACATCTGTCCTTAAGCCTCATCTCAATAACAGACCTTGCTGGTTACACCACAGTTCACTATGCAGTCTGGTGAAATGGTTAAAAAACATTTATTCTGTTTCATGTGCATCAGGCTTAGTTTGTTTCTGTTTATTAGTTTTTGATTGGAAAGAGAGCGGTGTTGTGATATTCTGTAAACCTGAAAGGGCTGACTTCAGATCTGTAATACTGGAAGAAAGAAATGAATAAGATTTGTACACTTGGGTTCTTAAAGCTTTGGATGTGTATATACTGTCTTTTTTGCTATCATAAATAAATACTTTTCTGTTCAACTGCTGTTCCTCTCAATAAAATGATCTTCACCGCCCTTCATTTTGGCAATCTTGAACAAAGAATATAAATACATGATATTCATATTGACTGTAAACTCACAAAGTCCCTGTGTAGTTCAGGGTGGGTAGATACATGGTATTGTAACACCATCTTCACAATTGCTTATTCCACTATGTATTGGACATGCATTCCATTTGGAGACTATTTTGATGGAATGAAACGCAACACCTGTCAACGAACCAGGGATGATGAACTTCCCCACAATAATTATGCAAAGACGTACAGATGTTTTATTCTTGTTCTCCGAATTTGGAATATCTGACAATAAAATGCCAGCCAATGTATTCACAGAGGGAGTTTGCCTGCAGGTGTTGTGGTTACAGGCGGGGGCGGAGTCTATTGTGGCCAGGGCCAATTACTTCCAGTGTGCGACTTGTGCAACCAGCAATGACAAAACACTGGACCATTGCTACACCATTATCAAGGGGTCGTATCAAGCCTTCCCATCCGGGCTTCGGGAGGTCAGACCACACAGTCCTTGATACTACTTCCGGGATACAGACAGCGCCTGAAAAGTGCGCTGCCCACCCTCAGGACTGCACAGATCTGAGGAGTCTGAGGAGACAGGACAGGCTAGTGGCAAGCATGGAAACGACTGACTGGAGTTATTTCAAATCCTCCACCAAGGACCTGAATGGATATGCCAAAGCTGTGGCTGATCACATCATGAACTGCATGAACAGCTGCATCCCAACCAGGAAGATTCAATCATTTCCCAATCAAAAACCCTGGATGAACAGAGTCATCACCAGCAAACAAAGGAAGGTCATCTGCTTTCAAGTCGGGACATAGAGCTCTACAGACGAAGCAGGACCATGTTGGAGAGCCAATACAAGGGAACGCACTCTAGGCGCATGTGGCAGGGTCTGCAGGTTATCACAGGCAACATGGTGAGGCCTGCGGAAATTTCCACAGCTGACACATCACCAGTTGGCACAGGCCAAGGCCACTCAACTCTCCAGCTATCTAAGACTGATGTGTGTTGTGCCTTTCGGAGAGTGAAAGCTTGTCCTGACGGGATACCAAAGCGGGTCATCAAAAGCTGTTTTCAATGCCTCTCTGTTACAGTGTGCCATCCCAGAGTGGGCTGGCACTCACACCGGTAGTCATGAAATGCCTGGAGAAACTGGTGAGAGCACACATCAACACCATCATTGTGGACTCTCTTGATCCACCTCAGTTTGCTTACAGAGCAGGGGCCTCGGAGCGGCAGGGCAACCAGACGCCTTGAGGAAGTGGAGCGGTCGGCCAGGTGTGTAGGGCTTGACCATAGCCTGGAAGTAGGAAGGAGCTGTTCCTTTCACTGCCCTAAAGGCTAGCACCAGAGTCTTAAACTGGATGCAAGCTGCTACAAGAACCCCGTGGAGAGAACGGAGAAGGGAGGTTGTGTGGGAGAATTTGAGAGGGGTGAACACCAGACGAGCTGCAGCTTTCTGAACTAGAGGTCTGATCGCAGACGCCGGGCACCAGCAAGGAGGGAGTTGCAGTAGTCCAGGCGGGAGATAGAGCCTGGATGAGCACCTGCACCGACTCGTCAGCAAATCCTCCAGATGTTGTAGAGGAGGAATTTACAGGAGCGTGTTACTGATGCGATGTTTGCAGATAACGACAGTTGGTCATCCAGGGTCACACCCAGATTCCTCGCAGTCTGAGTTGACGTCACCACAGCATTATCAATGGTGATGGATATGTCTTGGTGCGGACAACCCTTTCCCGGGAAGAAGACCATCTCAGTCTTGTTGAGGTTGAGCTTCAGGTGGTGCATCGACATCCACTCCGAGATGTCTGCCAGGCATGCAGCAATGCATGCCTCCACTTGTATGTCAAAGGGGGGAATGACAAGATCAGTTGGGTGTCGTCGGCATAGCAGGTAGTAGAAGTGAGAGTGAATAACAGAGCCAAGAGACATTTTGTAAGAGTAGAAAAAAAGAGGACCCAGAACTGAACCTTGTGGAACCCCAGTAGTCAGCTTGCATGGTTCTGACACAGACCCTCTCAGCGTCACCTGGTAGGAGCGACCCGTCAGGTAGGATGCAAACAGGGAGAGTGCAGAGCCTGAGACACCCATCCCATCAAGGGTAGAGAGGAGGATCTGGTGGTTCACAGTGTCGAACGCTGCAGACAGGTCCAGGAGTATCAGGACAGAGGAGAGAGAGTTCGCTCTAGTGGTGCGAAGCGACTCCGTCACTGCCAGGATGGGAAAGGAAGAAGGAAGAAAAGGAAGGGGTTTTCTGGGGAGAAAAGAAAGAAAGAAAGAAGAAAAGGAAGAAGGAACAAAAGGGAGGGGTTTTCTGGTTTTTTTTTGCAGTCACTGATATGCAAATTATAACACCTAAGATGCCAACTCTGAGTTAATAACCAATGAGGGATGAAAGAATGATCATACGATAGGAGAGGGAGGAGTGCAGTTTTAGAAAGGATAAAGAGATGAGACCAGGAAGGTCCAGAGGATTTCACAACAACTGCTTCACTGAGAACAACACCTAAGACGGAGGCAACAAGCTAAGGCTTTGATACAACCAATGCCGAAAGACTTTGTGCATTCAGCTGAAACTCAGACTCCAAGCTAAAACGTAGACTTCAAACCTGCTGTCACTCTACCTGAAGAGTCAAGTCACCATTTGGCAGAACAACGTCCTCCCACCTAGGGGTTACCAACTGCCTCATCGGAGGCTATCCCACGTTGAGAGATAATCCCAGCCTGGGATTCTTCTACAGACCGGCAGACAATCTCAGCAGGTAAGGATTGATAAAGGAGTGCAGTACAGATTAGATACCTATATTATTCTCCCTCTTGGTGATTTTTGTATTTTATTTGTGAGCTATTTCTGTTTTTTTCTTTTAATACAATAAAATATCTTGATTATCCATTTTAAATACTAAAAAATGCAGTTGTGAATGAGACGTGAGGCGCTTTGGATAAAAACCACCTCCCATATGTTATTTTTGTGTGTTGTAGCGCCACATAGCACTGGGGAAACTTCAACACCAAACTACTGTGTCAGTCAAACAAGCCTCTGACCGCTTTGACCCTGAAAACCAGAAGATGGGTTCCTCAATGAGTGAAGAGGAGAGGAGAGAGAAAGTCCAGGAATATTTGGATGAGTTTGTGAAGAAACTCGATGAGGGTCCAGATATGAAAATCGATCCAACCATCCTGAAGTTCTGCGGTGTTGGATATTTGGAGAACCTCAAGCAATACTACGAGATGAGGAAACTGGAACTAGGCGACCACCCTCAAGAATGGATCAAGAGCCTTGTAGAGAAGCTGGCTGCTCTAACTTCAGTTCCTGAAGTGTCGGGCCTTCTGGCTCTGGCCATTGCCGTCATCATCGACATAGCTTCAGCCACTCCTGCTGAGCAGAGCACAAAGGATGCTCTCCGTTGTGTGTTTGCTGAGGAGAAGGCCTCTGAGGTCTGGGACCAAATCAATGAGTGCATCAAGAGATGCATGATGAACATCAACAACAGAGCCGGGCTGCAGAGCGACATCAAGCGGATCGAGGAACAACTGAGCTTCGCGCTTACAAAGCTGAAAGACTCCATGGTGAGGGACGGGGAGATGACTCCACAGGCTCTGAAGGCCTGGGTGAACGGAGCAGCTTTCCACATCCAGATGCTGATTCACTTGGTTGAATCAGGGAGGCTTCAATCCTGCGACCCTGTGGAGAGTCTTCTGGCGACATACCAGAGTGACCTGGATATGCTGTTCACTGAACACAAGGCGCTGACACGAAAGCACTGTCGTTTATCAATCTTGCCCACTTTCATCCCTGGTCTTGTTCCATTTTGGCTTTTTAATACCGAGGAGGATAAAGTACATTTCATTAACCCCCTTCCCTCAGAAGATGAATATTTTGAGGCTTATTATGTTCACAGGTTCTCCAGCCAGAAAGATGAGATTCAGAAACACTTCACTGAAGTCAAGGAGAACCTGCCGAGGCTGGTTGGCCAAAGAGGTTCTTTTACTGTGGACTGATAGAGAATGACAAACATCAACAGAGATGATTGATGTTGGATTTGAATCAAGCTCCAAAAGAGTTTTTTTTTTTCAAACTTTGTTTATCCAGGGGAAGATTCTGCTGTTAAAGGGGCAACAAGTACAGCTTTTGGTTAAAAACATTTATTCTGTTTCATGTGCATCAGGCTTAGTTTGTTTCTGTTTATTAGTTTTTGATTGGAAAGAGAGCGGTGTTGTGATAGTCTGTAAACCTGAAAGGGCTGACTTCAGATCTGTAATACTGGAGGAAAGAAATGAATAAGATTTGTACACTTGGGTTCTTAAAGCTTTGGATGTGTATATACTGTCTTTTTTGCTATAATCAAATACTTATCAAATACTTTTCTGTTCAACTGCTGTTCCTCTCAATAAAATGATCTTCACCGCCCTTCATTTTGGCAATCTTGAACAAAGAATATAAATACATGATATTCATATTGACTGTAAACTTCATAGTTCACACTCAGTTGTGAGTGAGAATTATTTTTCCTGGCCATGATTACATCCAGTCTTCAGGTGGTTGAATATACTTGTTGATATAGTTTTCTTTTTTAAATAAAAGAAGTGTACTATATTAAAAACCAGGAGAAAAAATGCAGTAAAGATAAAAAACATGCATGTGGCTTATAAACTGCAGTCTGTGTTTTCTCTCCAGTGAGCCTTCAATAATCATCAACAACATATTTAAATAATGTATTTTCTCGGAGATTTTTTTAAAGGACGTTTTTTTATTTTATTTCTGTACACCCAGTTTCCTCTATTGGACAAGTCCCGTGTTCTTGCTTGCCCCGCATTTCTTCAGTCTGCTCTGCTGTGACTGTGCAGGACAGGATTGGTGTCGGAGGGATGAAGGGTTAAAAAAAAAAAAAAAAGTTGTAGCACCCCCCCAAATAAATGAGCCAATAAATAAAAAGTGTTTGGTAAATACTTTAAAACAACATCAGGAAACGACAGCGACCAACTAAACTGTAATCCGTTACTTCTCCGCGTGAATAAAATGAAAACGAAACTGTGGAAAATGGAAGAATAACCAGCGACATCCTCCATCCTCCACCACAGACGGCCAGGTAGCAGGAAGTCTGATCGGTAACGTCTGATCGGTAACGTCTGATCGGTAACGTCCTGCAGCAGAAGATCATCCTGGAGAAACATTAAGGCAACACTGCTGTCGTATCTGGGGGTTGGAAGGTAATGGTGAGAGATGGCGCGGTTTTTTTGCACCTTGCTTTTAAATGTCTCCTAATTTTAATTTCTCTCTATTTTATTGTAATCTTGGTTGTGTTTTTATCCTTTGTGGTTAGGGTTAGGCTTATTATTATTATTATTATTATTATTATTATTTAAGCTTTATCATTGGACATACATTTGATTCATTCAATACACCATACTGCGTAGTTCAATGGGTACAACAAGGCCCTAACGCTGCCAGGACCACTGCCAATGCGGACACCCATGTTAGGAAAGCTAGTTCCGCTACGTACATTGAAAATCCATTCATTCTTATGGGAGACAATTTTAATGGACAACGCCACGCCCCCTTGTGGACAGTGGCGGATCCGTTGGAAACATCCAACTTGCTCTTTGTTTCCAGTCCGTAGTTGTATTCTTGACTAGATTTGTGAGCTGTTTCTGTTTTTTCTTTTCTTTTGATACAATAAAATATCTTGATTATCCATTTTAAATACTAAAAACTGGTCCGGTATTCCGACTGGCTGGGGGCCACGTTGCATTGGAGATGACGTCTGTAGAATGTGATGGATTTAGTGAGGCTTTAGGTGATATAAAAACCACCTCCCATATGTTATTTTTGTGTGTTGCAGCGCCACAGAGCACTGGGGAAACTTCAACACCAAACTACTGTGTCAGTCAAACAAGCCTCTGATCGCTTTGACCCTGAAAACCAGAAGATGGGTTTCTTAATGAGTGAAGAGGAGAGGAGAGAGAAAGTCCAGAAATGTTTGGATGAGTTTGTGAAGGAACTCGATGAGGGTCCAGATATGAAAATCGATCCAACCATCCTGAAGTTCTGCGGTGTTGGATATTTGGAGAACCTCAAGCAAGACTACGAGATGAGGAAACTAGGCAACCACCCTCAAGAATGGATCAAGAGCCTTGTAGAGAAGCTGGCTGCTCTAACTTCAGTTCCTGAAGTGTCGGGCCTTCTGGCTCTGGCCATTGCCGTCATCATCGACATAGCTTCAGCCACTCCTGCTGAGCAGAGCACAAAGGATGCTCTCCGTTGTGTGTTTGCTGAGGAGAAGGCCTCTGAGGTCTGGGACCAAATCGATGAGTGCATCAAGAGATGCATGATGAACATCAACAACAGAGCCGGGCTGCAGAGCGACATCAAGCGGATCGAGGAACAACTGAGCCTCGCGCTTACAAAGCTGAAGAACTCCATGGTGAGGGACGGGGAGATGACTCCACGGGCTCTGAAGGCCTGGGTGAACGGAGCAGCTTTCCACATCCAGATGATGATTCACTTGGTTGAATCAGGGGGGGATCGAACCTGCGACCCTGTGGAGAGACTCCTGGCCACATACCAGAGTGACCTGGATAAGCTGTTTGATGAACACAAGGCGCTGACACAAAAGCACTGTTGTGTAACATACCGAAGAGCATAAAGTATATTACATTGACCGCCTTCCCTCAGCAGCAGAATATTTTGAGGCTTATTATGTTCACAGGTTCTCCAGCCAGAAAGATGAGATTCAGAAACACTTCACTGAAGTCAAGGAGAACCTGCCGAGGCTCGTTGGCCAAAGAGGTTCTTTTACTGTGGACTGAGAGAGAATGACAAACATCAACAGAGATGATTGATGTTGGATTTGAATCGATCTGCAGTTATTTATCCAGGGGAAGATTCTGCTGTTAAAGGGGCAATTCCTAAGATAGCACAGCATGACTAGAATAAATCTGCAGGTCGTTGCTCGCTGAGAAACTCACTCCGGTGTAGGTGTAGATTAGTCCTAACAATGTTGTTGCAATGCCTACTGATCGCCGATAGAGGTCGATAAAAATCATTGGTCGCTTAATGCCCTTTAAAGCGTCGTCTTCTTCTTCATGCTTGGAAATACAACAATGTACTTGAGCTGTCTTCATCTCTTCTCAACATTAGGCTACTGGCTAGATAGTTAATGTTAGCAACTGAACTGTATATATATACACAGTATATACTACATACCGACATAGAAGCACTGCTCATACAACAATGTGATTTATCATAAATTGAGTATGTGTTGTCATACAGTGCTTAAAAGATCTAGCTGTGTATATACATGAACCTGCGATGAAGATCTGGTGTGATGCCATGTGAACTTCATCAGAATACAGAGGAGGATCGTGGGAATCGTTTGCGGCTAAGATGTCAAGATTCATAGTTATGCTTAAATGTTTCACAGTAATAAAGATTTCACTTGCTTAAAAGTGACTTGACTTATTTTTTGTCTTCATATCAAATACCTACTTCAAATATCTTTATCAGTATCTCAATATTTCATCCAATTATTACACTGTAGATTTAGAAAATGTTACAGCAGACATATTTGACTTTGCTGTGACATTTTTGATGTTTTTGTCTGCAGTTGTAAGTCAGACCCTTCCTCTCCAGCTCCTTGTTTAACCACCTCCTCTCAGTCTGTCTGTATGATCTGTGAAGTTGTGCAAATATTTAAGCTGCTGCAGCCAAGAAACCTTTATTATTTCTGTTTCTACTTCTGTTGTGTGGTGATAAAAGACTTGATATTTCATCTCTGAACCAAAATAATGAGTAATGCTCCCACAAAGCAGCTTCAGGTATGACACCAAAACAAGTAACAAAAGATTTAAACAAGAAATGTTTTTGAATGGTTTACATTTTTATCGATCCAATTAAATCCAGATAGAATTGAATATAAAAGGTAAAAATAAAAGGCAAGCCAAATGAAATCAGCTCTAGAGAAGAAAAAGTATCATAGTTTACCCACCTTTTTATTTACCACTACATCACTGAATATAAGAGACTTGCTGAAGAAAGCACACTAATAATAAAGAAATAAATACAAGAATATAAGTGTGCTTCACTGAAAACAAACGTAACGAGTCTACGTTCAACGGAACTGCGTAACAAGAACTCCCCCACAATTCCTTGCGTTCTTCCGGTTCCAACATTCCGATTCCTAAGATGGCGGACCGGCGGCGAAGGAGGAGGCGCGCGTCCCAGGACAGCGAGGAGGACGACGAGTCCGGTTCGGGTTCAGAGAGCGGGAGGTCGGGCTCCCCGGCCACCAAGGGTCGAGGGAAGGACCCCGAACCAGCGGAGGCGGTAGTGGCTCGGACTGCGGCGAAAAGCGACGCGGAGTCCGAGTGTGTAAGTGTCCGCTGGGGCGCGAGCTTGCTAAGCTGGTGGCTCCATTGCTCGTGCGGCTGAGGCTCCTTCTTGTCAACTTTGCCGGCTGTTTTGCCTAAGACAGTTGTTACTAACCAGCCAGTTAGCTAGCTAGGTAGTCATTTTCACACATAGCCGGCAACGAGGCGTTAGGAAGTATTCAGGTAGGTTTTTGTTTAGCAGTTAGCCGCTAGCTAGGCCACGCTACATCTCCATCATGTGAGTTTGCCACGTCCAGCGCACGTTACTCATAAATCACGGAACCAACATTAGGATGTGAGAACTGATAATATACCCTCGCAAGCCAAAGGCTGTATGTGATCCATGATACATCCCGCATAAACGTTGTAGGCTTCGGACAGAGATGCAGGATCAATCGATAGTCTGGTTGTGAGAGTAGGGGAGAGGTTGACTTGCCAGCCAGTCGGTCGTCGCTTAGTTCGGCTGCACTTTGGTTCGTCTATGCTGCTAAACTCGACGTTAACAAAAAGAAAATCCCCGTTGTGATGAACGTCTCGCAGGAGCTGGTGTGGGTCGGTATGGCTGCCACAGTGACTGCGCGCCAGGTCAACGACTGGCCCCCCCCTGGCCTTGAGCGAGGCGGCAAGCTGTGGTTAACGGTCTTTTAAACTTTAACCGACAGATTCAGTCAGTTATGTCCGTGTTGTGCTGACCGCACCCTCGCTGTTTGATACGAACCCCCTCGCGTTTAAAACGGCGAGAGGTCGGGACGTTTCCCTCTGGTCACTCGGCTTTTACTTCTTTGTAATAAATTGCTCGTCCAGTTTTGAGACTTTTTACTGTTGGTTTCGTTTGGCAACGTTAGCTAGTATTCTTTTAGAGTATGAAGCTATTCAGGCTTTACTCAGTTAAGTGGTATAACCCCCTTTTCAAGCCTTGTTTTGGTGCTTTGGTGTGTTTCCTGTTACATCACCACACGGCCATCTTGTTAGGCAAACAGTGAGTGTCTGTAATCAAATGTGAACAGGCTGTGACCTGTATTTTTAAAGAATATTTGTAGAAAATGTTCATGCTGGCAGCAACTTGATGTGTCTCTATTTTGACCGATTGTGGCGGCGAGAGGCTCTGCTTCATGCAGTGCCGAGGTTTAAAACAGGCAGATCATGTCGTCTTTTACTGCTCTGGTATGGCCTGTGGTAACTCGTTAACTAACGAGACAGTATTATGTAACATTCATCTAAAATAATCATAACTCAAGAAAATGACTTCAGAGCTCACCATCGACCCAAAAATGGATGCAGCTGCATCATTCTTGAGATGTTTATTACTGTTGTCTCTCAAATAAAAGTTGATAACTGGGAATCGTTGACTGGCTGGAATCAACTTCTCGTCCATTTCCAGGTGGACTTGTTGTTCACAAAGCTCGGCCGACGTCAGCTGTGGGTTTCTCGGCCGACAGGCTTGTTGGGCGTCCACACATCGCTCACAGTGTGACATGTTAACACGCCGCAGTCACAACGTGTGGAGACGTTCATTCAGCTTCAACCGTCGCTTGTCAAAAAGTCCGTCAGCTTGATCATAAACACTGGGAGCGTTTTCTCTGCTAACAGTGAAACGTGTAATGATTTGACAGCTACAGGACGCCGTGCACGTCTCCAGTGACGGCGGCGTCTCAAATGGATTTAGAAATAAACCGGTGGCCAGCGAGGAGCGACGTGTTTGACTAGTAACAGGGTTACTTCTCTAACCAACATTTGGTTAGAGAAGAGGGTTTGTGACTGGAAGGTTTCTGGTTTGAGTTTCTGGACTGGCTGGAAAATCTGGGCTCTGCTCTGCAGTCCCTCAGCAACTACTGTCAAAGTGCCCTTGAGCAAGACACCCGACTAGGGCTGCGCTACACGGACACCAAACTAACATCATAAGAGTATTTAGATGTGCTGATATTTGCTAACGTGTAAAATCACATAGTTTGTAATGCAGCCATGGTTTGGTAGTAATGGGCATTTCTTTCTCTCTGTGTTTGCAGGAGAGTGAAGACGGGGTGGGAGAAGGTGAGCTGGTTCTACGAGGAATATCAAAACTAATACAAATATTTACTGATTATTTGTTTGGTTGTTTCACTGACGAGGTTTTAGGCTCCAACACTTCATCTCTACTGTAGAGGGACACTCAAACAAATAAACTCTCTGTCTGTCTCTCTCTCTCTGTTTGTTTGTCTCTCTCTGTTTGTTTGTCTCTCTCTGTCTGTCTGTCTCTCTGTGTCTGTCTGTCTCTCTCTCTGTCTGTCTGTCTCTCTGTTTGTTTGTCTCTCTCTCTCTGTCTCTGTCTCTCTCTCTCTCTCTCTCTCTCTCTCTCTCTCTGTTTGTCTCTCTGTCTCTCTCTCTCTGTTTGTCTGTCTCTGTTTGTCTCTCTGTTTGTCTGTCTCTGTCTGTCTCTCTGTTTGTCTCTGTCTGTCTCTCTCTGTCTCTCTCTCTCTGTTTGTCTCTGTCTGTCTCTCCGTCTGTCTCTCTCTGTCTGTCTCTCTGTTTGTCTCTGTCTGTCTCGTCTGTCTCTGTTTGTCTCTGTCTGTCTCTCCGTCTGTCTGTCTCCCTCCCCAGCCGTCCTGTCTGACTATGAAAGTGCGGATCCTGAGGAAAATGGTTCCCACTCTGAGGTAAACCAGCTGAATGAATGAAACCTTTGAAATACGTCCCACATATTAATACACGACAGAATAAGAGTATCAAGCCGTTGTGCTTTCCTTTTATTTTAAGTGTGTCTTCTCCACCGCGGTGCTTTGGCGCCCCCTAGCGGAGAGATGTGGTTATAACATCCTGTCCATTCGGGGTCATTTCCCTATAATGAGAGCCAGATGACATTATTAGTAATAATTATATTAGTGGCATCATTAGGGTGTCTGCAAGTTTCATGTTGTTGAACTGAAGACGTCACTGCTGTATTTAACAGTATTCAAGGACTTTTGAGGCTTTGAGTGGGGCAATAACATTCAAGACATTTTAATACTTTTGTGAAATGATTTGGGAGACGAAGCGTTTCCCTCATTTATGGAGAAAATGGCTCATAAATAAAGTCTTTATTGTGTCAAACCTCATCATTTTTAAACTGCTGTTTTATTTTTTGTTTGGTTTATTTAAAGTTATCACCTGTTCCTCTCTTCACTGTTGCCCAGGCAGGGGAGGAGGAAGAGGAGGGAGAGCACGTAAGCGACGAAGAGGCCCCAGCAGCGGCCAGCGAGCCCCAACCCTCCGCCGCCGAAGGCCCTACTCAAGGAGAGGAGGAGGAGGAGCAGCAGCAGCAGCAGCAGGAGGAGGAAGAGGAAGAGGAGGAGGGAGGAAAGAGCAAAGAGGAGGGCAAGGCAGACGAGAAAGGAAACCTAGCCGGAGAGAGGCAGAGTGGAGATGGACAGGTGAGACACCGTCGCAGAAACGATGCAACAAGCAGCCATTTTCTACCGCTTCAGGCTGCGTGGTCGCTTCTTTTACACCATAAAGAACCCCTTGCTGTCGGCTCCCACCAATCCCCCATGCTGCCCCCTCAACATGGAGTCAACATCTTAATCCACGCTGTTTTCATAGCATCACTCCTCCACATTTTTCAGCGGTCCATTCATGCTGCAAACATCCCTTTCCACCTCGTCCCAAAAGTCTCGGCTGGGTTGAGACGTGTTCCTGGCAGCCATCTTGAGACGCTGCTGGACGTATCCGCTTTACTTTTACTTGACTGTGGCCATGAACAGATGCATGTTGGGGTACGGTGTGGCGTGCAGACGATGGTCCATTGGTACTCGGGGACATACTGAGAACACACAGCCCACACCATTACCCAACCACCAGCCTGTACCGTCGACAGGAGGCAGCTTGCATCCATGTTGTTTATGCCAAATGCTCAACCTGTCGTTAGCGCGCCGCAACAGAAACCGGGACCGGAAAAAGACTGGAACTATATCAATAATTTTATCAGGCAATCCTGCATTTTCGTGAAATCGTGAACTCGTATTGCTCACAAACGCATCATTCACAAAAAGATCATCTTGCCAGTGAGTGGTTGGTAGTGGCACTAACCGTATATCCTCTTCCAATGAAAACACACAGGAGTCTACGGATGATCCTGAGACCAAGTCGGGAGGAAAACCTGGTCAGAAGCTCGACGACGACGAGGACCGGAAGAACCCGGCCTACATCCCCAGGAAAGGCCTGTTCTTCGAACACGACGTCAGAGGACACGCCCAGGAAGAGGAGAGGTATGGATGCACGTTGGACCGACACGTCAGTTATCCGATATGTTAAGTCGGCCAGTCGGTGTCGTTGACCGTAGCTACAGAAAAACATGCAATAACATATTTTATAATCTTCATTTAAAGGCAGGGATGAATCCCAGTGGGAACCCTGCCTCAAAGGAAAAACACCAATAATAAACTAAACTAAAAAATCTGTCTCTCTCTTTTGCCATGTCTGTCTCTCGGCCTGTCTCTCTCTCTCTCTCTCGGTCTCAGACCCAAAGGTCGCAACAGGAAGCTGTGGAAGGACGAGGGTCGCTGGGAGCACGACAAGTTCCGGGAGGAGGAGCAGGCGCCGAAGAGCCGGGAGGAGCTTATTGCCCTATATGGTTATGACATCCGCAACGGGGGCGGGGCTGGAGACAGGCAGTACAGACAGCGCAGACCCAGGTGAGACCCGAGTCAAGTTTGGTTGCACACGCTGAACCTTCCCTGAACCTCGGGGTGTTGGAAAACCTCCGAGTGGCGTCCAGTCAGGTCTGGAAGTTCTGGATGGCGAAGCTTATAGATGATGTTACTGCTATTGATTTTGGTGTCTGAAATACACCCGATCATCCGGTGATGGTTTTGGATTATTTGCTGCTGGTGGTTTGGTCAAGTAGGGCCCAGACATGTGACCACAGTGCATCTGTGTGTCAGAGTGAGAGCCTGACTGAGGGCATGAGATCGACAGGAGGAGTCGCCAAATATTTGAACCATCGAAGGGGTCGCACTTACAAAACTCCTGCTATAAACACACAGATGGAATCAGCTCTTCTGTCAAACATCAGGATCATCAGTTTCAACATCCGGTTTTGCAGAATCGATACTGAATCAGAAATAAAATTGCGATATTTTGGTGTATGTTTTTTTTATACACAGAAACTAAGTTTGTTTAACTGACTGTCTCTCTCTCTCCCCCTCACCCCCCTACCCTCCCCTCCCTCCCCCCCTAGACACAGTACATCTCCCAGCAGAGACAAGCGCTGGAGAGAGGGAGGAGGAGGAGGAGAGAGGCCGATCCGCTCCTGGCAAAGTGGAGGAGGTCTAAACCGCGGAGGCGCTCCTCCACCTTCATCCACCCATCCCTCCTCTTCCTCCCCCTCTTCTCTCCCTCCCTCTTCTCAACGTAACAGCAGCCTTTCCAACAGACCCCCTCCCTCCCACCACGCCGTGCCCAGCCGCAGCTTCCAGAGCAGCAGGCCCTCTCAGCAGAATCATGCGCACCTCCCGCCACAGTCCCAGTACAGGAACAATGAATCAAACGCACCTCATCATCCCAGAGAAAGACAGGGCCCTAAGACTCTGTCAGAGCCTCACAGCCACCGGCAAGGCTTCTCATTGGCTGAAGGAGATAGGGGTGTGGCCAGTAGGGGAGGACGCATCGGCGGAGGAAGGGGTGGTCCTTCGGTGGTTGTCGAGGAGATCACCAGTAACCAAGGCAGCGTGGAAGAAGAGGAGTCGGGCGTGACGACAGTGACGTCGTCGCAACAGGGTGGTTACCAGTCCACATCGCCAAGGCGACAACAACAAGAACGGGGAAGTGCCGAGCGATCCGCTTCTGGATTGGCTGACCCCTCCCCTCAGTCGTTGCCGGCGACCAATCGGGAAGCCTCCCCTCCCACCGAGCGCCCCGTGGAGCGCAAGTCGTACTCGCTGGCTCGCAGGACTCGCTCGCGGCCCGCCGACTTGGGCAGCAAGCAGCCGTCTGTGGAGGAGTCGGCGGCAGGGAGCGCCTCCTCCCCTGGGGTCGCGGGAGGTAAGGGCTGGGCAGGAGGCGAAGGGTTGAGCCAGGGAGGAGGAGGTAGCGGCGGAGGAGGAACCGGCGGAGGAGGAGGAAGTACCGGCGGAGGAGGAGGAAGTACCGGCGGAGGAGGAACCGGCGGAGGAGGAGGAAGTACCGGCGGAGGAGGAACCGGCGGAGGAGGAAGTGGAGGAGGAACCGGCGGAGGACTGACAGGGTTGGATCAGGATATGGCCAGGATGAGTCTGGCCGGGCAGAACTGGACCCAGAACCCGACGTCCTTCATCCGGTCTGAGATGAGAGGTGAGTGGGACGATCGTTTCATTTCATCTGTTTTCACACCCTGTTGGTTCAGAGCGGTCCTGTCAGCCCGGTGGGTTTGTTTGGGCGTGACGACACCGCAACCTCAGGATGAACAAGGAGCCAAATGAGAGTTTGAAATCTGAATGGTCCCTGTGATTGAACTTTAATGATCCATTTGGGGAAATTGGGTTGTTGCAGCAGAAAATAGTAATAAGATACAGAAAAAAAAATGTATATATAAAAACCTTTTGACTAATTTGCTTTTTTTCAAAACCCAGGAAGAGGAATTCCCTGTGCACTATATGTTGATCTATTCTAATAAAAGGAAAGGTTTATATTGATGACACGTTTTTCAACTGTACTTCTGTCTACAGTCTGAATCCTATATAATGTAGATCAGCACTATTCAGCCAAACACGACAGCAGCTCCTTGTTAGTTCCCTCTTCTCTGCTTGAAGGTGCTACTCGGTGTTTCAGTCAGTTGGAATGAAAACTCTCGGCCTTCCCGGCACATGGTTGAGTTATTGAACCAGATCGTGAGCTTCAGAAAGAAAGTCTTAGAAAGCGTTGAGGGGCCCCGTGATTCAGACCACAGCAAAAGTTGTCTTTGTGTCAGACACATTTTGAAGCCAAAAAGAAAGAGATGGACTTGTCGATATTGTAATACACCAACTAATGGTCATACAACCGGAACCGGCTCCTTCCTGTGAATGTCCAGTGACGCTTGCTGGGTGTGGAAATGGATGAAGACAGTTCAGTTGTAGAGGCTTGATGTTGTGGTCTCGTGGTGCGTTGTTCTTCCGTTGAGAAACGAGTCCCGTCATTCAGACCTTATTCTACAGTTGTTGACGTCTTCATGTTTTTCCAAATGCCAAATTGGTCTCATGCTTCTTGAAGTTGATGGAACTGGCAGACATCCTGAGTATGGAGCGTCATGACGCCTGTGAACGTTGAGTGGACATTCACCCTTAAACATGGTTGAGACGGCAGAAACGTCTGGGAGGTCGAGGTCGGTTACGCCGGCAACACACAGGACGCGGAAAGAAAAGGAAGCGCCGCGATCGGTGCCGAATGAGCAAGAAGGAGTTTGGTTGTTCACACCGGCACCGAACGGCGCCGATCTCCGCTGGTTTTCTCAATGTAGGGGTTTGGTCTCTCTCGCTCTCGCTCTCTGTTTAGACACAGACGGTAAAAGTTTAGACACAACTCAGAAATATCATCAATCAGGGTGTTTTATTTTGAAATTTGTTATATTTTGGAAATTGACCGGGTGCTCTATGCCGTTCCTGTGTCTGACTTCCTGCCCAGCTTGACACATTCGCTCACGAATCGAGAAAATCTTAGACCTGACGCCGAAACGGTCAGCGAATTTTCGTCGGCATTCCGCGTCCGGTGTCCCCCGGCGTTACCCTGCAGAACATCTAAAGCCTCTTTTGAGCTGAACGAGGTCCAACCATTCGATCACACCAAGCCTTCAGTATTTATTCCATGAATCGCTATTTATTGCATTATTTCTGCCTCAAGCAAACATGCAAACTTTTTTTTTGCAACATTGAGGAATTTAAGGGAGAGAGAGAGAAACATTCAGAGAGAAACATTCAGAGAGAAACATTCAGTTATTGAACTTCACGGTTTTCCATTCAGGTTTTCCGGTCCAACACATCCATAATAATTCACTTAAAAATGGATGGAAATGCTCTGTTTCTCCTCCTGTCGGTCAAATGGTAAAACTAAATGTTTCTGTCCGTCTAACCTCTCTCCCCTCTCTCTCCCCCTCCCTCCCCCAGGCCTCCCCAACCCCATGCACATACCTGGCGGCCCTCCCCAGTTTTCTGGCATGGAGGAGATGGGGGTGGGGGCCAACCGGGCCAAGCGCTACTCCTCCCAGCGCCAGAGGGCGGTGCCCGAGCCAGCACCACCCATGCACCTCGGGGTGATGGAGGGACACTACTACGAACCCAGTGAGTTGATGTCGTAGCAGAAGAGTAATAGGATACAACCAAAAACGGGATATAAGTGTAATGGGGGTTTTGCAGTGTAGTGTTGTTGCAATTCCAACTGGTTGCCAGTAGAGGTCAGTAAAGGTCACATCACTGTATTTCAGACATGGTAACTAATAGTTTTTAAGCATCGGTTTCTGTGATGTTTTGGTTACAGTCCTAATAAATGTGTCTCTGTCTCTCAGTGTCGTACCAGGGACCAATCTATGCCCACGGGGAGAGCGCCGCCCCCATCCCGCCCCAAGGCATGCTGGTCCAGCCTGAGATGCACATCCCCCACCCTGGTGTGTGTGTGTGTGTGTGTGTGTGTGTGTGTGTGTGTGTGTGTGTGGATATGGTCTCTTGTATTGAGCTTTTTAAAGTATGACTCTGGTGTGTTTGGCTCAATATGAGAGCGTTTCTTGTGTAACGTGACTCGGTTTGGTCGCCTCGCCTCATAGAGAATAACCAACGGTACGCGTCTCTTTGCTCCTCCCCCAGGTCTCCATCCGCACCAATCAGGCGCCCCTATGGCTAGCCCCGCCATCTACGGAGGCCCGCCTGTTTCTCTGTCGCCAGGACAACCACAGCAACTGTTGCCACCGCCTTTCTATCCTCCTCCAGGGGTCATGACCTTCCCCTACCCAGCCATGTACCCTAATCCACAGGTACCATGCAGGGGGTCCAGTAGTAGAAAGTCTTAAGACATGTGGTTTCTTGTTAAATGAGTCCAGTCAGGTAGACCATTTTCTGACAATCTGGACTAGTTTTCATTTTGACCTTTTTTTTTTTCTCAATGTGAAATTGGTGTAATATTTCATTCTAACTGGAAATGACGTCTTAAAATGATGCAGAGGATTTTCTGCTTGCTAGGTGGTACATGTGGACCCTGATATAAGGAAGTGAAATGTGTACTATTGTGAAAACTGAATTAGACGTCATTTCCACGAATGAGCTGTACGGTTTGTACTCACTCTCTCTCTCTCTCTCTCTGCCTCGGTCGCCCCAGGCCCAGTCCCAGGTATACGGCGGCGTCACATACTACGACACCATGCAGCAGCAGGCCCAGCCCAAACCCTCGCCCCCCCCGCCGCTCCTCCCAGCCCGTCACCGTCAAGGCCCCCCCTCCAGAGGTGCCCTTCGCCTCAGAGTGACCTCCCCCCCCTCCCCCTTCCCTCACCCCCTGACCTCTCCACCCAGTCTCACCCACAGCCAACTACCACAGGTGAGTTGAGTTCTCTCTCTCTCCCTAAATGCACGTTTGAATCTTTCCATGTTTCTTCTTGTTGCTTGTGACAGAAACATGCAGCTGATTGTTCCTTTCCTCTGCCTCCCCAGGAGCAGGGTGGGAGGGTCGGTGAGGAGCTGTGACCGTAACAACGATACCGTCAAGGAGGGGAGGGATGATGGGAGCGCGGGGGGGAGGAGGAGGAGGTCGACCCACAGCATCACTGGTGGAATATTTTGTTTCCCCCCATTTTTCTATTTTTGTTTTGTCTTTTCAACCTAGTAGCAGTTAGTCGGGTCGGCGGTGTTGTAGACGAGTCCAACGAGAGAGACTGTCCCGTAACCACAAGGTCACAGGTTTGATCCCCAAACAGCTGGCGCGTCCTTGAGCAAGACGCCGACCCCCCACACCCCCCCGACCCCCCGACCTCCCGACCTGCTCATCCATTGCAAGTGGCTCCGGATAAAGAGCTAAATACTGTAAGCGTCTGACGAAACGTTGAGAAACCCTTTAGAACCACTCGGACGCGGTCGAGAGTCGGACGGGTGTTTGGCCTCACGCCGACGGCGGTGAACTCCAGTTTTCTACAAGTGCTACTGCTATGGCCTACCGGGTTGGTCGACGTCGAGAGAGCGAAGTTGTGAACGTCTGGTTTGGAGCATTATCGCTGTTTTTTTTTTTTGTTTGTTTCCACGGTTTGACTTTTTGGTTTTGTGTCGAGACAGTCGGACAGAATCCCAGAGACAGAAATTCACAGGCAATAGAAATGAAGTTGTTTTTTTTTCCCTCTAACTGACTGACTCGGTTGTCCAGCCATCACATTGCATCGCTTCACAACTGTACATGAGTTGAGTTTGTTAGGAGACGGTGGTTGTTTTGGTTACAGCCTTGTCGTGACTTTCTCCACAAGCCATTGATTATTTAAAAAAAAATAAAAATGGTGGGCGTTGAGGTGTCAAGAGTCAAAGACGAACATAAAAAGACAAGCAAATAAATGGCAACCGAATAGAAAAATGGAATTGAACGATAATGGGTATTGTTGTATATATCGTACATATATAAGACTCAACTACTGTCCCGGTTTTGTTTGTGCAGCAGATCGGTATAACGTTACAGATTCACGGCTGTCCTACTTGACCGATGGTGCTTCCTTGATGCCTCCGAGCTCCTGTCACGTTCTGGCTGGTCGGTTGGGATTCGCCCTCCGACCAGACGGGTGTTTGGGATCACACACCTCCGTTCGTCTCCATCCTTTCCTTCCAGCGAGATGTTATCGTTTAGTGAAACCGACTCCCAAAGGGGTCGAAAGTCTTTGTCATGTTTTGATCTCTTTAGTTTGGCCTGGCCCCTCAGAACCAATGAAACGGTCCCAGAGTTTCCAAGCCCCGCCCACTCGGTGGCCCCAAGGCGGACTCAAACATTGCCGTGTAGCATTTTATCATCAATAACTCATCACCGCGTTCATGTAGAGTTACGTCAGACTTGAAGAGAGGTAATCCCATAGTTGATCTGAGTCAGGAGATCTGGTCTTGTGCTTCCACCCATCAACACTTTTCATGAAAGTACATTCATTGCAATGCGTTCACTTTATGTCGCTTTAAAAAAAAGAAATTAATCTGCTCTTTCTTGCAGCAGCCATTTGGCATCCCCGATTAGCGGTGTAACGACTTCAGAGGGGTGAGGGGACGCGACTCGATGTACCGTGGAGAGGCGGGTTGCTGTATATAGAAATCTAGATGTGTATATAAAAGCTTGAGAGGAAGATGGAAACATATTGTAGTACTACTACTAGCGCTGCAGACCCGCTAGCTAACTCCTTACGGTCACCTTATGGAAACGTATCGGCAGGGACCTCGAATGTTCAGATCTTTAAGACGAGAAATGAATTGATGAGTATAATTTAGAGAAATAGCAGCAAACAAAAGAGCTTATTTGTTTTTAGTCTGTTTTTGTTTTTTCTTTCTTTTTTGCGCGTATTTCCTTTTCAAATGTCACTTTGTTTCATTTTAATACTAGAATGTTTTTTTTTTGTATTCCTGGGAGTGAAATGGCCTCCCTGTCAACTAACTGTACCTGATTTGTTTGAGTTGTTGCATGTTAACAGACCGTTGAGCATCCTCTAGACCCAACAACCCTCTGTACCATATAAACTGTTCACGTCAAACCACGTAATGTTAACCAGGAGGAGGAGGAGTGATGAAGGGCGGAATAGAAACGTTACTAAATCAACCGCAGCCTTTTCATCACATCCAGGGAAGGTTGACCTCATGATTTACCTTCCCCGCCACGTTTTGAACAAACCGCCTGCTGTATATTTCTTTGGTCGGTTTTAAACGCTGTTCTTGTAACCGCCCGCCGCAGAGGCAGAAATACAACAAGTGCTTGATTGAGCTTATTTTGTCTTTTTTTTACAGCGATTCAACTGTAGTTTCATTCCAGATCCACCAATTGACAAAGAAAACAAAATGGTTACTGGCACTGCTGTGAATTATTAGACAGTTATTAGACATCTTGAAACTGTAATTTACGAAATGAAACCAGAAATGTATATCTCCACATGTTGGGCCGGGGAGGGGATACAACACTGTTTTTTTAGTTTTTTTTTCCAAAAATGCAAGTATGTTTTGGAATGAAACCCCTCCCAAGGTCTGTCAGTGTTTTCACAATGCCTTAGATGAGCAGCGATGTTTTGTTTTTTTTGGTTTCCTTCAAAATTTCTTTTGATCGCCGCTCAGCTCCCATCCACTTCTAATCAACATCCCGTTCATCTCCAGTCTGCCCAGAGAAATCAAAGGTCTCCCTTAGTTCAACATGACCATCAGTATTCTACATTAAAAACAGTGAGAGGATGAAATGGCTGAAAGCGCCACCAGGTTGATTCTCCTCTCACCAGGATGTTGGCGTTTCAACCCTGACTGTTTCCTCACCGCGAGCGCGTAGAAATGTTTCGACAATTTCCAGGTGTAGAGTTTGTGTTTCCTCATTTCCACGTAAGATGAGATGAAGCCGGTGAAGATGTGACGGTGGTTTCCTGCTCACCCTGCCGACCTGGCGAGCGGCTCTTCTTCTCGCTGCCTTATTAAAGGGGAACCTTCTGCTGCAATTCACTTTCAAGTCAAAATGTGAAGATTAACTGCGATTCGTTCTCTTGCCTCGTTTGGTTTTGACTGTCCATCTGCTTGCGTTGAACGTGTAATATTTTAGGTTTTGAAGATAATCCACCGCCTGAATTGAAAGTGAGTTGACCCTGCTGCTGGTTCTGATGACATATCTGTTAACTGTTTGACCTTTGACCTGAGCTGACCAGACTGTGTTCACTGTGATGGCAGTGCTCGTTTGTTCGTTTCAATGTTATAATAATAATAATAATAATAATAATAATTGCAGCAACGGTGTTCTTTTCATTTGTTTGTGGAGAAAGTTTTGTCCAGACAGAGGAACAATAAAGAATATAGTAAAAGTATTCATTGGGCTCTGAGGTTTTCTTCCAGCAAACGGTTTCTATGTGGTTCCCAAGGGGGTGGAGCGGGTCGCCAGCAAAATCAGTAATCGTTTAAAGTTCTCAGGAATTCAAATTTTCTATTTGTATACATATACTATTAAAATTTGATTTAGTTTGAATGGTTGAAAGTTATTGAAGTTGACGCACCTTTTTCAGTTTCAGACCAGCTCCAGTGAATCCATCACAACTTGATCCTGATTGGCTCCTCTCACTAAAGACTTCCTGAAATCTGTCCTATCAGGACAATTTGCAGCGTTTGAACTGGAAAGCCTCCACTCAGCAGGTTGATCTCATGTGAATTAGAGGAGGTGGTGTTGTCGGCCAATCAGAGTCTAAGTATCTAATTCAGTCCCTGATTTGACCGTCAGAATGAAAACTATCTGGCAGGAACCAGCAGGGAACTCTTCTTTCATACACCGGTTCTACCAGCAGGTGGTGGTGTTGAGTTGAGGTTTCACAGTGTTTTATTTTATTCTGGGTCAGGGGTTTCCAAGGTGGGGGTTGGGGACTCCTGGAGGTCCCCATCAAAATCTGTACCAGTTTTATTGGCCAGGTAAGTTTGCACATACAAGGAATTTGTATGTCGGATGGTCACATAGGTCACATTTAACACAACACAAAATTGTAAAAGTATGATTTAAAAAAAATAACTAGAAAAGGTTAAATTTTCTGAAGATTTGTGTGCTTGCTTCAGCTTAAAAAAACATGTTAAAGTCAATTTAATCAGATACTGTGTTAAGAAATCGTAGTAGTTGAAGTAGTAGTAGTTGAAGTAGTAGCAGAAGTAGTGGTTTGTGTTTTCGATTCAGTCATCAGTAAACCACAAACTCAGTCTCTGGTCTGTGGACATTGTCAAAGTATTAGCAGAAGCAGTAATGGTAGAAGTAGCAGTAGATGTAGTAGCAGAAGTAGTAACAGCAGTAGTAGTAGCAAAAGTAGAAGCAGAAGTAGTAGTACTAGCAGTAGTAGCAGTAGCTGAAGTATTAGCAGAAATAGTAGAAGCATTTACAGCTGTAGTAGTAATAGTATTGAAAAATGTAATAGAAATCATAGTATTAAACATTGAAAGTATAAATAGTTATAATTATTTGTATAGAAACTTTCTCCATCAAATATTTGTAGACATATTTCATGTCCAGCTTTGTGTTTTCTATTCATTTATCCAACAGTAAACCACAAACTGAGTCTGTGGACATTGTGAAAGACAGCCAGGGTCACATTTGTCTCCATCTAGTGGCTTGTAGACACAGAGCCGTTGTCAAAGCGAAAGTGAAACTTATTTTTTCATAATGCATTCCTATGGGGCCAAAAAATTGCAAATTAAATTAAATTGCAGAAAAATTAAAAGTCTAATCAGAAATTCGAATATATCCGCTTGATTCCAGACTATGCTGAATTTTTCGAAGTTTGAACGGCGTTGATAGCTTAAATGGTGTGGAAGTAGTTGAGCGCTGAAGTTTGGGGCGGAATTAGTGTTGCTGAAGCAAGCAACACTAATTAAAAACAGAATTTAGGGAATAGGCTTCTAGTATAGGCACTAAGTACAATTAGTGTGTAAAAAATAAAGTTTATAAAAACAAATAAAAAATATAAATGAATAAAATAGCTGTACAATATGCACATGGTCTCTGTTGGAGCTGTGGAAGTCAACCAGTCATGAGAACGTCTTATGACAGGTTTCCTATATAGTCCTATAAATAAATTTGGATTTCTACTGGATTATAGCTTCATGCCTATTGCCTAGACGCCCATGCCTGGTGGAGCCGGTCCTCTGGCGGCGCTGCGTTCAGGAAGCAGGAGGATAAAAGCAGAACTAATTGTCTCTGCAGCCTAAAGCTTCTGGCTCTTTGATCCCCAGCCGGTGGAGAATATGAAGGACGTTTCTTTTATTCCACTCTGTTTCTGCTTTACTGGATGCTGCACAGTGCAGAGCGGAGAGGAGTGAAGAAAAGCATGCTTCTTTTCTGGTGTGACTCTGTGATTAAACCGTGGGGTGTTAACAGGTTTCAAGGGCCCGGGGCCGATGAAACTCGCTCCAAATGAAACTGACCGTGCAAACGTTCAATTCCCGACGTAAATTGTAGCTGCATGCTTTTCTTCTGCAACAGCAATATATCCACAACTTACCCACCTGGCTGTCTCCCAAGTGTAAAGGAATGAACCTTCAATAAAAAAACAGCTATCAGCGGCAGAAAAACAGATTTGATTTGTTCTGGAAAGGCTGATTTAGATATGAAAGGTTTCTATTAATCTATTAATCTTAGTTATTACTTTGTATTGGACGCAAAAGATTGTTGCGCAAGAGGTGATGGGATAGCTTGTGATGCGAACCAAGCTCGTGGCGAGAGCAAAAAGTTGAGCTCACAAAAAACACCAATGAGATTCAGTTTGTTCTCGATCAATCCTCCGGGCTCACAAGTGTGCACCTCACCAGACGCGAGCAGATGGGAGTCCATGATAACTCATCACATTTGGTGTGGCCCGGCCATAAAACCTCAGTGGGCGGAGCTAAAGAACCACAATTTTTCTGATGGCAATTTAGCAACCTGGCAAACTAGGATGGTAAAGAAGGATCTCTGGTCAAAACAGAAATAAAAATATCAATTGCAACAACTTAAAACAGGGCAGTGATTTTGTCAACATGTAAGATTTAGTTCTTGCACCCAGATGCTGTTCTGGTTCATACCGGTTAGCAGTACTAGAATATAAAGTTAATTTTGGTGTGACAACTCAACTTGGCATCTCATGGCTCCACAACATCATATACACGGATAAAGGTTCCCTCTCTGTTTCTAGTTGTGCAAGTTAACACACATTGACTGAAGTGTCCCGTGGCACAGGAACAACGGTGTCAAAATGGGTGGCCTTCCCCTTTAAACAGACATATGTGAAGTCTTAAAATGAGTGGTATCGCCCTTTAAGCCCTGCGTCTAAGCCTTCCTTTGTGTTGTAACCTGCCTTTCAATGGACCGGGCTGATCAGCAGGCAGCTGCTGCTGGATATTCATCAACAGAAACCCTGCCTGGCACCTGATTGGTCCAGGCGCCTGTCAGTCACCTGGGTGCTGCTGTCTCCACCAATCAGTGAGGCTGCGTACCCTCCCTACTTGTGAATATTCATACTACCACAAAGGGCCTGCTGGCCGTTGGAGCAGGTGTGTGTGTGTGTGTGTGTGGTATGAATAGCCATGTTTTGCAGCAGGTTGTAGCTTGTAGCCTCCTCAGTATCAGAAGAACAAACCAGCTGAGCTTCACTTAATTCACTGTAGATCTTTAGTATGTTATCACTATTAGTAGAAATGTAATCTATTACTAGTACTACTACTATTACTACTATTATTACTTCTACTACTATTACTACTACTATTTCTATTACTACTTCTTCTACTACTACTACTACTACCATGACTCTTTAAAGCAGATCACCAGACCTAGGTCACCAACATTACGACCAACCAGAGGTGAAGAGGTCAGAGGTCACAAACACTCCTGTGACCCCAGAATGATCCCGCTAGGAGAATGAGTCAGAGCCAGGTAGACGATGGTCGTGTTGTTTCTGTTGTTGTTGTTTTGTTGTTTCTCTTCTAGTCCAATATTCTTTTCCTGTCGTGTTGCATGCCCTGCCGTAACCATGGTGATTAGCTATTTAGCCTCTGATTGACAGCTGGGAAGGCTGCATGTTCAGCAGGGTACGGGACGGGCTGGCAGCCATGACATGGTGTGTGTGTGTGTGTGTGTGTGTGTGTGTGTGTGTGTGTGTGTGTGTGTGTGAGAGAGAGAGAATGTGAACATACAATTATGTGTGAGTGAGTGAGTGCACTTGTGTGCCTGAGATAGACAGGCAGAGAGAGAGATGAAAGAAAGTGTGTGTGTGTGTGAGCGCGTGTGTATGTGTGTGTGTGTGTGAGCGTGTGTGTGTTTGTGTGGAATGAGGAATGACATAAAGAAACAAGAGATTAAGAGAGAGAGAGAGATTAGGTAACAGTGTTGATTTAGGAAGATGAAATGATTGCTGCTATTGAACGGAGCCCTCTGTCTTCTGATTGGCTCGTTATCGGTGATGTAACACCTTCCCCACCACTCACACGTCAGCTCTCTCGCTCTCTCATGCATCCTTTCTTCTCTAGGCTTTGTATGGTATTATGCAGTAATCCCTTCCTTCTTTCTTTCTTTCTTTCTTTTCTTTTCTTTCTTTCTTTCTCTCTCCCCATCTATTTCCCCCACCATCTCCCCATCTCTCTCTCCTATTCTCCTCCTTTTTCACTCCTCTCTCCCTCATCTCTCGTTCCAGCTCTTAAACTTTCTTCTCTTCTTCCTCTTCTCTCCCTCTTTCTAGTTTCTAGTTTTTTTTTACCCCCCCTCTCTTATCCTTCCTTTCACTCTTCTACCTCCCCCTTCCTTCCCTCTTTCTTTCTTTCTCTCATTCCCCCATTCATTAAACTTTGCCTCCTTTTCCTAAATCCCTCCTCATACCCTTTTACCCCCCCACCCTTTTTTCTGTTATTGCCCCTCCTTCCACTCTCTTCCACCCCTCCCAGCCTCATAATTACCCCTCTCCCTTTTCTCCACCCCCTTCCACACTGAAGCAATAATAATACCCTCAAGGTCATAAAAATCCCAGTTATTAATGTCATTAAGGGTTTTATGGCTTTGTATGTATTTAATTGTATTTATATATTTTATTTTATTTTATTTTATCTTATTTTTATTTTCATTTATTTTCCTCTGCCTCAATATGTTTCCTTTTGCTGTATTTCATATTTTTTGTTGCACTTAATAGCTCATTTAATGTTTATTTCTAACCTGTTTTTCTGCTGCTGCAGCGGCACATTTACACAACGAGGATCGTTAAAGTTTCATCTCCTCTTATTTGTGAAATGCCCGTACTGTCTGAAAAGTTTTCTTCAAAGTAATGACACATGAGAATAAAACCAGGAGAAAGCAAGAAAAATCACCAACTTGCTCCGTTTGTTCCCGCGGGAGCCGGTACAGGAATCAATACCAGACTGGCTGTGCTTTATGGGGATTATTAGTATGACGGCGATCCAATTCTGACCAATCAGACTGTTTGGATGAAACTACCTGTTGTATTATTCCCACTGAGGTTCAAACTGCAGCTGGTTGTGTCTTGAAGCTCGTGGTGTCAGCCCGTCCTCACCGAGAAGCCGCGGATTCACCCGGTTTGTCATCAGTCTGGTGTCGGGTCAAAACTAATGCTGCATTCCAGAGATGTCAGAAAGTCGGATATTCTGACTCCAGATTGAAACTCTGTAAACAACACATAACTACCTTTAGCATGTTTAGTACACTAGTACATTAAAGTAATTCAGTAGACGATTTCATCCAAAGCGTCTTCCAAAGGTAGACACGTTTATAATCATCATTTTCAGCATCACATGACCTTGAACCTATCAAACCGCTGCGTGGTAACCGGTTAAACATACTGTATATAGTATATAACAAGGTAAATTTGGACTTACAGTTGCTAACGTTCTATGCTAACGAGCTAGCCAACAGATATCATTGACAACATTAGCTGCTGCACAGGGAACAGGATTTTATGTACATGTCTCTCTCCTGGTTTTCCCGTACCGAGGTTGGAATTCCGACAATTTCCAGTTACAATTTCCGGCTTTGGATCTTGAATGCAACTTCATCAGTGATCCGTCCAGAGAGAGCTGGACTCACCAACGTTAGATCGTTTCCTCTTTGGTCTTTTTGGTTTGAAGCGTCACAGACCGGCCGGGTTGTGAACGTGCCGTGTGTAGTTCACTGACCTCGCCCTACAGGATTTCTGGGTTTTGAAGTTCAAATAATACAAACAGTTTTTATGGGATGGAGAAACTGTTTTCTCGCCCCCCCCTTATATTTGTTTTTGTCTCTTTGTGTCCCCTCTCTGCTCTCCCCCCTCGTCTGCCCTCTTTCCCCCATCCCTCCATCTCTCCCTCCGTTCACCCCTTTCCACCCCCCCTCCACCGATAACTATCATTGCCCCTCCATCCTCACCCCCTTCTGCTAATCCCTCTATTACACTTTCACTCCATCCCTCCTTCCCTTCCTCCTTCTTGTCTCCTATAACTGTCCTTCCCTCCTTCCCATCCTCCATCCCTCCATCCCTTCCACCTTCTGGTCAACCCCTCAATCTTTGCTTCCCTCCTTCCTTTCCTCCTTTCCTCCTTTCCTTCCCCCTTCTGGTCTACCCCTCTATCTTTCCTTCCCTCCTTCCTTTCCTCCATCTCTCATTCCTTCTCTCCTTCCTTTCCACCACCCCTCTACCCCCCCCCACCCTTCCTCATCCCTCCATCAGCCTTAACCCCCATCCTCCTTCCACCCCTCTGTCTAGTCTGCTCCTATTCAATCATCCTTTTGTTATTATTGCCCATCTGGCTCCTCACTTTTGCCCCCTGCACACACACACACACACACACACACACACACACACACACACACACACACACACACACACACACACACACACACACACCCATCCCTCTCCTGGCCCAATTCAAAGTGTTTAGCTGCTACATAGGACACCAACTACCCCCTCCTCCTCTTCCTCTGTCTGCTTTTTAATAGTGCTCTATGTCATGTTGACGGTGTGTGTGTGTGTGTGTGTGTGTGTGTGTGTGTGTGTGTATAATACCAGGGACAGGCAGTATTTTCATTAAATATATTTGAAATACGTCTTTAATTACTATCTCACTACTTGTGTGTGTTTTGTAATTTGTATCGCGATGCGTTCAGGAGCAGGTTTTAGATTTTGGTGATTCCAAATACTCAGATGACCGGACTGCAGTTTTCTCTCTCTAGAGATCAGCAAGCTAACTTGCTCATGTTGGCTTTGTTGTTGACGTATCTACTGAGAGACTGACATTAAAACAATGTTTGACCTATAGATACTAATCTTACTGTAGCCAATATAAATATAATATTATACATATATAATATATTATTTATATATATATAAAATGTGAAAGTCAAAATAATGCTTGAATGTAGTTTCTTTATTATTTCTTGTATTTTGAAAAAACAAATGACATGTATTTCAATCAGATCCATTTCTTGACAGCAGTAATTAAATCTCGGTATCAGGATCGCTTCGTTTGTCGATCCAATCCAAGAACAGTTGGATCTGCACTGACTCTGGTGCTCCAGATACTATCGGTGACCTCCAGTGTTCATGTTTCTGTCCACCCATCAAACAATTTAACACTTCAGCTCTCTGAATGAAACTCTCCAACCAACTGAAATCAACTCACTGAAAATCAACACTCAGATTCGCTATGAAAGGGGAAGAAAGATCAGGCAGGAGGAGATGACCTTACAATTTCTTGATTTTGTAATTTTTTTGTCACTCCTCCAACATGGCGGCACGTTGTGTCTCGTAACCAATGGCAACCACCCTCCAAAAGTCCCATGACAGGTTGACACAGCGCTGGCCAATATTGCTCAGCGACAACATTTTGTTCCAGGAAGTCGGTTTAAAATAGTTTCACACCCCAAAGTCTGTCAACATTTTTAGATGCAAGGCTTTGTATGCGGCACGCGGTTACCGTGGCAACCATACTTTGATTGACAGCACAAGCTGAGATATACTGGCAGCTGTGGAGAGTGTGTGTGTGTGTGTGTTTGCAAAGCCCAAAAAACATTTGCTATAAATTGAGGCCTCACTGTTACAGCTGGTGATAACCCTTTAAATTAATAAAATAAACATAGTAATAACGTAATAATCCTGCTTATATATTGAATTTACCACAGATAAAAGTTAGTTATCAATAGTATAATAACTTTTATTCCTCTTAACATAATAATTATTACATTATTGGGTTTTACTGCATAAACAGGAAGGTGGAAACTGAACTGATGATGTATTGGATCACAAAATGTGATCCAATAATGATCCAGTCACAAAACCCAAAATTAATAACAGGTAACATTAATGGGAAATGAGTCACGTTAACAGGATTATGGCACGATTAACTGCAAATTCTTATTGTGTTGAAGGTTCATTAAGTTACCGCTCACCTCACTGGAGCCCTGACGCCTTACCTAACGAGACCCTAACGAGACCTAACGAGACCCTAACGAGACCCAACGAGAACCTAACGAGATCCTAACGAGACCCTAACGAGACCCAACAAGACCCTAACGAGACCCTAACGAGACCGTAACGAGACCCTAACGAGACCCAACAAGACCCTAACGAGACCTAACGAGACCCTAACGAGACCCTAGCAAACACTAGCGAGACCCTAGCGAGACCCTAACGAGACCCTAACGAGACCCTAGCAAACACTAGCGAGACCCTAGCGAGACCCTAACGAGACCCTAACGGGACCCTAACGAGACCCTAACGAGACCTAACGAGACCCTAACGAGACCCTAGCAAACACTAGCGAGACCCTAGCGAGACCCTAACGAGACCCTAACGGGACCCTAACGAGACCCAACAAGACCCTAACGAGATCCTAACGAGACCCTAACGAGACCCTAACAAGATCCTAACGAGACCCTAACGAGACCCTAACGAGACCCTAACGAGCACTAACAAACACTAGCGAGACCCTAACGAGACCCTAACGAGACCCTAACGAGACCCTAACGAGACCCTAACGAGACCCTAACGAGCACTAACAAACGAAGAGTTTTCAGACCAACCAGACTTCTCTCTCTCCGACTTTACGACTTTAACGGTCTTCCTTAAAAACGGAGAGAAGCCGGTTGACTGTCTTTGTATTGTGATGGATGGACAGACAGGCAGACAGACAGACAGACAGACAGACAGACAGACAGACAGACAGACAGAGAGACAGACAGACAGACAGACAGAGAGACAGACAGACAGACAGACAGACAGACAGACAGAGAAACAAATCAGCAGTATGAGGCTCATTTTGTGGGCAGGTTCACACTGTGTCAGCCTCACTCTGCTAATGGTGTGTCTGTGTGTGTGTGTCTGTGTGTGTCTGTGTGTGTGTCTGTGTGTCTATCTGTGTGTGTGTCTGTGTGTCTGTCTGTGTGTGTGTCTGTGTGTGTGTGTGTGTCTGTGTGTGTGTCTGTGTGTCTGTCTGTGTGTCTGAATGTGTGTGTGTGTGTGTCTATCTGTGTGTCTATCTGTGTGTGTGTCTGTGTATGTGTGTGTGTGTGTGTGTGTGTGTCTGTTTCTGTGTGTGTGTGTGTGTGTCCCATTGTCACTGTCACAGCGACCCACAAAACAGCCAGATGATGTCATCAATGTAGACCCCATCCCCCGCACTGATAACGCCCCCGTGTGTGTGTGTGTGTGTGTGTGTGTGTGTAATGTCACTGAGCAAATGACTGATTCCTTATGCGTGTTCGTCAATGCCACAAAGCGTCTATGAATGACAAATGTGTGTGTGTGTGTGTGTGTGTGTGTGCGTGATGAAAATGCCGTATGTGGATCTGTGTGTGAGGGAGTTGTGAACATTTTGAGCTCCTCTGAGATCTTGACCGATAACTGATCAACTACGAAGTCTGAACATCCCTCAAGTCTGCATCTCGACGACAGAACAGCCAATTAGCTCTCAGTATCCTTGTCAATCATTGCTTACTAACGTCAGCAGCCAATGAGAGCTCCTCCCCCGAGCTTTCATTAAACTTCATTCAAGCTGCACCTATCAGCATCTCCTCCCCGCTAGTTAGACCTCGTCACAGGTACACACCGAAAATCAGCCCACTACAATAGTTTCTTTGGAAACTTGGTCTCTCATGATTGGTTCTCTCTACTAAGTTAACATGGTTCATCCTATCTCTCCACATAGTAGTGGTCTGGTCAAGGTCAGATGTATGACTTCCTTGAAGGGCCTCACTGGCTTGTTGTGCAACACTCAGACACATGTTAGTGGCACACATGTCACATGTCACATGTCTGTGACACGTGACAACACAGCATCAGTTCAACCAGACACAGAATGATGGATGATAAATACACATAGATTCACCCTGCTGGTGTCGGGTTAAAACATCACAGGGTTTCTGACGACATCTTACAGGATTTCTGGGTTTCTTCCCTAGTGCAGCTTGTCAATGCCATCATGTGAACTCAGCTAGTTATGGCAGGTGGGTGACATCAGTTTGAAACCTGCTGAAGGAGCTAAAGGTACGCTTTATAAAACATGTACATGTACACTCTCTCTGCTGTAGCAAATAATCTAAAAACTAAAATTGTGGGGATGTATTAATTTGTTTGCACGTTTAATGACATCATGCACACAAAGTAGTGAAGATGAGGGCATGATGAGGTCTAACGAGGTCAATATCGGACCAGCAGTGTAGCAGTGCTCAGATGCATCATGGGACTGGCGGACGGTCCGGTCCATTCCTTTGCGCGGGGGACAACAAACCCAAACAAACGCCCTTAGCGTGTTTGAGCGTGTGCGGGTTTGCGTGTTTCTCGGTGTCACATCCTGTCTGGCTCTCCATGCGTTTCCTGCCCGTCTGCATCTGGCTCCGCATTGCATTGTGGGTCTGTTTGTGTTTGCGGGCCTCACAAGCCGATCTGCTGCTGGTGTTTCGTGTGTTTTACCTCAGACTGGTTTCATTTCTGACAGGATAATCGAGTTTTACATTTCCCAAATCTGCACAGCGTCATCTAATGAGGCGCGTCGCTGAGCACAGTGACAGAGGAAACACTGGTGTGTGTGTGTGTGTGTGTGTGTGTGTGTTTACCACGATGAGTCATGTGTCTGTCCGTCACTTGAGAAAGCACAGCGACTTGACTGAGCGTGTGCAGTAGTAAGCTCCCATTCTGTCACCCTGGTGATGTCACACGCACACACACACACACACACACACACACACACACACACACACACACACACACACACACACTAGACCCCGGGCCAATTATACAAAGCGTTCATTGATGCACTGGACACAAACATACTGTTGGAATCAAATATAAATCACACACACACACACACACACACACACACACACACACACTGGTGTTACGTAACAGGCAGAGTAAGTTGCCGTCTTGCTGCCGGTGCTCAGCGGCATTCAGGATGACTAAACCGTCGCCTTACTACAGTATTCCACTTCCTCTTCCTCGCCAGAGCAACGTTTAGCGCTCGCTGACCTCGGGGCGTCTCTGAGGTTCGCCGAGTCGGCGGTGTGTTACAGATGCTTTTATTTTGATACTTCATCATCGCGGATTAGGACGACAACGACAACCTGCAGAAAAAACATCCTGTACACGAATATAACCAACACAGAACAAACAGCGAAGAGGAACAGAAAATAAGAAAATAAGAAAACAACAATCAGAAAATAAGAAAATAAGAAAACGAGGCGGCAGGAATAAATAAATCAGTCATTGAGGTTGTTGTAGGACACAAAGTTTATTCACCACAAACATAACAATAGCCATACGTCACCGGTACAATGCAGTAGTAGTGCATCGAGGACATTACTACAAATGAATGAAAAGGTCTAGAAATGTTTGTTTCTTCTTCTTTTCATTTATAGACGCTGCAATCCATTTACTGGTCGACTGTTTGAATTCCCCATAATGCCGTAGGCTACATCAGCCATATCCTAGTCATGTTTTGACGTCAATCACCGCTCAGCGCTGCCCAACCCAACCCAAAGAAGTTGTGACATTGATCTGTAGGACTATTTTAAGCTCTTTTACTTCCTGGAACCGAATTTGCTGCTTTGGCAACAGTAGCCTCAAACGTGTCCTCATTGGCTGAAATTGTATTTGTTGTGTGGGGATGCTGCGTTTCACTTCCCCCACCAACATAACACAAAAATCAACCAAAATAAATCACACCTTGACCTTTTTTATTATTATTTTACGATACGATATTTTACGTATATGCACCTTTACCACCAGACAAGAGGGTATTTCAAGGAGTGACTTCAATAAAAACTGAGTAGAGAACAAGATAAAAAATATCCAGTACCGCACTAATTCTACAATTCCTACTAAAATGAAGTGTACCAGGTATATCATCAGGTGTATTATAAAGAGCTGCTGAAGAAAGAGCTAACTCGCTAGCAATGCTACCAGCCTCTCTTACTATTTGGTTTACCATGTGGGGCAGCAGAGAGAGGCCGTCCAACCAGAAGACCTGCTGAGGGTCTGAATCCCTACCAGCTACATAAGTGCTCTGACCTCTGACCTCTGCCCTCTGACCTCTGACCTCCCTCTGGAGCAGAAAACAGAAAGAGAACTTAGTGGGCTGTCACAAAATGATGATGATGATTATTATTATTATTAGTAGTAGTATTAGTAGTAATAGTAGTGATAGTACTAGGAGTAGTACCAGTATTATTATTATTATTATTATTATTATTATTATTATTATTATTATTAGTAGTAGTAGTAGTAGTAGTACTGTTAGTAACAGTAGTAGTAGTAGTAGTAGTAGTAGTAATAGTAGTGTAGTAGTAGTACTGTTAGTAACAGGAGTAGTAGTAGTAGTAGTAGTAGTAGTGTAGTAGTAGTACTGTTAGTAACAGTAGTAGTAGTAGTAGTAGTAGTAGTGTAGTAGTAGTACTGTTAGTAACAGTAGTAGTAGTAGTAGTAGTAGTAATAGTAGTGTAGTAGTAGTACTGTTAGTAACAGTAGTAGTAGTAGTAGTAGTAGTAGTAGTAGTGTAGTAGTAGTACTGTTAGTAACAGTAGTAGTAGTAGTAGTAGTAGTGTGTATCTATGGGTCTATGTAGCCCCAAGCTAACGTTAGCTTGTTGTACCATCTGCTGGCTATTGATTTCCAGTAGTTTCACATGAGCCACTATTGACCTGTATGTACACGTCCACTACCTCACCACTCAATGGACATGATGGATAATGGCCTGAGGTCTGTGTGTGTGTGTGTGTGTGTGTGTGTGTGTAATGTTAATAGCACACAGGGTTAGGTCAGAGTTGAATGGTGACCCTGGTTCAATAGCAACCAGCAAGCACTGCACATACAAAAAGAGAGAGAGAGAGAGAGAGAGAGAGAGAGGGGGGGAGAGAGAGAATGGTAGAGAATGAGGAGAGAGAGAATAGATGTGTATGTTTCTGTCACTTCAAGTCTTGCTGTGTAAACAGAATGAGAGAGAGGATGAGGTCATCTCTCCACCGACGAGAAGACAATCAGACTGTGTGTGTGTGTGTGTGTGTGTGTGTGTGTGTGTGTGTGTGTGTGTGTGTGTGTGTGTTTCTCATCTACAGTATTTAGCCTCCATCCACAGTAGGTACCAGTCCAAACACACAGCGAAGCAGTCCTCCTCCTCTCCTTCTCCTCCTTCCTTTCCTCCCTTCTCTCCTCCTCTCCTCTCCTCCTCTCCTCTCCTCTCCTCCTCTCCTCTCCTCCTCTTCTCTCCTCTCCTCTCCTCCTCTCCTCCTCTCCTCTCCTCTCCTCTCCTCCTCTTCTCTCCTCTCCTCCGATGACATCTGATCCATGTATGTATTCAGTGTCGGCTTACCGTGACATGTGTTGAATAGCAGGAGGAGAGAGGAGGAAAGGAGATAGGAGAGGAAGGATAAGAGGAGAGAGGATGCTCAGCAGTGTGTGTGTGTGTGTGTGTGTGTGTGTGTGTAACATGAACTAGTGTTTATTGACTGACATGTGTTGAATGACACCAACACATCTGTTGGTAAATGCAACCATGCATACAGTGGTAGCCATTGTAGAACCCCCCCCCCTTCAACCTGCAGCTTCCCTACATTAGTATTTCTAACACTGGTAACTAATGTAGAAAGGCTTTCCACTTACACACAAATCAAATCTCCCAGCATGCACGTCTGGCGCCATCATGGAGGTCTGGTGGAGAATCGGCTGTATGCAAACAGACTAACGTCTAAATATATAACAACAACATAAACAGGTCACTATCTGAACCAGGTTGTTGTGGTGTGTCTGCAGATCATCCAGTAACGTTCTCAGTAAAAGTGATCAGTGTGATCAGGTAGATTTGTCTCCAAATGTAGGTTACTGTGACTCAGTAAACTGTCTTGTCTTTAGCCCTAGTCTCTACTCCAAAACACGAGTCAGCTCAGTTCACCTGAACAAACTGGTAGCTAGCTAACTAGCCAGCAGGCTAGTTTAGTTACTAGTAACATGGGACTACTAGCCACTGCTAACGCTAGCCACTACTAGATACGTTAGCTAGTGTGCTAATCAGATACTATGGTTAGCTAGCTAACAAGCTACATGATCTAAACACTGAATCAATCAGATGTATCAGTGATGAAATGATCAGTTCAGTAGAAACAGACAGAAATGAACCATGAAGATTCAATTCTGCTGAGACAGAAACACAATCAGCTGAGGATCCAACATGGCCGCCAGAGGGGGGGATTTGGGGGGTCACTTCAAAGAGGAGAAGAGAGGAGAGGAGAGGAGGAGAGTAAATTAGAAGACAGTATGAGAGAAGATGAAAGACGAGATGAAAGATGATGAGAAATGAGGATGATTAGCTGGATGAGAGTTAGAAACACGATCCTGTGTTTATTTACGATGTAGCTCAGGCCTCTAGTTACACCACCCACTGTGTGTGTGTGTGTGTGAGTGTGTGTGTGTGTGTGTGTGTGTGTATTGAGTTGCACTTTGTTGTTCAACCAATGATCGCGGTTAAGAAACTGTGACAGGACAATGATAAGGTTACAACACACACACACACACACACACACACACAGAATCAAAGAGCAAGGGCTTCTTTCTAGACCGACGATCAACAATCATACAGGAGAAATCCATCGGAGGAGAGAGACCGATTTCTCCACCGACAGTAGCCAAGATAGACCAGAATGCAATGCGGTAGCCAAGATAGACCAGAATGCAATGCGGTAGCCAAGGTAGACCAGAATGCAATGCGGTAGCCCCTGTAGAGGTGATGAAATAATATCACTGTCTCTGAATCTCAACAACCAACCGTTCCCTCTCGTCAGGTTTGGGTCAGTCAGTGTTTATTGATCACTGAGACCCATTGACCCAGTATCGGTTCTGCTCAAAATAACGAAGTCACGATTCCCGTTGGTCTCCTGTGTAACAACGACCCTGGGTCAGTCGTGAACAGACATACAGTATTGATCAGTAGATTGGTTATCTACACGACAGCGTTTAGGAGCTGCAGACTGATTGATTAGGCCCACCGACCTGGTATTGGTTTCATCAGACATAAACTGAATCTATAAACAATAATAATGAATGTGTGTCAACCAGATCCGGAACCAGAACCTTTATTTATCAAGGGAGCCAACTAAGCGTCCATGTTCACACTCACACTGTAACACATATTGAGTCCTCTACTGGTTCCACTGGGATCCGTTCTTTGGCCCCGCCCACTGGGGTTTAACTCAACCAATGAGAGGCCTCCAGGGAAATATTTATATAACTAAAACTCCAATCTGCTAAATGCTTCCATGTTCAGCCACCAAGAGGGTTAAAGATCAGGGTTTTTTTTTTCTGAAGGCGCTGGAGGGTTTCAGAGTGGAGAGACTAATACCACATGATCTCAATAGTTCACATCAAACACCAATCAAACAGTCCATCAAGCCATGACGCCACTTCCTCTGGCCTACATGTTGTATTGTGTGCTTCACAGAGACATGAGACCATGACACAAAGACAGAAAACTATTTACACAGTTTCAATGCCTGATCAACTTTTAACCGATCACTTCAATAACAGTTCAATTGATTTTCTTTATTTTAATACTCAATTTTACTAGGCCACCTGCAAACCACTTAGCTGATTGGGTGTAAGGTCTTCTTATTGTTGTCTCCTCGCGCTCTCTTCCTCTGTGGTTTCATTTCCAGCATCAGCATTTCAATTTAGTTTTTTTTCTTTTCATCGTGTTTGGATCTCGTCATCATGATGTTGTGTTGTTTGTTTCTTCTGATTAATAGAGGTGACATGTTTTCATTTTTAGCCGCAACGCTGTCCGGGTGTTTTTTTTCCCATCCATCCATCAGTGTGTTGTAAACATGCAGGTTGTAATGAACTCAACATCTGCCAGGCGCGCTCTGATCAATTAGACCTGGAAACCGGAATTAATGAGTGTTTATGAATGAGTTGATTGATTATTTATCACACTGCAGTCAGCGAAGAAGACCTATAGTAGTCCTATAGTACTTATTAGAAGGATACTATACAAATACCACAGTACCATAACTCTATAGGAGTATTATAGAAATATTACAGTAGAGATAACAATACCATAAACTACCATATGGTTTTACTAATGACTTTGGATACTAAAGACACACTATAAATCCCTATAGGAATATTATAGGATTATTATAGTGATACCATAGGAGATGAAAATACCATAAAGTACTATAAGGTCACTATAAGCCCATTATGAGTACTACAGACACACTAGCAGCTATAGTAATATCATAGGATATTATAGTGACTTGTCGTCAGGGATACTTTCATTTCAGTTTTACAGTGTTGTGTGGCATACATCGTAAATGTGTAGTTGTGTGCATGCGCGTCGAGAGCGCGCAACTGCAGCAGATCAGAGAGAGAGAGAGGGAGAGAGAGAGAGAGAGAGAGAGGGAGGAGACGACACACACACACCCGGGGAGTGTGTGTGTTGCAGAGAGAGAGAGAGGGAGTGTGTGCATGCCTGGTTATGTGTGTGTGTGTGTATGTTACGAGTCACTTCTCATTCCACTAATTTGGCAGAAGGGAAAGAGAGAGAGAGCGCGAGAGAGAGAGAGAGTGTGAGAGAGAGAGAGAGAGTCTGTTTTTACGTGACGGTGGGCTAGGAGGCGGACGGACGGACAGACGGACGGATTTGGCGAGCCTCTGCGGTATCTGGCGACCCGAAAGCAGCCGATCCCCGTCTCCCTTCAGCGGAGGAAGCCTGCAGAAACACGGGTGCATTTCCTTTCTTCCTCCGGTCCAGGTGGGAAAAAACCCGTCGACGCCGTTTTTACTATCGCGATCTGATTGCGCTCTACGAACCTCCCTATCATATTCCTATAATATTCCTATAGAGGCTCTTAGTGCGTCCGTGCTGCTCAATAGTGAGTTTTAGCGACGTTACCGTACCGTATGGTGTTTTTACCCCCGGTGCTATCTTTATAATAGTCCTATAATAGAGACTTCATTGGACTGCTACGGGAGAGCGTGCGCACTGTGCCACGGAAGGTGCGTCCTGCTCGGGATTCTGTATTTTTGCACGCGGGGACCCTGTGCACTCGTTCCCGGAGCCGTCGGTCGGTGGTTTTCGCATTGCACGGCGGCTGCAGGAGCTGAAACCGGGGGTGGCGAACATTAAACACCCACCGGCTGCAGAGGCGGGCCGAGGGAGCGCGGGAGGACAGACGGCTGTGGCCGCAGAGCAGGTTTTGGGGATTTATTATGGAAAGACTGTAAAAACAAATCCCGGTCCGGACGTGCAGAAGGAGCGAGAGAGAGAGAGAGAGAGAGAGGAGGTCTCTCTCCCACACGCCCCCCTCATATACTAGCTTTACAAATGGGTTAAAACCTGTCTGTCCCTCCGAAGCAACCATCCAGACCTTATGCAAGCCTGGAGAATTAATCACGCGTGCATGATCCGACCTACCGGGTCCCGTATAATGTAGGAACCAAACCGACCCGCCCCCCCCTCTCTCTCCCCCTGCATCGCCTCTAGTTTTAAATCCTCACTACCACCCTAAAGCCACCGTCCGGTATCCACCCACCATCCCACCATGCCGGCGGGTATGAAACCGCTGGAGAAGTTCTTGAAAAAGCAGACCACGGCGCTGACCCGGGCCGGGGGCTTCGGCGGGGCGGACAAGGCCAGCGGTACCGGGGCGTCCCGCAGGAGGGCCAGCCTGTCCCGGGTCGTACCGTTCTTCAGGGAGACGTCACCGGAGAGCGGCCAGGCCCGAGAGGTGTTCAGGTGAGAGACAGGAGGATGGTGAGACAGGCTGATGTAGAGACAGGTGTTCAGGTGAGACAGGGGGATGGAGAGACAGGAGGATGGTGAGACAGGCTGATGTAGAGACAGGTGTTCAGGTGAGACAGGCGGATGGATGGTGAGGTGTTCAGGTGAGACAGGCGGATGGAGGGTGAGGTGTTCAGGTGAGACAGGCGGATGGAGGGAGAGGTGTTCAGGTGAGACAGGCGGATGGAGGGAGAGGTGTTCAGGTGAGACAGGTGGAGAGACAGGAGGATGGTGAGACAGGCTGATGTAGAGACAGGTGTTCAGGTGAGACAGGCGGATGGAGGGAGAGGTGTTCAGGTGAGACAGGCGGATGGAGGGAGAGGTGTTCAGGTGAGACAGGCAGATGGAGGGAGAGGTGTTCAGGTGAGACAGGTGGATGGAGGGAGAGGTGTTCAGGGGAGACAGGCGGATGGAGGGAGAGGTGTTCAGGTGAGACGGGGATGGAGGGAGAGATGTTCAGGTGAGACAGGTGGATGGAGGGAGAGGTGTTCAGGTGAGACAGGCGGATGGAGGGAGAGGTGTTCAGGTGAGACAGGCAGATGGAGGGAGAGGTGTTCAGGTGAGACAGGCGGATGGAGGGAGAGGTGTTCAGGTGAGACAGGGGGATGGAGAGACAGGATGATGGAGAGACAGGCGGATGGAGGGAGAGGTGTTCAGGTGAGACAGGTGGATGGAGGGAGAGGTGTTCAGGTGAGACAGGCGGATGGAGGGAGAGGTGTTCAGGTGAGACAGGCGGATGGAGGGAGAGGTGTTCAGGTGAGACAGGGGGATGGAGAGACAGGATGATGGAGAGACAGGCGGATGGAGGGAGAGGTGTTCAGGTGAGACAGGTGGATGGAGGGAGAGGTGTTCAGGTGAGACAGGTGGATGGAGGGAGAGGTGTTCAGGTGAGACAGGCGGATGGAGGGAGAGGTGTTCAGGTGAGACAGGCGGATGGAGGGAGAGGTGTTCAGGTGAGACAGGTGGATGGAGGGAGAGGTGTTCAGGTGAGACAGGTGGATGGAGGGAGAGGTGTTCAGGTGAGACAGGCGGATGGAGGGAGAGGTGTTCAGGTGAGACAGGCGGATGGAGGGAGAGGTGTTCAGGTGAGACAGGCGGATGGAGGGAGAGGTGTTCAGGTGAAACAGGTGGATGGAGGGAGAGGTGTTCAGGTGAGACAGGTGGATGGAGGGAGAGGTGTTCAGGTGAGACGGGGATGGAGAGACAGGAGGATGGTGAGACAGGCTGATGTAGAGACAGGTGTTCAGGTGAGACAGGCGGATGGAGGGAGAGGTGTTCAGGTGAGACAGGCTGATGTAGAGACAGGTGTTCAGGTGAGACAGGCGGATGGAGGGAGAGGTGTTCAGGTGAGACAGGCGGATGGAGGGAGAGGTGTTCAGGTGAGACAGGCAGATGGAGGGAGAGGTGTTCAGGTGAGACAGGCAGATGGAGGGAGAGGTGTTCAGGGGAGACAGGCGGATGGAGGGAGAGGTGTTCAGGTGAGACGGGGATGGAGGGAGAGGTGTTCAGGTGAGACAGGTGGATGGAGGGAGAGGTGTTCAGGTGAGACAGGCGGATGGAGGGAGAGGTGTTCAGGTGAGACAGGCAGATGGAGGGAGAGGTGTTCAGGTGAGACAGGCGGATGGAGGGAGAGGTGTTCAGGTGAGACAGGGGGATGGAGAGACAGGATGATGGAGAGACAGGCGGATGGAGAGAGAGGTGTTCAGGTGAGACAGGTGGATGGAGGGAGAGGTGTTCAGGTGAGACAGGTGGATGGAGGGAGAGGTGTTCAGGTGAGACAGGCGGATGGAGGGAGAGGTGTTCAGGTGAGACAGGCGGATGGAGGGAGAGGTGTTCAGGTGAGACAGGGGGATGGAGAGACAGGATGATGGAGAGACAGGCGGATGGAGGGAGAGGTGTTCAGGTGAGACAGGTGGATGGAGGGAGAGGTGTTCAGGTGAGACAGGTGGATGGAGGGAGAGGTGTTCAGGTGAGACAGGCGGATGGAGGGAGAGGTGTTCAGGTGAGACAGGCGGATGGAGGGAGAGGTGTTCAGGTGAGACAGGTGGATGGAGGGAGAGGTGTTCAGGTGAGACAGGTGGATGGAGGGAGAGGTGTTCAGGTGAGACAGGTGGATGGAGGGAGAGGTGTTCAGGTGAGACAGGTGGATGGAGGGAGAGGTGTTCAGGTGAGACAGGCGGATGGAGGGAGAGGTGTTCAGGTGAGACAGGTGGATGGAGGGAGAGGTGTTCAGGTGAGACAGGTGGATGGAGGGAGAGGTGTTCAGGTGAGACAGGTGGATGGAGGGAGAGGTGTTCAGGTGAGACAGGTGGATGGAGGGAGAGGTGTTCAGGTGAGACAGGTGGATGGTGCGGAGGGTGTCTGAGTGTTATGAGGCGCTATTGGGTCAGAAAACTGACTGTTGTCTGTTGTCTCTGGTTTTAACCCCAACACTCACTGCTGAGGTGCCTTTGAGCAACACATTGAACCCCCAGCCGCCCCAGTGGCCCAGTACTAATACTCTACTTGCTGGCCTTTTGTGGCGTCTGCAATGTACCTGGGTTTAAATCCTGCTGGGGGCCGCGTGAACCGTCCAGAAGTATTTGTATCAGTCAGTTGAAACCAGTTAAAATGCAGTGAAGGACCGGGACAGCGGTGTGGTGATGTGTACCGCTGAATCTAATGAAAAGGGATGAGAGATAATGGGTACCGGCCTGTTGTAGTCAAGGGACTAGTTGTGGGTTCAGCTTATGGAAGAGCTGGAGTCCTGCGTTAACCGGCTTCAGTCGGCTGAGATGGTCCACTGGTGTGTTTTTTTGCTTTCGTGCATTGCATTTGATGCATGCTCTGTAGGGCAGCAAAGTGGAGCTCTATTCTATGTAGGCTCCGCCCCTTTCCCCGGGGCCTGCAGGGTAGGGTTAGGGTTAGCAGGTAGTGGTTCGTTCATATCCAATAGGGTTTATGTCGGGCAGCTGAACTGATGTTTTCTCCCACATTCTCTCTAAACCTACAGCCTTCACTACGTTTTCAACCCTCTTGACAATTTCTGCATTGTGCGGTGTTGCAGCTCTATATTCAAATGTTTCAACAACCTGTACAAAATACCTTCAATGACAAAGTGAAAACATGTTTTTAGAAATTTTTGACCTGTAAATGAAATGCATTGGTTTGTGTGAATCTGTCAGTTGAATCGGCCACAGTGTGGATGCACACACTGTGGCCTTTGCAGTGACAAGGAATTAAATGGACTCAAAACATTTCAGCTTTTCATTTTTTATTCATTTGTAAAAAAAAAAATCTAAATGAATAAATCCACTTTGACATGATAGGTTATGGTGTGTGACAAAAATCTTAATTTAATCCATTTTGAATTCAGGCTGCAACAGCACAAAGTACAGGAAAAGTCAAAGGGGTTGAAAACGTTCTGAAGTCGCTTACACAGTTAACAAGGAGCAACTGTCACTGTAAACTGTGAAGCTAAACTTTAAATCAGACAGACAAATTGGGATCCACCCTATTGGCCCAAATGAAAATCTGGTGTCAGTATGGATATTGGTGGGAAAACTTCATTGGCCCACAGGAAGTGAATCAAAACTTAAGAGCAAAATCCAAGACGAAGAAGAAATTTAGGAGCCATGTGCAGTTTACTGACATCACGTTATGTGATTTCTGGGTAGTGAAGTCCTTCAAACAATTATTTCCTGCTGCCACTTGGGGCCGCCAACGTCCAGCATGCACTTGTTACAAACTGTAAACTGAAATCTTAAAATTGTAATCCTATATCTACACTTTTAGCATACTCAAATTGTCAACGTTGACCTTTGACCCCCTCCAGCCCAGACAGCGAGGATCCCCCCTGCTGGCCCTCGGCCACGGGGCCCGGGCTGGGCGTGGCGCCTGGTACTGCTAACGGCTCCAGTTCTGGAGGAGGAGGAGACGTCCGTAGTCCATCCCTGTCCAGCGACGAGCAGAGCTCTGAGGCCAGCCTGATAACAGAGACCAGCAGCAGTGGAGGAGGAGGAGGAGGAGTAGGAGGAGGAGGAGGAGGAGGGGGAGGAGGAGGAGGAGGGTGGACGCCTCTTAATGCCGACACACCGGACAACCTGACCCTGACTCTGCTGGACAGTGTGGCTGGGAAACGCTACGGACACTGTACAGGTGAGAAACACACACACACACACACACACACACACACACACACACACACACACACACACACACACACACACACATGCAAGAAAGTACAAGTACTCATTTGCCTGGTTCTCCAGGAGGTTCCTTCTGTTCCGACGGTGATGACGGGCGTCACCAGATCGTCTGTAGAGAAATGTGGGCGTCATGTCTGAACATCGATTGTCAAGCAGGGAACTTTACTACTAGAAATCCCCGGGCAAGATGACACACCGAGGCGTGGAGTTAAAGGAAAAATCATGTTAACACTTAAAAAAACAGCTGTTGGTGATGTACTTTATATTTCTGGGTTCATTTAGTTACCAATTTCTCAGTAGCCAAGATAGACATTACATTACATTACATTACATCACATTACATTATATTACATTACATTACATCACATTACATCACATCACATTACATTACATTACATTATATTACATTACATTACATTATATTACATTATATTACATTACATCACATTACATCACATTATATTACATTACATTACATCACATTACATTACATTACATTACATTACATTACATTATATTACATTACATTACATTACATTACATCACATTACATTACATTACATTACATTATATTACATTATATTACATTACATCACATTACATTACATTACATCACATTACATTACATTATATTACATTACATTACATCACATTACATTACATTACATTACATTACATTATATTACATCACATTACATTACATCACATTACATTACATCACATTACATTATATTACGTTACATTACATTATATTACATTACATTACAGTCATTTAGCAGACGCTTTTATCCAAAGCGACTTACAATAAGTGCATTCAACATAGGTAGGCAAGAAAACTACTAGTCACCAGAAATCTTAAGTGCATCTCCTTCCTAAACATCATCTAAGAGCAGAACCAGTGCTGAGGTAAAAGATCAATAAGTTATCTACCTACTTTTATTTAGACAAATAAGTGAGACCAGAATGCAATGCACTAGCCAAGATAGACCAGAATGCAATGCACTAGCCATCTTTGCAGATCAGTTGTCGGTAGCGTGTGAAATCCAACACCCTCTTCAACAGCTTTCAACCGGGCGGCACCATGGCGTCGTTCAGCACAGAAAATCACCTCCTCTGGGGGTTGTCGAAAGGCATTCTGGGAAATGCAGGAAATCACTAATTGAAGTAGAAGTAGACGAGGCAGGCTGAGAGAAACAATAAATAAAAGTACAATAAAAAAGTAAATCACAACACTTTATCACAAAATGACTCCTGGAATCCATCGAACATGACAGGCTGGAGGTATTTAACAGAAGGAAAACATCCGAGGGGGATTTCTCTTTAACATCTATGAGTGAACAGATGGAGAGTTTTATCACAAAATGCTTAATGATTTATTTATTTATTTATTTATTATTAACCTTTATTTATCCAGTGTAACTTGGGTAAGTGTCCATTCCCACCTTGTACCAGTACAACCACAGTCTTCTACTGGTGGCCACTCAGTAGCTTCCTTGCGCTATAGTGGTTTTAAGAAGAAATGTCACCTGAGGACCATTGCTCCATATTGATGATAGATGATTAGATCGTCTTGAACGTCACTATTTTGTCAGTAAGGTACTTTCAGCTTTTTAACCTCACTGAAACTTATATATATTGTTTTGTCAGAGTGGGATTCTGATTTTCAAATGCTGGATATTTTATTTTGAAATGAAACTCTTCATCTGTAGATTACTACTCATCCTAGAGATTACTTGACTTCCCATGAGACAACACTTCATGAACACTTCAGTGTTTTCCTACAAGGCAGACAATTTGATGCACAGCAAATGGATACCACGCTGCAAAATCCTTCTATTGCTCAGGAAGTGAGACAACCAGATTGAATTTGGCATTCTACATTCTACATTTTACATTTTGCAGTGCATTTCCGAAGGCCTGGCTTGGTTCTGGGGTTGGGAAACATTTTGTAGACGGGGAAAATATCAACTCCATCGACTCAGATGGAGGAAAAACGAGGAATATTTAGCATGCAAGCCTTGTGCAGGACGATATGCATATTCATTTTATAGTTACCATAATACATGCTGTTCCTTTGGCCTGAAATGGGTGTGTGTGTGTGTGTGTGTGTGTGTCCCTCCCTGCCTTGATCCAGTGGTTACATAATAACTGCCGTCCTCTTTGAGAAACCCAGGGTGCTTATTACTGGCGAAGGGGTGTGCATGTGTGTGTGTGTGTGTGTGTGTGTCGGCATGCCTTTGCATGTGTGTCTTGAGTGTGTGTTTGCATGCATGTGTGCTTCTCATGTCTTAGAAATCAACAACATCAACCTATGCAGTGCTGCACCGATTGCTGCCTGTTACTGGCGAGGGGGTGTGCAAATGTGTGTGTGTGTGTGTGTGTGTGTGTGTGTGTGCGTGTGCACGCGAGTGTGTACTTGTCGCATCCCAGACAGCAACATTAACCTTTGCTGCAGCAGCTCGCAGCTCGCAGCCCACCAGTCCGTTGCGTAACCGCTTTATCGATGGTTTTCTTTCAGCGTTTTCTATTTAGCGCATCATCCAATCAGATGTTATAAAAACGAAGATGAGGGAAAAAAACAAAAGAAACAAAGAGTCCTGGTAATCGACAGCAGGATGTTCAATTGGATATTTACTGAAGTATTGATCCAGGTGATAACAAGACACTCAGACAAGACAGAAACAGCCAGCCACCCCCCCCCCCCCCTCCCCGGTTACTTCCTGCTTTTGTCAGTTGTCCTGGTCACATTCATGAATAATCCAGTACATCCCCTGGTTGACCACACTCTTAAAAAGCATTATTCTCACAACATGTCTGGTTTGGGACAATGTACATTAGCAGTTAACTGCCTGCTAAAACCCTTGACTCAGTATTGACTCAGTATTGAGACAGGGAGGCCTCCATCCTCAGACCCTCCATCCTGTTACTGTTTTGCCAGCGAAGCTCTTTGTAGTACTGTGAGAGTAACGGGCTGTACTTTTTCCAGCAATTTTCAAAGAGAATGTCAGTTTTTGCAAATGGTGAACATCTCATCCTGGCATGAACAGTGCTTAATTTGAGTTGGGGCAAATGTCTTACTCAGAACATGTGAACATTACAAGAGTAGGTGCGCGAGGCTGGATGTAGATGTCCGGACGTGGCTTGCCAAAGGGCACCGAGGAGCAGACGATGCGAGAAGTAAAGGGAGGCAGAAGGATAGCGGAGAGAGCGAGGCGAGGAGCATGGCTGTCCTATGGAAGCACCTGGACCATTAGACCAGAGGGAGGGACAGAAATGCAGGTGTTGTTAGGCGACACAGGGGGGTGGTTGGGGGAGGCGAGTTGAGCTCCGGCATCTCTTATTTTACAAATTAAGCACTGGGCATGAACCTCAAAATACAACAGTCACCATAGAAATCTCCCATCATGCATTTCTCCTGCATCTATCCTGCATTAAAGGAAAACTCCACCCTGGGTCCATTTAGTTGTTTGGTGTATTTTTCTTCTTCCCGTGGACAACTGGCCAAGCGTAGACGACGTGACGTCACGTTGAGATATTTCCAGTCTGATATATTTGTTTCATGGATCTAAAACATCAACGGTAACCATCAGGTTTTGGTGTCAATCAGAATCAAAGAGCAAGGGCTTCTTTCTAGACCGACGATCAACAATCATACAGGAGCAATCCATCGGAGGAGAGGAGAGAGACCAATTTCTCCACCAACAGTAGATAGACCAGAATGCAATGCAGCTACAAGACAGCTTTCATCTTGAGACTTGCGTTATCTCAAAAAAATTCTTGCTCTGCTATCACTAGCTCTCTCTCCACCTACACGCACTATAACCTACAGCTGAATGTAGGAGGTTCAGGCACGTTCTCTGGGGGTTGTTGAAAGGCATTCTGGGAAATGTAGAAAATCACTAACTGAAGATAGAAGCAGACGATGCAGGTTGAGAGAAAGGAGGTTGAACAGTAGAACAGTGTGTTTTAAAACAAGAGTGTCAACCGGCTCGTCACCAGACCTGCGAACACACACCCTCCCGTTATTTATTACCACTTCCTGCCTTTTTCCTGCGTGGCCCTGATTCCTACCTAGTGCTGCAGCCGAGCCCAGAGCTGCATGTCTGGCTGCTGGGTCGTCAGATTGAGACGCTCCGATTGGTCCCGATGTATTTGATATAGGCCAGCGCTCTGGTCCCCTCCCAAAGCTCCCGAGATAAAATGGCTTTTAGAAGCAGATGCCGTCCGGAGGGGGAAACTCTGCCGCCTGTCTCTCCTCTGACCCAACTCCGACTAACAAAAATAACAAAAATGTTTGACCAAGATTGAATTTAAAAGGAGGCTTGCATCTCCCTTGTCAGACTCAAAACATGTAAGGCATCTCCCTTGTTGGATCTGGGCTTTGGGTTTTTACACCTTTGTTTGTTTGAAGCAGTTTTTTTTTCAAACCTTGGAGCGTTTTCCGCCTCAGATTGTTTGGCAAATGAGAGATTCACACAGAAAGGCTGATGTCCTTTCTGTGTGCGTGTGCAGTGAAGGCCAACAAGCCGTCAGACTGTTTCCTTCTGTCATTCTGAAAATCTTACATTACTGGTTTGTGTAGAAACCGGGTCACGGAGGGACGTTGTGAAAGCTATTCTGAAAGACTAAACAGGCGTCAGTCGGCCACGGCTCGGCCTCGCCACTGTTAAGCATCAATTATTTCATTCAGAATCTATAAACAGTGGCGTGATCTTTGAGGATTTGACAGGAAATGTGATGATCCACAAAAAAATCCTTTCCTGTTCCTGTTTTGACAACGTGGCTTTTGTTGATTTATTGGTTGATTGATTGAACCTTAATTTAACCAAGCAAGTCAACTAAGAACAAATTCCTGTTTGCAGTGATGGCCCGGCAAGAGGCGGAAGTCCTGCTGATGGGGAATTGGGAGAAAGGGGGGTGGAAGGCAACAGGAAACACCATTAACACAGTAAAGAGGCGTAAAGTAGAGCAGGCTGGACAGACGGAGCAACAAGCAACAAGCAACAAGCAACAAGCAACAAGCACGACACCAACAGCAATTTAAACGTGACAAATCCCTGTAGAGAGGTTGGTGTTGGTTAGGCAAACAGCTGCATGTGTGCCTGGAGTCCTTGAGTACAGTCCTTCAGTACACAGTCCTTGAGTGCAGTCCTTGAGTACAGTCCTTGAGTACACAGTCCTTTAGTACAGTCCTTGAGTACAGTCCTTGAGTACACAGTCCTTGAGTGCAGTCCTTGAGTACAGTCCTTGAGTACACAGTCCTTGAGTACAGTCCTTGAGTACAGTCCTTGAGTACAGTCCTTGAGTGCAGTCCTTGAGTACAGTCCTTGAGTACAGTCCTTGAGTACACAGTCCTTGAGTACACAGTCCTTGAGTACAGTCCTTGAGTACAGTCCTTGAGTACAGTCCTTGAATACAGTCCTTGAATACAGTCCTTGAGTACACAGTCCTTGAATACAGTCCTTGAGTACAGTCCTTGAAGAGAGAAGATGAAACTGTCCAATTTCAAAGTCTTTTGCAACTCAAGTTGATAAATTCAAGTCTTTAAATTTCGCTGTTTGAAATGCAACCGAACCAGTTCAGCAACGTGGCAACGTAGATCATCTATGTGGTTGTTGGTTGTTGTTGTGGCCGAGTGACCCCTGACCTTTGACCTCTGACCTCTCCCTGTGGAGGGGACGAGGTAAGAAGACGTTTTCTTCTTCGGGGATCAATGAAGTGTCACCTCACCTGTCCAGTGCTTCAGAAGTTAATTTGTTTTACATCAAAGCATCCGTTACCGCTGCATCACCGCGTTGCGATGTAGGTGTTGCATGGCTTTTCTTGTTTTCGTGGTTTAGCCCCCCCCCCCCCCCCTCCATGATATCCAGCAAAGCAGAAACACTGAGGGAAAGATCAGAGTGGAGCTGTAACAGGCCTGGCTCAGCGCCGCAGTCCAAAGGTCTCTGGGACAGTGTGTGTGTGTGTGTGTGTGTGTGTGTGTGTGTGTGTGTTATCCCTTCACCAGTCCTCAGTATTGTATTGTTGTCTCTTTCACTCGTTATTTCTAGGCTGCTTGCAATTAAGGATCCATAAATACTCTCCTGTCTGCACTAATTGGATTTGTATTATATTTTCTCTCGTCGCTCTTCAGAAACTAAACGACTAAATGCAAAAGTTTATTTGAGAGAGAAAAATCTTCCCTGGTTTTGTTAACCAGGTAGCAACCAGGCGGTTAATTAAAGATGACATTACATGACTGTCTGTTTGGTGGCCGGTTACAGGATCGCCCTCTTCTTTTTCCTTGATTTAATTTAAGGTTTGGTTGGTTTTTGCCTTCAGGTGATGGCAATGGGTTTTTAAATAGTGGCGTATCGGGGGTGAATGGGTCATCTGGCGGCCATCTTGGATGAACATGTGTCCTATTACAGGTTATTCTGTAGCCCTGATGAAGGCCGAGACGTGTTCAGTTTCCCTGGAGGTTGTTTCAGGTTGTTTCTGTCGGTGTGACCGTCTTCCCCCGCTAAGCCCTCCAGTCCATCGCTCACTCAGCTGTCCTATCGATCCACTCTGAACTACACTCTGCTGCTACTGCCAAGGGACAGAGATTAATGGACTACAAACATGGAGTAGTGTCAATGTATGGACTCCAAATGTGGCGTGGTGTGTGGTGACTACAAATTGACTGATTACAGCTTCTCAGATGAAGGGGTTCCTGCCAACATGATGTTGCTACCTGATGCTTGTCATCAAAACACAGACGATCACTTCCTCTCAAGTTAGCTATTAACTTCAATAACAGTCAATAGTCATTTTTAACTTGACACCAGCGACCATGTTGCCTCACAGCCTGTCATCTTTTGTCACATTTCCATTTTGTTGTTCACGTGAAACCATTCAAACCATTTATGTTGTCTGATCAGAGAAACATCGCCTAACGCTAACCAGCTAACCAGCTAACCAGCTAACCAGCTAACCAGCAGTATCACCTCCATCTGAAATGTTTCTCCTAAAACCCCCAAGGAGGAGACAACACAGAGATCAATTCTTGAGATCAATGTGAAGATGCTACCATGTGACATCTTCCTGAGATCTTCCTCTGATCTCATGGTCTCATATTCAGGAGAGTTAAATGACTCTTATTTCAGATCATTTGGAGATCTGTTGTTGTGATCAGAGTGAGATCAACATGAGCTGATATGTGGTTGTTTCTCTTGAGTTTCATTTGAGAAACAGGAGAAATCTTAGTGTTAAAAAGAAATAAAAGGCAGAGCTATGAGATCTCTTCTTGGATTTTGCTTTCCTCTGTGATTGGCTGCAGTCAAACCTTTGGGTTCAGCAAGTGTTGCTTTATATCTCACCTATTGGACAGCACGGTGATGTGAGTTACTATGGAGCAGCCCAGTTGTTTACTTCCTCCAAACGTGACAACCTGAGAGTCCTCGGCGCAGGGAAAGGGAAGCAATGTCACCTAACTGGAGCCCAGGGTTATTGTTGACCTCTGGCTGACCTTTACCCTTTACCCCTCAGTTCCACTCTCACTGCTTCAGCCTGGGGCAGGTGGCGTTTTCCCTACCTGTTAAACTCGTCGGTGGCCTGTTTCTGACTGCCTAGAAGGAAGATGTACGTGAGATGGATCGTCACTGGATTTCGTTTCCTTGCACAAAACGTCGGAACGAGTTCCAGTATGTCTTTTGTTTTTGCTTTTAAAACCTGAATGGATTCCAGTGTCAATATTTTTGCCTGTGAAGTTCGCTGTGTGGTCTCATGCTCTGCCTTCAGACCACCCTGTCTGCACCGCTGTCTGCTGGCATTTGAGCTACCTGAATGTTTACGGCGCTGCAGAGATAGCGATGCTAGCGCGTAATTGCCAGCCAAAAAGTTCACTTACAACCACGCCGACACACAAAGAAGTGACATGCTGACATTTCGGTGGAAGGAAATAAACAAACAAAATAAACAAACTCTCTCGTTGCCGGCGGTGTGTACGCATCGCTAGAGTCTCCAAATCTCCATCCACACGAGGACAACCCCTCGGTTTCTGTCAAAGCCTGAAACCCTGCTGGGTTTCCCATGAAGCAGCCGCAGCACTCAGCGGTACTCCGATAAAAACACATTTACACAGGAAGAGAAACTACGTAACCCTGATCCTCTTCTTTCTCAACACTGTACAGTTTCACCCTGCAATTACCCTCGACATAATACTTAATTACTCAGAGATCGAGTCTGTGTTGATCCCAAAGCACCCTGTTTATGGCTTTTGGTTCCAACGGCTTTTTTAGCATTTTCTTTTTAAGTCTGCAGCGCCGCACCCATGTCGCATTTTGGTCCCCAGACCACCGCGTCGTAAATGCAGGCATCCTGCCTGCTGGGAGCGGTCGGTCTGGTGGACAGAGTACACTTCAACACATTCAGCTGACACTCTTATCCAGAGTGTCTCACAGCTTAGGTTTCATCCCCAAGATTGCCAACATTGCAAGCGTCATTACAACAGTAAGGTCAAAGGTCAGAGCCACTTCCATGGAATGATTATGTAAGAGAGAAGGGTTAATAAAATAATAAATAAGAAGGAGAGAGATAACTTTAATTATGCCTTCTTAAAGGACTCGCTCTTTGGTCACATGACCCAATATCTGAGGAGAGGATTGGCACCAAAATCATCTCTCTGTCTGGTGGCATGCTAACACTTTAGCATACAGTGTGCTAACTGAAGGCGACTAGCATGATCCTGAAAGTGAGAAAATGAGAATGGTAGCAGCTCGAAGGCTGAGGGTGTCTAAACCCGCCAGGCTGGTTAACTGATGACTGACTGATGAACTTTCAGCGGTAGGTCTCTCTTCCTGTGAGACTTTGAGAGGAACTTGTTTTGTTTACACAGGAAGTGACTGAGATTTTGTTTCCAGAAGTTCTTAGTACTAAAAACCAGTACAACTACGATCTATCTTCATACTCTGGATCGTGCTAATCCCTGCAGTTACATAACATCCTGTGTGCTAAAGCGTTACCCCACCTCCCCTGTGTTTCCTGTCAGGCTCATAAAAACGTAGAGAAAACCGACGCTAATATTTTGCCCCTCAAAGCATCGACCAGAAGCTCTTTGCATTTTGGGTTTAATGTGACTTTTTTTTTTTAAAGCAGTCACTCATCAGGAGTGCCTGGATTTTTGTGTGTTGCGACGTTCAAAAAGGTTCAGATACCCTGAAGCATCCGCATGAAGTTCATACCAGGAGTTGTTACCAGGTCAGGGGTTCGAAGCTGCTTTCTGTTCCGGTCTTTCCTGTCGGTCTCTACTGTAAGACATAAACTAACTACCTAACGATACGCCATATCTCTTTTTAGCCAGTAGAAACTCGTTATTAGCATCCTGAAGACATTCAACCTTTAGTCTATACTCTTTATCTTACTGTGTTTTTATTTATATTCTTTAATACCTTTTATATTTATATCCTTAAGTGGCTTTGACTCCCCAACCTACGCCTGCAATGACCTAATTTCCTCTAGAAAGATATTTTATGTTTTGAGTAGAAATCCTGTCAAATAAGATTTTTCAAAAAGCTTTTTTTTTTTCTTTCCAGTCCTGACGTTTGATGTTTTGTAACCTAGATAATCCAGACACCTGCAAGCAAAACAACGTCACGTCTTCACGGAAGCGATTGTGTGATTTGGAGGTTTATGGAGTTTCGCTGCCACATTTACGAGGTTTGAATCGATCGGATCAATGGATGCAGCAGAACAACCAGCAGGCTGTAGCTCTTGTCTCGTCTCTGCTTTGTCTTGTTTCCCAATAATTTACTGTGATTCTTTTGGCGGTTTACGACGGATTCTCGCCAGGCCAGTCTAACCGGCTCTGCTCTGGGGCGTCACGCTGACACCGATCAGCTTGGAATGCCCCGGAAGCTTACACACACACACACACACACGTTCACACACACACGTTCACACACACACACACGTTCACACACACACGTTCACACACTCACTACCATTAATTCATAGCAGCATTCCTCAAGCCGTGACAGGAGAGGTGCAGCAGCGATGCTCCTGTCTTTGTGACATCACTGTCCTATCGACCTATCGTGGAGGAGAACGTTCAGGGGCCACAGACACAAGACAACAAAAAGAACACGATCCATTTCCCATGATGCACTTGGAGGCTAGTTTGTTTTTTAAACCCCATCCAATCAGAAACAACTTGAAAAAATAACCTGGCCAAGCCGGAGCAATGAAGGATTAGACTGTGTGTGTGTGTGTGTGTGTGTGTGTCGCATAAGGTTAAGACCGAGGGAAGAGAGAATGAACCATGAACCGGGATTATATGTATACAATCCTCGCTCACTTACACACACACACACACACACACACACACACACACACACACACACACACACACACACACACACACACACACACACACACACACACACACACAGAGAAATGATCGAGGTGATGTGTGTGTGTGAGATAGAGAAAGAGAGAGAGAGCTCAAGACGGAGAGACAGGCAACAGGAAAAAAGAGGGTGTGGGAGGTTAAAATAGACATGGAGGGCGTGGCAGCGAGACGGTGAGGATTTAAAAAAATAATTTGTGTGTGTGTGTGTGTGTGTGTGTGTGTGTGTGTGTGTTCGTGCGCACGCATACCTGCCCTTCCATCCATAACATCACATCCAGTGAATGTACCACAGGCCACAGGGGTTTGCCAATATCAACCTTCAGTCAAAGCCTTGATGAAAGAGGCGCCCTGGAGCCGGTGATCCAGCGGTCCCTCGTTCTCCTGCTGGAGTCGATGTTAACGTGGTAACCTGGGAGGAAAACAACAGCCTCACTGTGGTGTCCCTCACTGTGGTGTTCTTCACTGTGGTGTTCTTCACTGTGGTGTTCTTCACTGTGGTGTCCCTCACTGTGGTGTTCCTCACTGTGGTGTTCTTCACTGTGGTGTCCCTCACTGTGGTGTTCTTCACTGTGGTGTTCTTCACTGTGGTGTCCCTCACTGTGGTGTTCTTCACTGTGGCGTTCTTCACTGTGGTGTTCTTCACTGTGGTGTCCCTCACTGTGGTGTTCCTCACTGTGGTGTTCTTCACTGTGGTGTCCCTCACTGTGGTGTTCCTCACTGTGGTGTCCTTCACTGTGGTGTTCTTCACTGTGGTGTTCTTGTGGTGTTCTTCACTGTGGTGTTCCTCACTGTGGTGTTCTTCACTGTGGTGTTCTTCACTGTGGTGTTCTTGTGGTGTTCTTCACTGTGGTGTTCTTGTGGTGTTCTTCACTGTGGTGTCCCTCACTGTGGTGTTCCTCACTGTGGTGTTCTTCACTGTGGTGTCCCTCACTGTGGTGTTCCTCACTGTGGTGTTCCTCACTGTGGTGTTCTTCACTGTGGTGTTCCTCACTGTGGTGTCCTTCACTGTGGTGTTCCTCACTGTGGTGTTCTTCACTGTGGTGTTCTTGTGGTGTTCTTCACTGTGGTGTCCCTCACTGTGGTGTTCCTCACTGTGGTGTTCTTCACTGTGGTGTCCCTCACTGTGGTGTTCCTCACTGTGGTGTTCTTCACTGTGGTGTTCTTCACTGTAGTGTTCCTCACTGTGGTGTTCCTCACTGTGGTGTCCTTCACTGTGGTGTTCTTCACTGTGGTGTTCCTCACTGTGGTGTTCCTCACTGTGGTATTCTTCACTGTGGTGTCCCTCACTGTGGTGTTCTTCACTGTAGTGTTCCTCACTGTGGTGTTCCTCACTGTGGTGTCCTTCACTGTGGTGTTCCTCACTGTGGTGTTCCTCACTGTGGTGTTCTTCACTGTAGTGTTCTTCACAGTGGTGTTCCTCACTGTGGTGTTCCTCACTGTGGTGTCCTTCACTGTGGTGTTCTTCACTGTAGTGTCCCTCACTGTGGTGTTCTTCACTGTGGTGTCCTTCACTGTGGTGTTCCTCACTGTGGTGTTCCTCACTGTGGTGTTCCTCTCTGCTCTTCCCAGAGATCACCTGTCAATCAAACAGTGTGTCCAGTACTGTGACGTCTTTCTCCTTTGATTTCCTGTTGATGGAGTTTGAGTTCCTGTAGGTGGCGCTCTTTTCTTTGTCTGTTCAGCCACGGTGGCTATCGCTGCTCATGCTAACCACCCAGTTCTTCTTCTGTTGATTCCAAACAAACCGGAAACGTAAAACACATCACTTCAGCAGATGGAAAAGCTTCATGAACTGAGTGGAGGTTGATCACCGTTGAGTTACAGAGAACATTTATTGATATCAAATGTCTCCTTTAGTGAGTCAGTTGTTACTCGACTGCTTACCGGCTGGGTGTGGATTTGCTTATTGAACATCATAGGACGTATTAGTGACACAGAGTTGGGGTCATTCTCGTTACCATGGCAACAACAACAACTTATTTACATCCGTGGTTACTAAAGTGGGGTCGTCCTGGGTGTCATAGCATAATTTCACTGTTGTTTCATTTGAAGAAGAGACAGAGAGAGAATGTTCTAGCAGATAAGAGAGTCGGCTCAACGGCCGGTGTGGTTCAAAACATGCATGCATCCCATAATATTCACTCCAAAATCGATTTCACAACCTTTGTAGCCAGACGGCCTCAAATAAACCGCTGGAGAACCAAACTGTTTGTTTCCACTGAGCCAGCGGTTGCTACGGGTGGCATCGGTCCGCCAGCCCATAATATTACCATACATTGACTCAAGCTGTACCGCCCTCTGTGTGTGTTTATGTGTATGTGTGTGTGTGTGTGTGTGTGTGTGTGTGTGTGTGTGTAAACAGCTGCCTCCAAGGTAAAGCAGGAGACGATAAGTTTCCTGACAGTTTCAGAAAAGAGGAACAACCCTGCCGAAGTCAGCTTCTTACGTAACACACACACACACACACACACACACACACACACACACAGACACACACACACACACACACACACACACACGGAAGCAGGCATGTTGAGGCAGGGTGGTGGTGCTAAGGTGTGGGAGTGTTAAGCTGTGAAGCGAATGTAAATAACATTTCTACTGAATGATGTGTTCACTTGTGTGTGTGTGTGTGAGAGAGTTTTTGTGAGTGTGTGTGTTTTCATTTGTGTTACCTGTGCTTGTACATGTGTTTGAGTGTGTGTGTCTGTGTGTGTTTGAGTGTGTGTGTGTGTAGGTCACTGTACTGAGTTGAGTATGTAGGAGTATTCTTGTCCTTTGGACTGTGACTCATTACAGTTGGATTCCCTGAAAAACAAGCACAGGAGAAAAGTGTGTGTGTGTGTGTGTGTGTGTGTGTGTGTGTCCCTTGTCCCTTGCATAGACTGGTTGAGCTGCTTGTGTGTCTCTTAAAGCCTTTACAATGAATGTGAAAGTGAAATAATAGTTGTTGGTTTTTGTTCTCGATACACGAAACAACAGGAAATATGTGGCACACTCGTCGATTCCCGTCCAAACCATTTATTCTTAGATTGTTGGTAAACCAAATCTAACCATCTATTTTGTATTTTAGCATCTCGTGAGGTTTTTATAACTTTTATATCCTTTGGTTTTCTCCTCTGTCTCTGCTAACGGGCATACAGACAGACTGTTAGCATCGCTAGTGAGTTAGCGTTACCCTGTCAGTGAGTTTTATTTCAAAACGAGACGCCGACTTTCACAAAATAAACACAATTAAAACAAACTCTGGTACTTTTTGATGGGTGGTAGGTCTTTATCTATTTATTTTTTATTTTTTACTAACCCTAACCCTTTGTTTATTAGCATTTTTCATTTTTTTATATGGTCTCTACTCTCAGTGCTAACAGACGTAAAGAGAGACTTTTAGTAAGTTAGCATTTCCCTGTTAGCATTACCTGGTGAGTTTTGTTCCAAAATGAGACACCTACTCTCCCAAAATGATTGGCAGCACAGAATAACTAGTATACTAGACCATCACTTCTGGCAGTGCTAACAGAAATAAAGAGAGACTGGTAGCACCACTAGCTAGTTAGCATTAGCCTGTTAGTACTCCAAAATGAGACACTTATACTCACCAAATAATTGACAGCACAGAATTAAAACTAATTGTAGTTCATTTTAAAGGAACTACAACAGTTTTGTTTTTTTAAACTGTTAACTGGCTGAAATAAAGAGAGACTGCTAGCATCACTAGTTAGCATTACCCTGTTAGATTTGTATGGAGTTTTATTCCCAAATGAGACATATATTCTCATGAATGATGACCCTCAGGTAAGGATTGTTTTTGTACATTAAAGTGCTTGGAAGTCAGCCTGGTAGACCGAAAGGCGACCTCGCTTCCAGCGAACCGCCTCAACGCAGCACGTGATGAGCTTCAATTTACACTGGAACTGGAAATTTCATGTAGATGTTAAACCCGTTTTGGTCCAGGTATGATTTGGTCACGTCAGGATCACTTATAGGACGTGATTTCTCCCAGTTAAGACAACCATGAGGAGATTTCAGGGTGTGTGTGTGTGTGTAGATTTTAATTGTAAGATAATATAATCATAACTACTGTAGTTTCATAAATATCAAAAACAACCCTAAACGGTTCAACCAGCTACATCAAGTACACCAACCAAAAAAATAGCTGATAAACAAAACAAAAACAAACAACAAGAACAAAAAAAGACGAAATGTCATTTTTTTTGTTGGGAAGTTTTGTGATCACGCGGGTTCGTGAACTCGTCAACGTGAACACGCTCTTCGCTGAAACAGTGTCGAAGATGAGGAAGAGGAGGAGGACGAGAAGGACGGCGAGATGGAAATGGACGGAGAGAGGAGAGAGAGAAGAGAGAGAGGAGAGAGAGGAGAGAGAGGGAAACAGAAAGCTTACGTGACAGGACTGGTTGGAGCGTGGGAGGGAAACGTTTTTTTTCTCTCTGTAGAAAAAGAAAGAAGGATTAAGTGAGAAAGCTGCCCACTTGTTTACCTCGTCCTGGATGCTCTTATCCTCCTCCTCTCCTCTTCCTCCTCCTCTCCATCTCTGCCTCTTAGAGCCATGGGCTTCTGAAAGGTAGTTTGGCCTAACTTCCTTTCAGTGTGTGTGTGTGTGTGTGTGTGTGTGTGTGTGTGTGCATGCAGGTGTATGTAAGTGCACGTGTCCACGTGTGTGTGTGTGTGTGTGTGTGTGTGTATAAGAGGCTCTTTAGCAGCTGTTCACATGGCAACCAGCACTCAACCAGACATTAGGAGAAGAGGAGTGGGAGGAAGAGAGAGAGAGAGAGTGAAAGAGAGAGAGAGGTGGGAGGAAAAGCCAAAGCGAAGGATGGAAGGAAGGAAGGAAGGAAGGAAGGAAGGAAGGAAAGGAAGGAAGGAAGGAATGAGCAGAGAATATATGTATTATACACAGTCATAATAATAACTCACTCACTCACTCAGGTCTCCATCCTTCCCTACTTCCTAACCTCCTTCAGTCCTTCCCTAAATCCCTCTGTACCTCACTTCTTTACTCCTCTCCATTACTTCCTTCTCTCCTTCCCTCCTTGCTCATTTCCTCCCCAGGTCCCTCCTTTCCTACCTCCCTTTCTCCCTTTCCTCCTTCCTATCTCCCTCTCTACGTCCCTGCCTCCTTTGCTCACTCACTTGTTTCCTCCCTCCTTCCCTCTCCATCCAGGTGATGTTAGAGATACAAAGAGTTGAGCCGCTTCTTTACCGTCTCAAGGGATCACTTTAGATCACTTTAGATCACTTTAGATCATTTTAGATGTTTAGTAAAGGTTTCTTTTTTCCCCCTAACTTGATACATCATAATTTGCATAAAAATGCTTGGATGGAAATGCAACTGCAGCAAGACAGTGTCTCTCTCTCTCTCTCTCTCTCTCTTTCTCACTCTCTGCCCCTCTCTCTCTCTCTCTCTCTCTCTCTCTCTCTCTCTCTCTCTTTCTCACTCTCTGCCCCTCTCTCTCTCTCTCTCTCTCTCCAGCCTGGGTTGTTTTTCTTTGCATCCCATTTGGTTTCAGTCGTTTCTCTCCACCTCCCACGTTCACACTCTTTTTCTCCCTCTCTCTTTTTCTCTCTCTCTCTTTTCTCCCTTGATATTCACACCATCCCTCCTTTCTTCAACTTCCCTCTCCCTCTCCCTCTTCCATCCTTTTCCTCTTCCATCTGCATCCAACTGTTCTTCCCTCCTCAAATGGTTTTTACTGCAAATTCATTCACACGTGACAGACTTGATTTAAGCTTTGATAAATACAGAACTGCACTGATGTTGCAGTAACAGTCCAAAGTATCACACACACACACACACACACACACACACACACACACACACACACACACACACACACACACACACACACACACACACGCACTTTCTCTCCTTTTTATCTGCTCATCTTCTCTCAGTGTTTACGACCTCGTCTTCCCCTCCTTATTTTCCTCTTTCACACTCCATCCTCTCTCTCTCATGACAACGTGGTGTCTCTATGGTAACCGCCTGCAGAGGCGGGCCCCGGCATGACACGCCCACTGCAGCACGCATCTTACACACACACACACACACACACACACACACACACACACACACACACACACACACACACTCATAAGCAGCCCTAGGAGTAGCAGTGTATTTCAGTAACTGTGTTTTGTCTGAGTTGTGCTGTTTCAGCATCTTAAATTACATCCATTTACTGCATTATGGGATAGAGACAAGTTCTGTGTGTGTGTGTGTGTGTGTGTGTGTTTTGTCTCAGTAAAAGGCAGGTTTGTTCTCTGCGTAATGCAATTGTTCACACCAACGCTTCTCTGTACATGTATGTTTCTCATACCTCTCTGTCTCTCTCTCTCTCTCTCTCTCTCTCTCTCTCTCTCTCTCTCTCTCTCCTCTGTTATTTTCATAAAGGCTTCTGTTTTTGCATATACCAAACAGCCACCTACATTGACAATGGCCTACATTGTGCCTGTGCGTGTGTGTGCACGTGTGTGTGCACGTGTGTGTGTGAGAGAGAGAGAGAGAGAGAGAGAGAGAGAGAGAATGAGAGAGAGTGTGTGCTGCTCGATGTGATTTCTAGAGAAAGAATAAAAAATGTCTCTGTTTGTGAGGGAGATGGAAAGAGTGTTGAGTGTACTCTATAAGTATGTGTGTGTGTGTGTGTGTGTGTGTGTGTGTGGTCATGTGAGGAACCAACAGGAACCTATTTCAGGGTCCTAAACCACCAAAACACATCGTCTTGTTCTGTACAGTCAGACATACAGGAATACAGCAACTAAAATCACTCACTCCATGCTAACACCTTAGCATACACTATGTTGAGTGATAGTAGGATCCATGCTAACACTTTCTATTGCTCAACATAGTGTATGCTAAAGTGTTAGCATGGAGCCTACTATCACTCAACATAGTGTATGCTAAGGTGTTAGCATGGATCCTACTATCGCTCAACATAGTGTATGCTACACACACCCTGACACCACACACACGCACACACACATGCAAAAGCACACACACACACACACAGCTGGTGCAGGAGTGTCTGGGTGGATACAAATCCTGTTATAGTGAAAACACCACCTGGTTTACTTGGCCCAGATCAGTCAGTGTGTGTGTGTGTGTGTGTGTGTGTGTGTTAGTGTGTGTGTGTGTGTGTGTGTCCATGCATAGAGGAACTGTAAGAGTGTGAAGTGGGCCGATGCTCAGCGATATATCATGTTTCAGCATCAAGAGACGATGATGATGATACCAACCTTCATCAGCAGACGTCACAGTACTGGACACACTGTTTGATTGACAGGTGATCTCTGGGAAGTGCATTGAGAAACACCTGACCTTTGACCTCCTTACTCTTGGCTTGATATGATGGCTTGTAATGCCGGTGATGCAGGAAGGGAAGCTTGTTCTGCTGTGAATCATCCTCGCTCTCACAGTCGAGTTAGTCGACGGGTTCGAAGGTTAAACGAGGAGAAGCAAATACATGGAAATTAACATCAAGATATGATTCCATTATGTTTATCTGTTTTCTCTCGTTCTTTTCTCCATCACCTCGTTTATTCCTGTAGTGTTTCAAACAAACGTGGTACTGGGAGAACTGGGAAGCGTTGAGCGTCTGGGATCAACTTCCGGTCCATTTTGCGTTAACGACTGATCCTGAAACTAAATCGGTAGGGAAACAAGGAAGCACAGAGATCTGATTGGCTGTTGACTTTCGTGGGCCGGCTGAGCTTCCTGGTCGCTCTGCTCTGTGGGAAATAAATGGACGTCTGCTGACTTGTTGATCGTGTCGCTCGCGTTGTGGAGGCTCGCGTGGCTGACCGGCTCAGAGATGTAATGTTGACGGTCTGGAGCTTCATTTGGATCATTTGTTCCTTTGCCTGTCATACGTGATATCGCAGACGCCGCTGATCAGGTTTTGATGAAACTTGGGGGAATGGTGCATCTCAACACTGCCTGGCTGCATGGTTGAAATGACACTGATCGGCCCACGGGGGGCGCTACAGTAACAGGTCAAAGCAAGGTGACATATGTGCTGTGGAGAGTGTCTCCATCATTCATGGGGGACGATGCGTTTACTGGTGCCTTGTTTTTTAAAACTTTGCAGTGAATCAGTTTCCTCAGTTTTATAGAACATAATAGAAGAATAGAATAGAATAGAACACGTACTGTCAACACATGGAAATCTGGCATTTCCTTTGGCATACAACATACAACTGTGAGCTAATGTCTCTCTCTCTCCCTCTCTCTCCCCCCTCTCCCCCCAGAGACCCTGCTGGATGACTTCATGTTGACACATCCCATCTTCCTGACGACCGACAGGTTGCAGCAAGTTCTACTGCAGCAGTATCCTTCACCTAGTGGAGCCACACACACACACACACACACACACACACTGTTGCTGCTAGCTTGTATACATGTATAATTTAACATGACGGTCCGAGCGGCTCCCCAACCTGACCTGAACACATAAGCATGCATGGGTGCACATGTCCTCATGCGCCGACGCGATGCGACAGCATGTGAGCATATTTCATGAGGGCGTCACTACGCTGAGGCTCTTTGGGTGAAACCGTCGAGGCTCTGTGGGTGAAACCGTCGAGGCTCTTTGGGCGAAACCGTCGAGGCTCTTTGGGCGAAACTGTCGAGGCTCTGTGGGCGAAACCGTCGAGGCTCTTTGGGCGAAACCGTCGAGGCTCTGTGGGCGAAACCGTCGAGGCTCTGTGGGTGAAACCGTCGAGGCTCTTTGGGCGAAACCGTCGAGGCTCTTTGGGCGAAACCATCGAGGCTCTTTGGGCGAAACCGTCGAGGCTCTGTGGGTGAAACTGTCAAGGCTCTTTGGGCGAAACTGTCGAGGCTCTGTGGGTGAAACCGTCGAGGCTCTTTGGGCGAAACTGTCGAGGCTCTTTGGGTGAAACCGTCGAGGCTCTGTGGGCGAAACCGTCGAGGCTCTTTGGGTGAAACCGTCCGTCTCATGGCGTCGATGACGAGTTCCGTTGCAAAATGAGATTTCCACTTTTACTCTCACAAAATCACCAAAGCACAAAATGACTCTACTGAACAATACGCTTCAGGACTTTACACTTCATTTTTCTTCCTCAAAAATGTAGATATATTGTTTTGGAAATGAACTTGTTATTGATCAGATCAATATTTGATCATTTTTACAGGATAGTGGATATTTTACGCCTTTGGTTGGCAACATGGTGTCACTTTTACAGCCTGGATCTATTAAATAATAAACTTCAGATCATGATTTTTGGTTATAGAGTGTTTTGGAGATGAACTCCTCCTGGTCGGTTAGACTGGTTAGTAAAGGTAATGAATCAGATCAGTACTAGTTTAGGACTCAATCCAGTTCAAGTCAATTCAAAACTTAATTGTCCTGTAAAGTTAATCTGGTCTCGGTTAAAAACACAATAAAAGAAAGCAACAAACCCGATGAAAGCATAAAAACGAAATAAAACACTTAAGAAATCAGCGCTGGATATAATATGCAGACAAATGCCAGTCGATGAGACCAGACAGGAAGTCGGTAACTCGATACAGTGCAATAAAAAATCACTCATGAGAGTAAAACACGTTTTTTATGAAAGCACAAACCGCTGCATCATTTAACGTGCAGATGAATCTCTCGTCCGTTTCCTCCCGAGGGAAATAGCGACGCACTTTATAATACTTTAATACTTTAATACTTTAATAGTTTAATACCCACACACACGAATAAAACAGAAAAAAGAGATGAAGAGTAAGAGGTGGAAGGACGTGGAGAGGAAGAGGAAGGAAGTCGAGAGAGGATGGAGAGAGAGTGACGAGACGGAGAGAAAAAGCAATAAACAGCCACTTATTTCAACCCTCCTCCTCTTCCTCTCCTCTTCCTCCACTCCTCCCGTCTTCCCTCCGAGAAAGAAAGAAAGAAAGAGAAAACATGTTGTCCTCCGTGAACGAGTAGCAAGATTCGGCAACAAGATGCATCGTCCCAAAATTGACCTGCTGGTGTTAGCAGTTACGACCCTTAGTTTTGGCGCCCCCATCAGGCCAATCCATGCCATTTTTCAAACACCAGAACACGAAATGCCAAAATGTATCATCCCTCAGAAAACAAAACGAGGGGGGGGGCAGGGGTGTCTGAGAAATCACGTTTGAGTTCAGATTTGAGTTAACAATGTTGCCCTTTAATGATAGCGCCCCCATCAGGCCATCCGAGGTATCACCTCCTTAGAGAAATGACACTTGAGAAGGAAGGAGATACAGAGAAAGAAGAAGAGTGTTAAGAGGGAAAGAGACAGCGGTGTGTGTGTGTGAGTGTGTGGGCGAGGTGTGTGTGTATGTGTGTGTGAGTGTGAGTGTGTGTGTGGGCGAGGGGTGTGTGTGTGTGTGTGTGAGTGTGTGTGTGGGCGAGGGGTGTGTGTGTGTGTGTGTGTGTGTGAGTGTGTGTGTGGGCGAGGGGTGTGTGTGTGTGTGTGTGTGAGTGTGTGTGTGGGCGAGGGGTGTGTCTGTGTGCTAGCCTCACCACATCTAGGCTGTTATTATGGGCTAAAAGCTGCTTCTACATCTACCCTGCAGCTGTGTGTGTGTGTGTGTGTGTGTGTGAGTGTGTGTGTGTGTGTGTGTGTGTGTGAGTGTGTGTGTGTGTGTTGTTAATGTATTTTTCCCATGCTGTGATATTTGGGTCATCATCCTGGCTGTGGCGTCTCTCTCTCTCTCTGGTTTGTTAATATAATTTCCAGCGTTTCGTCGATTGGTTCTGCCGACCCCGCGGTGTCATGGGAAATAAAGAAGTGGGTAAACTAGTCGAGAGATCATCATGATACAAATATAAACACAAATCAGTTATATTTTCAGAAAAGCCTTAATTACGTTTGATGCGACCTCCCGCTGAGCGCAGCCTGCCGAGTTATTTCTGCAGCTCGGTCGGCTGAAGGCGTAGCCGGCGTCAGTCTCGCCGCTCGCTCTCTGCTGCTGCTCTGCACACTGGGTTGCTCTGATGCTGATGGAGCTCTCACCCCACCACCACCACCCCAGCATCCACCTGTGGGCTCTGTTCTTAGTCCCCTGCCTCACTCGCCAAGTGAGTGAAGGGGGCGGGGCAACAGGACCGCCAAAATAAACCTGCATTGACATTTTATTCTCATGTAAAAAGTCCTAATCAATACGTGAGTTGGTAAACTGAAATGACGTAAACTATGAATTTATGTCCTAAAGATTCAAAGGTGTTAAACTCTATTCTGCAAATAAAAAAGCAGGGGCTTATGGGAAATGTAGTCTTAACTTGGAGAAACACTAACTAACAATAGGCTACCAACCGTCTCCATCCACACTCCAACTTTCTCCTTAACCCTGACCTTTCCAGATTCACTCTGGAGACGGAGGGGAGGGAGGGAGACAGGGAGGGGGAGACGGAGGGAGAAGGAGAAGGAGAGGGGGATGGAGAGACGGAGGGGGAGAGCGAGGGATGGCCGGGGGGGCTGGACGGCGGCGAGAGGAAGCAGGCGGTGCTGAGCGTCGCCTTCCGCTACCTGGACACCTACAGAGAGCTGCTGCAGGAGGAGGGGGAGCGCAGCAACAGCTTCCCCAAGGTGAGACGCAACAACAACAACAACAACAAACACTTTCTACACATGAACTACAATTAAGAGACATTTTTACCTGCAAAACCTACTGAATGAAGCCAAAAATGACCCCCACTGCACACACACACTCTCACACACACACACAAACACAGATCCACACACACAAACACACAAACACAAACACACACAGATCCACACACACAAACACACAAACACAAACACACACAGATCCACACACACAAACACAACTGCACTACTGCTGTCATGATGATGATGATATTTTTACCACGACCCAAAAAGAACGTAAAAATCCAAAACGAAACAAAAACGAAACAGTGAAATAAAGTTATTTCAAAAGTAGTGATGATGCAGCTGAACTTTGTTTTTTTTGCGATATTTCTTTAAAGAGTGGGAACGGGAACCACTGGATTCGTTTGCCACGGGACACATTTTGCAGATGCACAAGTTCAAGCAAGGCAAAGTTCATCTGTGTGGAAATAAAGTATAAATAAAGTTTTTACGAGGATTCCCATTCGTTTAGTTTAACGCCAACTGGAAAGGGTTAACATGACATTTAACACGACAAAGTCTACACACACACACACACACACACACACACACACACACACACACACACACACTTGGCACGACCTGATATCCTGTTTCATCGGTGTTTCTCAAACTCCTGACTGGAGCCTGGAGGAGGTTTTTCCAAGAGACGGTTTCTCTCATTTAGCTGCTGGAAAAAAAAAACGTGAACTGCAGAGCAACAGTTTCCTCTTTGTTCCCGACAAGCAGCAGCGAGGAACAATCTAGTTTATTTTGGAGCTGATAGCGCTCGGCGTTTACTTCACACATACGCTAAACACAAGTGGCACAGTGGAGGTTTCCCACACTTCCTCTGACTGTACCGACCCAGTTAGAGCAGCTTCAGCAACACACAGATAATAGATCTGAGTGTCTATTGTCCATTTTACATTTCAACAACTGACAACAGGAGAATGAGATTCAGTTCTTAGATCACC